>CAXIVR010000006.1:59203737-59678737 GCA_964035755.1 Teleogryllus oceanicus | reverse complement strand
ATCGCACCATTTAATCATAATTAGGGAAGGTTTTTAATAAATGTCAATTTTTCTCTTTCACTTTAGAATAATGCCGTTTAGTATAGAAATTAATTTCATGTTATGACTAAACGCAATGATCCAATTTTTGTCTTTTTTATTTTTGTCGATTTCAACTAAGTCATTTTTTACCTTTTTGCCGTCATTTGTAATGCATTTTTTGCTGATTTAATAGATTTTAATATTATTTTAATAGTTCTTGCTTCAAATAATATTTACGAGATGCAACAAATTTTCTCCATAGAATTCCTGAGTAGCCTCATAAATTGTAATGCCAACCGTTGTGAGTTCGTCCTGTGAAGCCCTCCGGGGCCTTGGGAGCGGCACTCGCTTCGCATCGCAAGGCGACGCCCTGTTCGCCCGAGCGCAGCCAGCCCCACTGACGGCGCCTCTCTCGTCTTAAAAGCGCATCGTCGTCATTCATCCCTTCTAGGTAAGGCCAATGAAAAATGGCACACGAATTACGAGTGTTTAGCCATTCGTAGCAAGGTCTTCTTTCAAATACGACTACGTTACAAGCATAATTGGTTCTATAATAATACAAAAACAATCAATTATTTATTCATTTCAATATTAATAGTTACATACATTGCCACATGTACAGTGCATAAAGTTCTTGTTTGTACAGTGTAAATATTATAGGAAATTCATGTTATTGCATAGAAAACCCTCTTAATATATTATTGAATTATTCACCACGAATGGATAATGAAAAATTAGAAAAAATGGTAAGAACTCGATAATTTATAAAAAGGACAGATTATCGAGAAAAAAAACTTATAAAGTGAACTTTATTCTATTTACGTGAAACATTGTTTGTGCACTTGAAAAGTAATGAATGCCTATGAATAAGGGAATTTATTCAGACGTCCTTCGTAGTGGCCGTTATATATATATATATATATATATATATATATATATATATATATATATATATATATATATATATACGAAAAAGCTCAATGACAGGGGCGAAAGTTTCATGATTCAACAGATGAGGAAAACCTGAACGTTAATTGCCCCCAATATCCACCCCACAAATTGATGGAACAATTCACACAAAATAAACTGTCAAACCAGACAATTCGCAGTGTGCTGTGGATGTATGGCTCTCATAGCAGAATAGCACGAAAGAGGCCATTCATAAGTAGAAAAATTCGACTTAAATTCTGCGGAGAGCACGAAAATAATCTTTATGATTCTTATGGATGCCGAATGGTATGGACAAAGGAAAATATGGGCAACGAAACTTTCAACATTATCTATTGTGAAACATGGAGAAGGTTCTATGATGTTGTGGGAGAGCATCTCTTCTAATGGTGTTGGAACTATGCAGATCATCGATGGCGTTATGAAGAAATTGGAATACTTAGATGTCTTGCAGAAAAATGCAATTACGGCCACGACACATTTTCAGCAAGATAATGACCCCAAGCACACTACTGGTATCTGCAGTGGCTTATATGGAACGTGCCCAAGCAATTGCGAACTCGCCATCCATCTGCTGATCTGAACCCGATGCAACATGTGTGGGTTGATTTGAAGAAAAGGGTCCATTCAAGAAAACCTGTCACTGAAACAATTAAACGTGTTGTGGCAGGAGAATGGGGGAAAACCGATAATATGATATACATTGAATGCAGGGACGATGCGAAGCAGTTCTCAAAGATAAAGGATATGCGTCAGGGTATTAAATATTTTTCTTCAGAATTCTTGAATATATTCTTTAATATTTTTTTTGTGTAGAAATCACGCAATAGCCAGATTTAGGTTAAATTATTTATTTGTATTTTTATTTGAAAGCAAATTGATTGTTGGTTGTTTTTGTTTCCTCAGAGTTATATAAAGAAGACAAAAAAATAAAGATACGACAAAAGATATAAAATAGTGTAAAAATTTCATTTTTAGTTACAAAAAGTAAGTGTACAAACAAGTTTTGTACACAGTATACATAATGCAGATGTATATATTACAAATTTCTAGCATATGTATACTATTCAATGTAGTGGATACGTTATAATAAAGCATCTCCAGCAAATGTATCTTAGTGCTTAAGAGCTGGATTTGCCTGTAATCCTTATCGAGCAATTTGGATGACCGTCAAGGGCAGTGTGGGAGAAATGTCTGCACAGCTGAACAGCTGCTCAAGAAGCGACACCCAAACGCTCTTTTCCAACAACTGGAGCAAGACGCCGGAATTCGATGCGGCCTCTACACGCTCACCGGAGACAACGAAGGTTTACTCATATATATGAGAGTCATGAATGCATTATTTATGTGGTCAGCCGAGACAACTCCAGAGACGCACCAAGGCGGTCGGTGTTGGGGCAGTTCCTAGCGATAAGGAGCAGCTGCGTCGCTCCATCTCCCGTTCTCACTCCATTGTCTCGCTATTCACTCCGCGGAGCCGGAAGGGACTGGGCCAAGGAGTCCTTACACGAGCACCGTGCCACAACACAACGGAAAACGTCCAAGCCTCACGCGACATTTGGACCCACAGCCGCGCACTCCAACGTACATGCTCCAAGCCCCACGAATCAAGCAAGCTGAGAAATCGTATCTGAACAATTATGTATATTTCCGGTTGCAATAAATATACATGAATATTCATTATTTCAATATC
Organism: Teleogryllus oceanicus; assembly: GCA_964035755.1. Classification (NCBI taxonomy): domain Eukaryota; kingdom Metazoa; phylum Arthropoda; class Insecta; order Orthoptera; family Gryllidae; genus Teleogryllus; species Teleogryllus oceanicus. The sequence goes on along the minus strand of CAXIVR010000006.1, from coordinate 59,676,075 downwards.
CAAAGAAAATAAAAACAACTTAATTAGCTACATACTATATTGTCTATCTAAGCATGCAAGCGATTCTTCGACAGTCACTGATGCCAAACCAAAATGGGGCGTGGTCGGTGAGGCACACGTAGAAACGATTCACTTCTATTTAACAAACGTTGCTAACTTGTGTTTGAGCCGTTTGACCCTATTATTCTTGGCATTCTGCAAATTGCAGAATATTTGCATGAAACCAGTGTATGTTCTTTCACACATTTGAAAACAACTGGTCATCTTTAGAAGAACGGGCAGAAATCAATTTTAACTGTTAATATATTTAATCTGTTTCATAATACCAGCATTTTAAGCTTCGAACGTGGCTTTCCAGCTAACAGTAAGTCAAATTTTTGGATCGAACACTTTTGAATTCAATGTTCTTGATCAACGTCTCAGCCAGAATGCCAACACCAGCAAGTCAGCACCGCACGAACAACATGGTTTCGCAATGTGTTTCAGATCCAAGGTCGTTACTATACATGTCGAGCAATATGATGACATCGTAAAATATGCATGGCTTCAGTTGAACTAGCTACAGACACCTTTATCCAAATACAGCTAAGCGAGAAAACCGGAAAACAAGGCACACTGACCGGTCAATCCATTAAAACCCCGATTAAAAAGCACAGCCAAATGACACTTTAAAACCAGATACCTAAGCCTTCGTTTGATTAATTCTGTTTACAAGAACACAATAGGCTAATTCCATTTTATCGTATCTCCACTGATACTTATCAAAGCCGAACACTTCCTTGAAAACTATTCGCAAGCTCTGACGCTGACACTGTAGCAGTACTTTAACAATTTCTCAACAAACCATTATGAAAACTAGCTGTCACAACAAAACACTTTACGAAACAACCATCCTCACGCAAAATTACCAGCAAGGAATATTTATTGTAGAAATCCACCATCAATTCAAAATTATGAAACATCACAACTGAATACATGGAAAGTCTTCACAAAAAATTAAGCGTGGGTTGCGAAATTAAGAAAACAGAAACTACATTAAATACTAAAAACAGATGCATATGCCTATTACTTCTTTTCAGATTCATATTTAGGATGTTTTGAGATTTGGTGGAACTCATAGAAAGCAGAATCACAAAATCTATCCCAAGTCCAGAGGGAGGTAAACAGGACTGGAACTTCGTATTATTCATATTCTTTTGTTTCTTAAGAATATAAACTGACAGGAAGATGCAACAAAGGGTTTTGGACAAATGACTGACTCAACAGTTCAAGCTCATGTTCACAGGTCCTTCGCAATGACCTTCCCATTTTAAACGGCCACTCTCGGTTGCGTCTCTTAGGCCAATTGATTCTTCGAATTCAACGACAAGAGTTAGTTCACTTAAAAAAAGAAAGCATTTGCTTTCACAACGCTGCACAATTGATGCACAATTTTCTATTCTATTATGCACGTACAGTCACATTGTGCAATATTCAGAGTGAACGAGATTCCATTTAAAGATCACAGGCAGCGCCAATGGTTCCGTGATGAATCATTTCTGCAACGAGACGCGAAGGTCGCGTCCAGGCCTTTCAGAGCACAGTAACTTGTTTCCGTGAAAAGGAAACAGAAAGGAACAGCTTGGCTGCGCGAACGGAACTGTGCAGATCGCTGGACTCGCAAACAAGATCTCCCGAGCAAGCGCTCCGAAATACAAATGCAGTCCTTGCTAAGTCACGCACCATGTTCGGCTCTATATCTCGAATTTGGAAGAACTCTCCTCAACTGTATTGAGAGTACACGCGCTATCGAGAACGCCTCACTCCATTTTTCTGGGAGGCAAGTGCTCCCGTGCGAGCAGAGCGCGCAATGGACACTCTGTGCACACACATGCGAAGAGGTCATCGAAAGAGAGAAACTTACCATTCTAGAGTAAAATACATTTCTTCAAACACTGATGTTTGAACTCCTTGATAAAAAACAACTTTAGTCACTAATTGGTTAAACCCATGACTTCTGACTTCCTGCTACAGAGTACACGAAGATTCAACTTCCACTGGCAAACAATTAATATAGAGGAAACTTTATTCTTTAGTTGGAAAAGAGCGTATGTACAAAACTTTCATATAAGCTCCTTTAGAGAGGACGTAGAATAGTCTGAATATAATGTATACACACACATAAAAGCGTTTTAAATTCTACAATCATACGTACTGTTCAGAATAATAAAAACTACAAACCTCTGACCATATTTACATTAATGAAAGAAAAATTATGATGAAAAAAGAAATTTTTAACCTCGCTTCAATACCTGTATCAGCACACAAATATCACGACGAACTTCCTCAATATACTAAGTTCATATTGAAAAATAACTTTATAATAATAATAAAAATAATAATTATTATTATTATTTTGCCTGTATCTCATTTTTATGAAAACGCTTTCATTGTTGGGCGGGAGGCGTCGCGAGTGAAATCCAAAGGAAGATGGCCAGCGCCGTCCCACAAAGCGGCCGCCCCAGATCGCGAGGTGCGGCGGCGCCGCTCTCTCCTCGGCCGCGTTCCGCCGCGTCCGGCCCCTGCACCCCCCCACCCCCCGCGCGCCCTCGCTTGTTGCTGCGACGAATAATCAAAACGAACACAAGTACTGTTGGCATTTCTCGGGCACTACGGGGTTCAGCAACAGGTCGCCGCCCGACAGAGACACTCGCTGCCTCTTACTCTTGTGCTAGATGTTCTCAAAAACGTAGTGCAATCAGAATCTTCCGTTTTTGGACCTTGACAATTGAAAACCACGCTTTCGGCAATCCGCCCGGTTTTGCTCTGAAATGAATAATCTCAGATTCATTTGCCCCAATCACAGCCCTTCCACTTTCAAACGAATATTTTAATTTTTGGAGGCGCTTTACATGAGGGTCCTAGGACATTTTCAAAATGTTCTCAAAACTGACTCCACTTAAAAACAAACGAAAACCAATGCAATAGAAATCGTGAGCAAGCCACTACATACCCCTTATTACCGTATTGCCATTCATTCATTATCAGAAACGTCGAAAAGCTACAAACTGAGACTGAGAAATAGATTGACTAATTAATATTTAGACCTACCGAACAGCACACTCCGTTGCGAAAAGATTAAGCAAAACGTATGAAACCAGCTAGAAAATGCATACATTTTATCGCTATTTTACACCTCCCTACAGTTTATAAATCAAAGTGGTCGCTAATAATAATTAAAAAGAAAAGCTTACTAGAGCTCGCGGGCACTGCGTCCAGAGAAATTTAAAAGGAAGGGTTTTTGCAAATGCCACGGAATAGCGGTACATCACTGGATACCACGCTCATGACAGTTTGGGAGAAGTCACTTTGACAGTTATCACAAATTTAGCTATACTAATTCCTATTTTCTCTTTAAAGCAAAGAAATTGTCGATTAAAGTGACATAAAACATCAGTCCAATTTCAAATTCTCAACTGATAGTAAATTAGAAAGAAAAGTATCTTGATTTTGTAATCCTGTTTACTTAAAAGTGATATAAAAGCATGCGTTCAGGGTAAAAGATTTAACAGACAAATATTCGTGGCTGTTAAAAGAGCTGTCCGTTCGTTAGTGAGAATTGTTAACTTATAGAGACTTCTTAATTTATTTTACATTATTGCTAAATGCAATAAATAACTCAATGATTTAATAATACAAGACGGGCAAGTGGTTCGACGTGCCTGCTCCGCACACCAGCGCTTTCTCGCGGAGGCAGCACGAATAACAAAACGGCGCGTAGTTCACACAGTCGCCTCCAGGGTGCGGGACTCTCAAAGCGCCCAATTCGAACTCAACCATCAGAAAACAATCCCTGTGTATCTCGTAAGTTTTATGAGTACGTACGTTAGCATCTGCAACTGATATGAAAGCGATTGCTGTCTTCATTATGCGTTATTTACGGTGATGCTTTTTTCATTGTACGGTTGGCGACATACATTTCACTACAATAATAACGAAAAGTGCACTATAGCAATGCGTCCTGAGGGAGTAAACTTATTTCACTTCCATAAGGACGGAGCTATCTCCAGATGCGTACACCTGTATACCAGTGCAATAATAATGATCGACAGTGTCTCCGTATTCCTTTTTCTTTTCTTTTGACATGTCCTTTACATGTCTTGATCTTACGACTGTCGAAAAGCCGTGTTCAAATGCACGATCAATTAACAGGTGTCGGCGTAACATGAGTGATATTTAGAGCCCGGAATTTTGGCAAAATGCCTTTTTATATTTGTAACGATTTTATGACTTCTAACAATAGGAATCACTTAATTGGTATTTCGCCTTTTTGTGCCTTTTTCTTACTTATTTGTGGCCTTTCTACCTTTTCCCTCCTGCCCCAATCCCCATCAAGTTGGAACCATGCCACCTATCCTGGACATGAAGCCGTGCATTGTCTTTCTGAGGAGGCGGAGGCTCCAGTGTCAGGTGGTGTTAAAGAAGAAGATGACACCAGTGAAGATTCGCTCACGAGAAATCTCATCCTATGCTTGTATATGGCCTCGGATCCCTTTTGAGGACAGAGCTCTCCTCCTCTCTTCCCTGCTGGGATTACACATTGCGATGAACAAAACCTGCAATTCCGTCTCCACTGCTACCATTTCAAGATTCAAAAGGGAGTCCATAATAGCATTTCGTAGAGACAGGGCCGCGAGTAAAATAATTCGTAGTCGTCAACCGGATGGTCAAGTGCGTTCAAGATTACAAAGAAATGGGAGTTTCCTTTCAGTGAGTGCTGATGTATATTTTAGAGTCGGAATGATCATGTGAATCGTTTAATTATTAATTTTTGTACACCAATTGCTTTGAATAGGTGAATTAGAGAAAGTTAAAATTCTTGAACAAATATGCTTTCTCATTTGCCTGAGTCAAAATCACCGTAGGGAGAAATGTACCCTAGTGAAAAATGTCATCTTCCATTCCGGTTCTTCGGGCTCTGTATATGAATTTTCTCTTCTAGAGGGCAGGAGATGGCATTAATATCATGCTTCTTTATGCCAAATGTTATCAAATAATATGTAAGTCATCCCTACGGTTTTCTAAAGTCAATTTTGTGAATTGATAAAATTTAAGCAAGTTTATATAGAAAAATGTACATTTATATTTCACAGATTTAAGCAGTGTATTATTCTGGTATTATGTTACCAGCTCCTTTACATTATAAAGATAATCCAAAATAATTTTGGTCGTCGTAGAAAACGTACAATAGCTCTCAGAGGTTTCGGCCAGGAAATCGCCAAAATGCACCACTGTGCGCCGGGACACTTTCAATGATGGAGTATACCATGTTGTACAAGAAATGTCTTAAAATAATTTTTGCAACTTACGCGAAGTTTGGAAAATCAGTTTGTGTTTTCGTAAAATTCAACCTTGAATAATTTCATGTTCACAAATCCAGTGCTATTTAATAATCAGAGTAAGTGTAGGTACGTCTCTATAGTAAAAATAAAAATGGTGACCAATGCTCTTACAAAATCATTCGAAATACACCATGCAACAAGAAATGTTTCTCGCACGCGCATATATACGTCAGCGGCAAAGTTCATGTTAATTTTTTAAATTGTTTTCAATATCCAAATAATTCAGCAAAAGTCTTTCGGTTCAAAATCTAGTGTACTGTATCGATCGCTGTCAAATCACGAAACATGAAATTTCGACAGACACGTGTTTGATGTTCTCGGTAGGTTTTTAATAACGAAATCACACGTTAACAATTTATGAATTAAGGAGTAAACAATAACCAAAAGATTTCGTACAAGTCCAGTTAAAATAATAAAAATTCTTATTTTTCGAGATCTGACTGGTGGCAGAGCAGGAATTCGTTTATTCGTGACTGCGCTTCCCGCGTGAGGGGCAGCACTGCGACGCAACGAAGACGATTGTGCCCCGCACTAGGGTGGGTTTCAGGGCAACAAATGGAGAACGCGACGCGCTACATTGCGTTTCAAATTCAGCGAATTTCTGGGAACAGAACGTCCTCTGGGGTGCAAGAGAGAATGAACGCACTTTCTGACTGTTTTAGCAGCGTGCACACGCACGTAAAGTGAGGCTCAGCACACAGACAAGTATAAATATAGAACGAAGTTTTTCCTGTCTCAAATTGTATTAGTTGATAAAAATATTTTCAAGAAAATAATTTCTTAGAAGATAATTTGAAAATATATATAATTATAAATTATGTAATGCAAATATTAATAGTGAATTACGCATAACTAAAACAATTAAGAACATTTCTTCTGTAACTTAATTATTTTTTATATCTGAAGGTGTTTGTATTTTACTATTTTTGTACTTTGTTGTTTTTATGCTAATTTAATTTTGTGTGCGAATAATATTTAAAATGTCCAATATGGTTTGTTTAAACAATCCATATGAAATATCTCATTCAAAATACACAAATAAGTTGATAAGTGGATTAATTGGAATTTTTAGACTACATAACACCGTTTTGCAAAGTCTTGATATTTTTATTGCATGTTTTTGCACGTTTTGATGTTTTTACTGCATGAAAACCCTATCTTATTACTTATGTGAAGCTAATTTTAAAAAATTCGAACGGTTTTTGAGAAAAATTGCCTAATTTTCGCCCTGAATTACACGGAAACTACTCATATTTTTTGAAAAATTGAACATGAACTTATTTAAAGTTCCGTCTATAAGGAACACATTTTATTAAGGAAAAAAGTACTTATCTTCAATATTACAGTTGTAGGAAAGCGTCCCCAAAAATTGCGCTTCTTCAATTTTCAAAAATCTGTGATTACAACAAACATGATAATACCACCATTCTTTAAAGAGTTCTTTACGCTAACCGACAACTAAGTTTCATCAAAAAAGTCGGTGACGCTTTTTGGGAAAAATTTGAAAATGTTTTTGAGGCTTCATATGAAGTACAAAAATCAAAATATCCGTTTGAAATGACCAAAGCCACGAGATCATTCAGATCGAGCGGGAAATATCAAATTTGAAGAAAATCGCCTGAACGATTTAGGCGCTAGCATTGAGCACAGACGAACGTTTTGCCCTCAATCGATTTTTCGGTATTAAAAACCAACAAAACATGGAATCGGGCTACACCACATGTGAGATCATTTTTCTTCTTCTAAATTTAGCAATAGGATTTATATACTTTTTCGTTACCAGTGCCCGGCAAAAACAGTTTTTCTGCAGAAAATTCTGTTTTCCGGCGCACGATTACATAACATTCTCTTCTTAGGAAGAACTTCGTAAGGCGAGAAAGTAAAAATCTGTCTTCGCTTTTGTGGTAAAAGCATTCGCCATACAAAATTTCAATACTTTCGAGAACGGTACGTCATGGACGAAAGCACACAAGGCGACCAACAATGCGCGCAGCAGTGCGATGTCCACACACGAACTTAAATATTGGAAACACAAGTTTCAAGAAGCGTATTAGCGCGATCACTTGTATTGAAGAGCATTTACATATTGAAACGATAGAGCGGCACATTAAATATAAGTTACAAGTATGTAATGTGTTTATTTCACAATACGAAATGAACTTTTGAATGTGTTGATTAATTAATACTGGGACGCCCAAGACGTAAATAGAGCACTTTCTGAAGGCTGCAAATTGTAATGGCGTCCCAAAGATGAGGATCGAGATAAGTCCAATACAAGAGTACTGGAAGAAGAAAACTCGTGCCCCGGATATGAGTATCGTCCAACACATAATCTCAGTGATAGAGAACTAAACCGATAAAGAGAATCATAGCTGATAATAATTGTAGCGATATGAGCGATGCGATGAATACGGTCGTGTCAAATGAGCAAATATCTACGCAAAAGGGTGCAGAGTAGTACACTGTAATAAACCGAAAACGGAAATACAAAACAAATTAGTCCCATAGTTTTACCTTCTCGCCACTACGTACGTAAGAGGGGAAAGTATTGTAATCGTGCGCCGGAAAACGGCAATTTTTCGACACAAAAACGTTTTTTGCCGAGACCTGGGAACAAAAAAGTAGAAAAATATTGTTCCTATTAACTGGTAGTAAGAGTTCCTGTTTTACGTGTTCTTGATATCGAAAAATCGATTGACGGCAAAACTTCTGTCAGTCCGTCGGTCTGTAATCTGAATAACGAAACCGTTCTGCTGATTTTTCCCAAAAGTGATATTCCCTAATAAATCTGGCAGATGTCGCGACACCTTGAATGTGAAGTTTATTTGAAGAATATTTAGGGCGGTTCTTCACATGAAACCCCTGGAACATTTTCAAAATTCCTCCCAAAATGGTATAAATTTTTCTTATACTTTGTTCCCGGAAAACGTAAAGGACGGACGGTTAAGAGAATGGTCCACGTCACAGTTTCGTTAAAATCACTGATTTTTCGAAAATTGCAAAAGTTCAATTTTTTCTTCCTACAACTTGAATATTGAATGAGTTTTTACTTTCTCGTATACGTACGTATATGCGGAGTAATATATTTAGTATAAAGAAAGTTATGTAATGCTGCTCGGAAAAACGGCGGATTTTCGGCAGAAAAAAAATTCATTACCGAACCCTGACAACGAAAAAGAGGATAAATCCGGTTGCTAAATTAAGAAAAATATATCCTCTAACGCGTGGTTTAATCAGAATCCCAGTTTTAGGGTTCCGAAAAAAGCTACGTCCGTCCGTCCATACACTACTAGCGTCTAAACAGTGCCCCCCCCCCCATCAAATTGAAGACACCCGTGTCCATTTGGCTCTAGTGGAAGCTTTGAGATTTTGAAGAACATTCTTTAAAATTTGGTGATACTTCCTTCACATGAGAAACCAAGGATGTTTTTGAGGAAATTTTAAAAATAACTCCAATTTTTTTCTTGTACGAATAGAGTAAAAAACATATATAAAGGTGGCATAAGTCCGATTTCACGGTTAACTCTCAATTTTCGAAAATTGCAAAAGTTTGATATTTTTCGGCGTCATCCTACAACTGTAAAATTGAAGACAGAGTTTTATCCTTCAATGGAATTTGTTGTCCATACAAAGTTCTTTCATTAAGGTCATGTAGATATTTTGAAGATTTTAGTACTTTCGTGTAATAGTGCAATATTTGCAATTTAAAAAATAAGAAAAACAAGATTTTCTCAAAACCCTTGTGCCCTTTACGGTGACATAAACGCCATATTGCTCTATTCTTTTTTTCTTCAAAAATTACAAACATGTAATTTTTTTACCCTTATCTCATGTCCTGAATATTTACATTAGCGACAATTTGTAACCATTACGATATTTATGAGTACATGCGCTTTAAGTAAGGCCAGATAAGTTTCTCGAACACTCAACAGATTTCTAAAAAAATGCACTCAAATTTCCGCAATTTCAAAAACGCTCAAAAGCCATTCTCTCAAAAATGGTTCCAATTTTTTTCAAACTTTTCCAAAGGATAGTGCTAATTGCACCTTTTAACTAGAAGTAAAGCCGATCACCAAAGTGTAATACTCCATGCTTGGTGTCACATCGCTGTGCAGATGGACACGGCCCCGAGCACATTATATGGAAAAGGCGTAGAGAGGGAGTTGAGAGGCGTTGATTTTGTAGGACGCAAGGAAACTCTCTGAAAATCTATTGAAGAATCTACACACGTAAGCTATTGGTCAGGTGCAAACCGATTTTCAGCATTATTATTGAAACGATAGTGAGGCGGGAATTTATAATTAGTTTGGTAGCTTGGTATTGTTAAAATAGTATGGAACTGTAATTGTAGATTCTTTCGAGGGAACATATATTAGGGTAGCTCGTAGATGGAAGGATTTTACAATAAGTAGCTAAAGATAGTCGCGAGTAGGTGTTTCGTACGAAACACAGAGGGAAAGTCGCGACCGCGTATTGATTTTATGGAAAATATTAAATCCTATTAAGACCAAATTGTTGAGGACATTTGGGAACATTATTAATTATTTTTAATGATAGGCAAGAAAGCGAGAATAGGGATACCAAGGAGTCCATGGACAACATTCTGCTGGTCGCCTGAGAAGCCAGCTAACAAGATCTTTTAGTAAGCTTACGAACTATATTCAAACCCATGCGGTGTTTTCAATGTTCCAGATAGAAAAAGTAATTCCCATGAGCTCGATAAAATTGTTATATATAATTAAAATTTTTTATTGTTGAAAACGGCTGGTAATTTATATTAGTTGCCATCAATTTAATAACTGTTTGTAATCAATAGAAAACTTCCAGGAATCGTGATTGTTTGGAAGGTAAAAAAAAATTAGTGTTAACATTGAGAGAATTTGGAGCATAGCAGAACAACGGTGGAAATAACAAGATTAACAATAGCAGTGGAAGTAATCCCCTTCATAGTATTGTACGTTTGTTGAAATAGTATCTACAATAGTAAAAATAATAGGAGACAGCAAAAAATATTTCACAAATAGCTAGCCCACTGTGGGGCCTGGGAAGAGATAAGTTCCCACATTTTCCAACTTCCTCGAAATGGCTGAAGCGCTGCTGTGTCGAGCGCGTGCCCCATTGGTGCGAAGAGGCGATGGAATAGTCAGACGGCGCCAGGACGTCCCAACGAACCAATTTCAAGGTGTTGGTGTGCGAGACGGCTCATTGTCGTGCATTTGCCGTTCATTCAAATTGTGTGGAACGTTTTTCGGAATTTACTGATCTTCGCCATTGCTCGTACACGGCTGGTGATTGTTTCTTGTGACACATTTAATACTTTTGCCAATTGCTGTTGAGTTGGAGTTGGGTCATCATCCAGTAGCGCCTACAATCGCTCGTCTTTGTGGTTTTCCAGAACGCGCACAGTCTTTCACATTGAAATCACGTTTAAATTGTCCACAATATGTCTCATGTTCTAATCGCCGGGGCGTGATCACCGTATGTTTCTACGGACAAACGACAACTTTCCACAGCCTTTTTCTTTTGATTACATAAGACAATGCGAGCCACAAATGTTCTTTTTGAGGCAGAAACATCGATATAACACTGGCGCTAGTGTTTGGAGGACTCAACTTGCATGCGTTGCTAGGTTTAAATCAGACGAACAAACTGACGAAGTGGCAAATTTACACGCTGCGTACTGTTTGCTGGAGTCATCTCTTAGTGAAACCGGAAAACTTATGCATGCACCTGGTAAAAGGGCCCAATTAGTTTTCTCTCTTAAAAATATTTAAAAGGAATGTGACGGAAAAATTGAAGACGTAATTTTATTATCGTTATTTACATAGTTAATTAGTAACTCAGTTCTTTATGAGAAATTGCTTAATATAATCTTTCTCGCGGCGTTGCCACACAATGCTGCGATATGGCTTCAGTTTGAGAAGTTCTTCTGAGAATTTTATTGTTGGACGGCGACGTAACACGACTTAATGTTAATATTACAATGCCTCTACGATCAATAAAATGGTACATTCAACTTTATTAAAGTTAGGAAGAAGAACCGATCGCGAAATGTTTCTGAACCTACCGGAAAAGGGGGTGAATAAAAGTTAAAAGGAAACCCTCGCTTTATATTGCGGGTTTGGATTCTCCGGAAAACATATGTAACTTTACTATCTAACGTTTTTTCTGTTTCGTGATAGATGGCGCTGTAAGGGACAAAAATCAAAAGTAGCAGAAAACGTTTAAAATGTGTATTGTTTGGACAATTACACATCAAAACGATAAAATAAAAAAGTACGTACTCACTAATTTGCAAGAATGTATGCAAAGAGACCAAATGTCGCAGTGTGTCGCATTCCTCCATAGAACTCCCCTTTCTCCAGAATAGAAGAATGAAAAGTGTAGACTGCAGCGCTACTCTGGCCGTTTGATCAACTAGTATTTATAAAAATGAGTGCAGCGTGCTCTGAGGTCACTTTACAATCGTATACTTCTATAGAAAATTATCCTAGTTTGTAAAATGTACAGCAAATATTATACTGTAGAGATCTATTCTGGCTTTATGTTATAGCACCTCTAGTTTTTTAATTGATTTGAAACCATACAAAATGCGAGGAAAATGCACCTGTAAAACAGGAAGATGTTTATACTTTGATGCAGAGTTTTGAAGTTGTTCTCAGGAAGTTTTTTGATTATATCCAAAAAGTTGCAAATCCAATAGAATTCTTGTTTTTAATGAAACAGAAGGAAACGAAAATACATTTATACGTCAAATGAAAAAAAATAGCTTGAGTTGATGATGTTGATAAATGTTTGAGTCGCAATAAGAGCGACGTTCGTGTTGCAAACAAATAATATCAGAAATTTAATTAGTGTGGAACATTCTTTTAACAGTCAGATTTATGAAGAAACATAAATCTACACGAGTGCAGCACTATTGTATGAAACATTCCAAACGAAATCGTTTAGTATCAAAGTATATAGCCGAATAGGGTGGTGAAAAGTGCCCCCAAACCAAACTGATAATCGCGATGCTCATATGAAATAGAATAAAAAATGCCGTAGATTCATAATAAATCAGCCTCCTAGGGTAATCTGTTGCAGAAATACTAGAAACGTGTTTTTCATATTTTATTCTTTCTCAACCTGGACGCAAAGTGGTGCTCGAAGCTCCTTGTCGAAGCTCAAGTGGGATACGCGACAGCCCCACACCATCGCTTTCCGCCATGGCTGGTCCGATTGAGTTCGGTTCATAAAGGATGCAACACATAAGATTTCGAGTACATATGACGTGATTGAATCTGTTTAAATATTGGTAAAAGCGTCGTTTTTCAACACATTTTGGCGCGTATTTCAAATGTTGTATTTTAATATTCTTTCGCTATTGTGCATACAGATTAAAAATGTGAAAAAAAAATATATCTATCTCTATAATGGAATGGTTGTGGGTGGGCGTGCTCACCTGAGCGCGAGGCGCGGGCGCGCGGCGGCGGCGTGCGGGGGCGGCTGCGCGGCGCCGGGCGGCGGCCGCTTGCGTCCCGACGGCGCCCGCGCGCCGCCTGCTTCCTCGGCCTCCGCCTGCGCACACAACACACCCTCTTCACACCCGCCCAGCACTCACCGATTGGCAACAAACCTGCAACACAGCTCTACCTTCACTATGCACACCTATTTGAATCAAAAACCTGCAGGTTTCTCACTTCCACGCAGCACTTGGACAACTATTAACAGATGGCCGCTGTGCTCACTTCATGCATAAATGGAAGATAAGCACTAGCCCGATGTGTGACTGCGCAGATGGCAGGCAAACTATACATCACATTGTCAATGACTGTCCGAGAAGGAAGTTTTCTGGAAACCCCCAAGAATTCATCGCAGTAACTGATAATGCGGCCCAATGGGCAAAGGAACTTCACTTAAGGCTTTAGAATCAATATTTTAAGACTGATAAAATTAACTTCTTATTGTGAATTAGACATACAGTTTTTACTTCAATGTGCTATATTGTTTTTCAATTGTGTACTTGTTCTTTTAATTGTTTTGAATTGCTCTCTTTGTGTGAAATTTTTCCCCTTTTCTTATTGTATTGTTTCCTGCCATACGAATAAATAAAAAAAAAATGCACACTCTATTATGGAAGGAAACATTCCAATTTAACCTATGCTGGGCATTATGAAGCAAACTTTCATTGATCATGTAAGTAGTTACTCAGAAACGAGACAAACTGCAATACTAGGCGTATTTACAATCGCATTCGTGTAATGTAAACGAATAAATAGCCCAACATGGAAGGTGGGGAGTGCACTTTGGGGCTGCAGCCGAGGGGCGTGGCGTCGCTTCGCCAGGCGATTGCGACCCACCGGCGCCGAACCACTTTCTTCCCAGCACGAAAAAGCACAAGAGTCGAATAACGCGGAAACCGCCGCCCGGGCGTCTTGTGCTCGCGCAGCCAAAGAAATGGCGCCGCTTTCTTGCTTTTCCGAGCGAAGAAGAAGCAGCCTTTCTTTATCGGATATCCCGGTAAGACCCGTAAATGGCGTACCTTAGCCCTTCTTAGCCACGACTCACGTTACTTACACAAGTATCTGTCTCTTTTGCTTTACTTCTTCGCTGCTGCTGCTTACGCAGTGTAGAGAAAGTATCGTAATGCTACGGAAAAAAGGCGAATTTTCGATGGAAAAACTCTTACTGCTGGGACCTGAAAACGACAAAATGAACAAACTTGTCCCTACATACAGTAAATTAATTCCTCTAACACGTTATTTAGTCAGGATTCATGTTTCGTGCGTCCTTGATATCGAAAATCAACTGACAGCAAAACGTTGTCCGTCTGTGAATAAGGCCGGCGGTTGATCTGGAAATAGGAGTTTCACAAAAACTGATATCGTCAGTACTTCATACAGTCGATCAGGCTGATGTTGTGGCCCCATGAATTTGAAAGCGATACTTTAATTTTGAGAGGAACTTTACAGATCGCACCTGGGAGATTTCAAAAGAACGACACCAACTTTTTTAATTACTTTTGTTGTTGGAGAGTGTAAAGGACGTTTGAGACAATGGCACAGTTCTCAGTTTCGTGTAAGACTCTAATTGTTCGAAAATTGCAAAAGTTCAATTTTTTCGGCGTCTTCCTACAACTAAAATATTGAACATTGAGTTTTTTTCCCTTAATGAAATCTGTTCTTTAAAGACAGATTTTAAAATAACGTCACTTACAATTTTTCAAAGAATCATAAGCAAATATTGTTTAAAGAATTTTTTCCTCAAAAAAGCGGAACCGAAATTTTTTTATTAAATTTTGACCTCTGGTGGCGTAAAAGAGACGTAAGTGAATTGTGCAGGTCTCACTTTCAGTGATATCCCCAATTTTTCGAGAATTACAAAAATTAAAATTCGGCGTCTTGCTACAACTACAATTATGAAGGTAATGTTTTTTTCTTAAGGGAATGTGTTCATGAAAAACATCTTCAAATAAGGCCAGGTTCAATTTTTTAAAAGTACAATATTTTTTTCTTTTTGTAATCTGGCGACAAACAGCCATTTTTTTGGCAATGTTTTCGGGAATAATTTCAAACCAAACGCTACAAAAATAAAAAGATGTACGCTTTGGTTCCCGTCATTGGAGGAAGGCCGCTGTAAGACAGGGTTGCTGGGCAGCGACAGGCGCGTTTTCGCTTCCTCACACCTCAACTGGCTCTCGTTACGTGGCGCACGAGCGCAACATCTTGTTTAACAAACTAATACAAACCACACGGCATACGTTATGATACATAAATGACATCGGAGGCTTCCGCGGTCACAGTCATGAACTGAACCGTCCGGCTTGGCCCACCTACTATATCAACAGGAGCGCCCGACATCCCGGCGCAGTACAGCCCTGAAGAGGACCGCGAGATGTCGGTCGAAACGTCCGTCGGCACCTCAGCCTTCGACGCGGCGTCACCCCGACAGCCCAGGTTATGATACATTTAATATTGTTGACGACCTTATGCCAGTAAGTAATTGTCACAAAAAGGGTGCATTTTGGCTTTCCTGCGAAAAACTTCCGGATAGGGCCTCAAAATTGGGAGCTGTCCCGGTTAATACAGAAAGTTCGGTCACCTTCACTTCAGCAGGACGGTCTCCCACAGGTGCCTCTCGCCCACACATTCATTAAGCCACAGGAAACACCTCCGAATGTTATTGAATATCAGTGTCAGAAATATAATAGTTTCGAAGAAGGAAACTAGGACATTCAATGACAATCTCACTTCAACGTTTAAAGAGAATATTGTTTCGTTTGCGAGATACCAGTATTAATACTTCAATTCTCTTCAAGAATTGGTCTCATTCTTACTACTTTCCATATATCTAGGTTTTTGTGAGCAGTGTCATTTAGAATAATGCAATAATTACATTCGAGGAACACTTCATTTAAAAATTGATGAAAATAATATCGACGATATTTTATAAAACATAATTGACCAAAATTCCTTTAGTTCTTTCTCGACTCATTGTATGATTCTCATCTTCAGAGCGGTGCTTTATGAGTAAGGAGCAAATATTTTTTCCAAGAAAAATGTTTCCATTGAATTAATGCATTTATGTTTCCGCAAATTTATATTTAAAAAGGTGCATAATTTTTTACTTTCTCGCGCTTAAGAAGGAACTTTTTTCAAGGCTCACTCGTGGCTCATAGCAAAGTTGATTGCCTTTCACCACTGAGGTCCGGGTTCGATTCTCATCGATTCCCGTCGGATCTCATGTGAAATTTGTTCTAACAAAACGAGTTTGGCTGCTTCACAAGGGTTAGTCCAACCCCTGTGAAGTGGCCGCTGGGTAGTGACGCAGGAGCGCGTACGCGGAGATTCCACCTGGTGGTCCTCTTGACATCCGACAGACGAGGCGAGACATACGTACAATACGCTACGTTAATGCAGGATTACTCTGCGCTCGACAAAGGGCGAAGAGACGCGATGCGTCGATAAGATAAGATTAAGGACGCAACAAATTAAAAACTCCTTAAGAGAAAGTTATGTAATGCTGCGCGAAAAAACGGCGAATTTTCGTCAGAAAAACTGTTATTGCAGACCCCTTGCCACGAAAAAGTGGATAAATCCAATGGTTAAATTTAGGGGGGGGGGTAAATCCTCTAACATGTGATGTAGTCAGAATCCATATTTTATGGGGCCTTGCTACCGAAAAAATAATCGACGGCAAAACGTTTGTCCGTCTATGAATAGCACTAGCGGCAAATCCGTTCATCCGATTTTCTCCAAAATTGATATTTATTTATTTATTTTACGTCAAAAAGCAGTTAAAAACTGCGTATGACGTGCTATGGGGAAAAGTGAATTGTGTGTACATTTTCAAAATTCTGTGATCCATACACTAAGTCATATACTAAAAATTTGGAGGAAAAAAAAAAACTCCCATGTAATAAAATCTAATTTCAAGGATAAATAAACAAGAAATTTTGGGTCTTATCCATGTTGTCCTTCGGAATAATACTTCCTGCCGTGACAACATGGAAACGATAATTTGAATAATTGTATTTCCCACTGAATTCTAGAAGACGTGCACAGTAAATGAAGTTACATTTATGTCCAATTATTCCCCAATCGATCTGGCTGATGTAGCGGCTGCTGGAATTTGACATCGATATTTTCATTGGGGAAGGGGGAGGGGGTACTTTACATGAAAATCGTGGGACTTTTTCAAAATTTTCAAAAATGTGGCGCCATCGATTTTAATTAAATTTTGTTATTGGATAGTCTGAAGGACATTTAAGAGAATGACGAAAGACTCACGTTAGTTGAAAACAGATTTTTCAAAAATTGAAAAAATTCAGATTTTTTTGTCGTCTTTCTACAACTAAAATATTAAAGATAGAGATTTTGAACATCCAATGTCCTCACAACTTTTGTGAGGACACGTGACTGTATTTCAAAACAAAAGGAAAGGGGCTGGTGCAAATTCGGTTCAGAAACCTCAATATTTTTCGTGGTCTTAAATTTACGTGGGAGCAAAGTAATTTTCTTTTTATAAAAAGTGCAATTATTAATTCGGTAAAAAGTTTTAAAATATCCATTACCTACTATAGATATATTGTAGATTAATTTGAAACCTTGATACATTTTAACGTAACAAAATTAATAATTACGGGGCTAAACGAATATATATATAGCTAAACGAAAATTTGAACCATGGATAATCAACCATAGAGGGTTTGTAATATTTATTACTTCTTTTATTTTATTAAATCTTTTTCACATGCCCATTTTACGAAAAAACACATATAACAATTCAAAATACTACGTCGATGTACTACCTTAACTGTAGTTCCTGCGCATGTGACCGTGGTCATCATTGGCTTCCAGCAATATCTTGCTCAGACTTCAATCCAAACCTAGTCTCAGCAACAGCTGGCAATATCTTTCGGAAGACGAAACACTTGAGTTTACATTACGATCGGAATATGTAGTAAGAAATATTGCCAACATCAGAAATATTTATTGCCTCGATGTTTACATTGGCAACTTGTGAAATAATATTGCTCGCCATTTTCTTGCAAGTGTAAAGCCAGCTTTACGACGAAAGGCAACTCAGAGTGACCATCCAGAATTTTCGTTATTATTTTGATGTCAACTGCTTATATTCTAATAACTGTATTGATATTAGCCAAGCGAATGCACATAGTTTCGACAACTCTGCGCTGGCAACAGTGCGTTGCTCGCTTCTTGGTTGAATTGAACTTTTCAAATTATAGCTGAGGTGTTTGTAGCGCAGAAAATGCAATATTTCAATATTATGTAGTTGTTTCCAAAAACGCGAGAAAGTATGTGCTTCTGTAGCACCACTAGTTACAATTTTACCAAATGCTGAAGGTATTCGGCACTAGTGGTGCTCCATCAGAACCTACTTTAACGCGATATTCGTAAAGGCAACACACGATATTTCTACATCAATTGGAGAAAATGTTTCTCAGCAACAATTGTTTTTCTACGTTGCGATTCGAAGTAAATAGGTAAATACGTATGTCACTGGGGAATCTGGAACGTAGACGTCCTGCATTAATGAGTAACACAGTCGCTCGGCGTGTAAGCGCCCGAGGGCATCGGTCGGGGCGAAACCGAGGAGAGGAAAGCGGAGTCTGTGGAAAGCGCAGCCAAACTGTTTCTCCACGCCGCGCCGCGCCGGGGCACAACTGCGCAATGGTGGCGACTGCGCGGGCGCAGACTCCCGCCAACACAAACACCCACCACTGCGCACCTCCGCAACAGACCGAATGCACATCCAGCGCTGGAGACGCCACTTGCTACCAGTTGCTCACAATCGTCAAACACAACAATCTCAATTAGCAGAACAGGTTATCTCGCATTCTTTCAAATTCCAATAGTATACATTCCGGTTGTCTTGGGTATACACTTCACGGTAACTCAAATTTACACGCGTCAAAAGTTTCCGACCCCTTGAGATTTGAGATATGGAGACGGAAATTACTTGTATCATCCTCGCCCTAAGCAATATCAACGCTTTTTGGACCAA
The DNA here is from genome assembly GCA_964035755.1 of Teleogryllus oceanicus. Lineage (NCBI taxonomy): Eukaryota > Metazoa > Arthropoda > Insecta > Orthoptera > Gryllidae > Teleogryllus > Teleogryllus oceanicus. Next base: position 59,657,185 of record CAXIVR010000006.1, on the reverse strand, counting down.
AAATTTCTTTTCTATTTTCCAGATCATAGACAGCAAATGTCTAGGTCGGAATTTTTTAAAACTGCATGTAATCCGGAAAATAGGGCAAAATAGAAGAAAACACGAGATGTTTTTATTGTGCGAGAGAATGATAGAGCCCACATTTCTTTATAACGGTAAGGTCTTTACTGAAGATCAAAACTGGAAAGAAAGGGGGTAGTGTTTTTATTTGAATGTTCTTTCTGCAAGCACAATAATCGTTTCAAAACAGTATAAGGAGGGCGGCCGGTGAAGAGAGCCAATAGAGCAGGACCAAATCGCTCCAGACGACGCGAATGAAACCCACCACAAAAACGGCGCTTTATTTGCGGGGGCGGCGCTGGCTGGGGAGAAAGCCCCACGGAGCGGACGCCGGCCTCCTTCGCTATGCAGCTGCGATATCGAAACATAATTAAATAATTCCTTTGTCAACACGGCTGAAACTCCAAACGTATTCAATTCACCTTTTTCAGTGTAAACTCAACATTCCTCAAATAAGATGATGACCGTGTTGAGACAATTTTTCGGGTGGGGTCAGCCCCTGACTATAGAAAAACTAGTGGTGCTACATCATCACGTACTTTCTGGCGATATTGTCAATAGCTATATAATATTATAATATGACAATTTATGACAAACTTCAAGTACCATTTGAAAAATTCTTACACAAATATACATATTTTTTAAAATTCAAATGCTTGAAACCAAATGAACGAAGCTTATTTTAGCCGTAAATAAAATTAGTTTATATTAATGCGAACGAAAGGCAGCCTTCATTATTGCCTTCTGTTATCAGTGCAGCGATAAAAAAAAAAGTTGCAACAAGTAACAATGACCGCTAATTCGTTTGGGATACACATTTTGTCAATTAGCGTTGTTGATAAAGCTAGCAAGAAAATGAAAATGGACAGAACTAGTGGTGCCAAGACAGCACGTACTGTCTCGCCTTAGTAATAATTATGTATTATTATTTATACCACAATTTCACAATTAACACATCTCAGTAACGATTCTTTGTAAAACTCATAAATCATACGACATTTGATGAAAAAACTAAATAGTTTGAAGCACATATTAACACAAATTTGACAATTATAACTGCTTTTCACACACCTACATCATGTCCCAACAATGAGACGTAATTCACAGAAATTCTGCTGCCGATTCGCGGCGCGGAATTTCATTGTTGCATTCCAACCTGATTCCCTGAAGGGTAGCCATTTTCATTTCATATATTTCAAAAAATCATTTCTAAAACATTTAATTTGTAAAAGCACTCTAATGTAAGAAACAAAGAAATATGAAATAATATACAAATTCTAACTTTCGAAGCATCCAACTGCCAGGAATTACGTTCACGAAACACAGCTAATTCGGAGCGGGCTATCATGCTTGCCGCGAAAGTACACAAAAAATACTCACTTTCAAAACCCTATTTGAAGATCTGTTTTTTATGAACACATTTCATTAAGAAAAAAATTGTATTTGCACAATTGTAGTTGTAGGAAGACGCCCCATTTTTAAAATTTTTTTAAAACCATTTCTTTTAAGGAACAATGTCGCCGACGGAATTGAATCTGGTGACACCTGGAAAGTCCCCCCCCCCCGACGCGCGACGAGTTGCGCCAACTCAGGTTTTTTAAAAGATCACTCACACCAGGTTTTGTTTCTCAGCGGATGTACTTAACATATTTGCCTTGCTTTTCGATGGCAAGATTACTTGAGGCAGTCAGCACCACCGTTTCTGCAAATACTATAGTAAATAACGCCCTACTGCCATTTCAACCCGCCCACGAAATGCGTTCATGTGAAGAATTACTGTAACCGGAAGACATTTCGGGACACCCATTAAAAGCTGGAGGTGAAGCCATGCTTCCGTATCTGTTGAGTCTTTTTGACATCACTTTAAATACTTCAAGTATTCCTCAGGATTGGAAAGAAGTATTTGTAGTTCCCATTTATAAGGGTGGGTCTCGATCAGAAGTTAAAAATTATCGGCCTGTTTGCCTAATATCAGTTGTCTGTAAACAGATGGAGCACCTAATCGCTGATCACATTAGCAACGTGTGGGGTACAGAAAATTGGTTATTTGGGGGGCAGTATGGGTTCAGAAAGTGTTACTCGTGCGAAAGTCAAACAAACCTTTTTGCCATGATATCGCGGCTGCACTAGATGCGGGTAATAGACTTTACGAAGGTTTTTTCATCTTGTCCCCCATGCTAGACTACTTGAAAAACTCAACAGAATAGGGCTACACTCGAGAGTGACAATATGGATTAAGGATTTTCTAAAAAACCGCCATCAACGAGTAAGGGTGGGAAACAGCCTATCAGAAAGAGGTCGTGTAATGTCTGGGGTTCCACAGGGGAGTGTACTTGGACCTTTATTATATTTGGTGTATGAAAATGACATAGTAGAGGGAATAGGTTCAAAAATTAACTTTTTGCGGACGACTGCCTTATTTACAGAAAGATCGAGATCAGGATAAATTACAGCGCGACTTGCGATGCTTGGAAATCAATAGAACGAAGGTAAATCCGGATACATGCAAAATAGTTAGTTGGACGGGTAGTGGAAATTAAGCGACAGCTAAGTATTTGCTTGCGGGCATGATAATTCCACACGTAACTAGTAGTAAATATCTGGGAGTGATAATGAACAACGTGGATGGAAGAGCACGTCAACTTTACTGTTGGGAAAGCGTGGAAATCTGTATACTTCGTTATGCGAGTGTTAAGGAAGGGAAGTAGTAAATAAAGAGAACTAGCATATATAACCATTGTGCCTTCGGTATTAAAGTACGGAGCAGCGTGTTGAGATCCGTATAGAAAGGGCCAAATAAACGCCATCGAAAGAGTTCAGAAAGTAGCAGCAACATTTGTTAAAAGGGGAAATTCGTTAGGAAATATTTCCAACAAAGTATCGTGGGAATTATTGGCGAGCCGTAGGGAAAAAGCAAGGTTGTGTATATTTTACAAAGCGTTAGGGAAAAATCCGGCATGGAGGGAAATTCATGAACCCGTTTACTTAGCACATCACGATGATATTAGAAAAATACGTCCAAATACTCTTTTGTAAACAGGACTATCGAGGCATGGAATAGCTTGCCTGCAGCACTAACGGAGACTTTTTCCACAAGCATCAAGACTTCCAGGTTAATATTAAATTCTAGTAATAGTGTTGTAAGCGATAACATGTGAAGTGCCTCTGTATTAATAGGCATGCCTTAAATGAAATAATAATGTACTATGTATTGTATTGCATGTCTAGTGATCTTTATTGTATTATATTATTGTATTAGATATACACTAAATATGAAAAATTTGCCACCGGGCTGGTTGCCCAAAGCAAATTAAATAAATTATCTAATTCTACTTTATTCTACTACGTTTTTGAATTCCGATATTCCGTTACATAAAACTAACACAAATGTACTTTTCTTTCATCAAGGGGAAAAGGGCGCAAGATTTCTTCTATTTAACAGCATATAGAGAAGACAATGAAAAACTACATAATACTGGAAAATAAATGATTAAAAATGTACATTTTATTTATGGATGAGAAGTATTAAATATATATTTTGTAGTTCAAACTGAACATATATTAATCCCTAGAGTGAGCAGAAAAAACTGCCAATATCCCAAACATTGTTTGTGAGTACGTCTTCACTTCTTCGCACCCAATCTACACCGCTTGCGAAACGAGGCTGCACTACAAACAAGGAGAAGAGCCCGAAGTGGTTGACCAAATGTGCTCTCATTGTATCACTATACGCGGTATCCCATCAATCGTATCTGTCGCCTTAGATAGTGTTATCTTCATTACATAGCCAAGTATATACTTTAAACCTTTATCCATTTTCCACAAGCCGTATCCACAACGCATGTCCTGAAGTAAGTTTAAACAATACGATCAGATCTGTTCAGAAAGCGTTTGAAGTCCCAGATCTGAGCACCACAAGAAAAGTAACATTAATTTTAACAGTGATATTTAATGTATTATTTACCATTGGGCTGTATAACTCTAAACAATATGTAACAAGTATTGCATCGCAGCTTCTGGGTCAATGACCCTCATCTCGATCAGGTTTTTCATCCAGTTTCCCTGATCCATTGAGCAAATGCTGAGATGGCCCCTTGTTTTGCTTCTGGACATCAATGTAACTTCATTTTCTGTGCACGTCTTCTAGAATTCAGTGGGAAATATAGTTATTCAAATTATCGTTTTCATGTCGCGGCAGGAAGCATTATTCCGAAGGACAACATGGATAAGAGCCCAAAATTTATTGCTTATATATCCTTGAAAATAGATTTTATTACATGGGAACTTTTTTTTTAATTCACAATTCAATTAGTATATGACTTAGTGGAGGGATCACAGAATTTTGAAAATGTGCACACAATTCACTTTTCCCCATGGCACGCCATATGCGGTTTTAAATATTTTTTAGGTTAAAAAATATAAATAAAATCTTCATCAAGGAAGTGGTACTGCAATGGGAATTCTACTATTTTTGTAATTTTGTATTTTGTAATTCTACTCATTTTGTAATTATCCAGAGAATGATTACGTCTTGTAGCCAGAAAAATAAAATACAAGAAATAATCACAGGGTTCATGTAATACATGAACCACGAAATGCAACATTAGTATACGTGCATATTATTTACATAATGGTTTTTTAAAATTTATCAGGAAATATACCTCTTTCTTGCAATACTCCAAATTGAAAAAGTAGCACGCGGTTTATCACTTAATCTAAATCTAATCATTAATCTAAATTCGTTAATCTAAATAACACGTACATTATACATTTCGGTCATGAATGGAAACTTGAATTCACAGTTTGCACAGGAAAAATGGTTTGTGTCTCCACGTTCATTCGATCAACATTCCCTGTATGCGAAACCTTAAGACTAATCTACCAAAACGCTTGGTGGAAATATTTCCAACATGCCAAAACGAAGTGGAAATAATACAAAACAACTAATAAGCATTGTCGCGCTGGGCGGTACTAACATTGGAGTACTTGTAACGTCAACTACAAGAATACAAATCCTACAAATGTTTTATACGAATTCCAATGTTATCGTGGAAGTCTTATCTGCTCTCCATACTTGAAGATCCTCACAAGAAGGCAACGGGGCCTCTGAAAATCAACACAATACAAAACGAAATGTTGCAAACACATGTCTGTTCAACAAAACCCACTGAGACCCACCACAATATACGAAATTACACAACAGAATCACAGCACTACCTCATACAATATCCCACAAGATATTTTCAAATGTTTCTACGTGCGGTGGTGAGGGCTAGAATTACAAGTAAAAACAAATACTAACAAAAAATATTCAGACCGCCACTTCGCCAAGTATGATAAGCGGTCGTTGAGATTAACGATGAAGATGTGATCTTTCAGCGATCCAATGAACTATGTACTTCTATTCCGAACTGGACGCTGGAGTGTTTTGTTCCTGTGGAGTCCAAGGTTATCTGGAATCCAATACTTAAATATAGATAACTTGGCGTACCTTTGAGGGCGCTGAGTGTTTCTTGATCGACTTTTTTTAGTCATGTTTCATTCGCCCCTCTCAAATGCGTATTCTCGCACGAGCTGTCTAGCACACGACTCGGACTGAGAAGGAAGCGAACAAAACTCCATGTAATGAATCTGTAGACACAGAGTGCGATACGAGTACTTGACAAGCGAAGTGGCATTGAGAGTACACACGACTTTGGTCCGACTTACGACACAACGAAAAGGCGGACGTGGTTTTCGACCTTACATAAAGTAGCTCAAGCAGTTTACGAAACACGATTGTGGGATGCTCCCCAGCATGCAGAGGCTATTTCCAATCAAAGTGACTCTCGGAAGGTTTCTGAAGGATACAAAAGTTGCATTAACTTCGTAACACCATTGTCACGCGTGACACCCTCTATTCCCCACATAGGTACTTCATTCACAGATAGTCGATAATGCCGCACAGCAGAACGTCTACATTATTCAGCACGCGTAAAGTAGCACAGGGCTGCAAAATACAATCGTGCGTTCAAGGTGATTATAACTTAAAAGTTAACGTTCGAACAGAAGATTAATGAAAGAAACATTGTTAATTTATATTCGCGACTTGAAATTAATTCTTAACACCAAGAGGAGAGTTCAAGTTTTCTAGTATTTTGTCAATTAGTACGATAGGAATCGACATTAATGTACAGTTTCATACATTTCTTCCTTAGAATTAAAATTTAAGGAGTAATTTCCGAGGAAGGACAAATGTGAGTAGAGCACTCTTCTGATCCTTTGCTTCCTCGCCGCAACCCACTCAATTCTCTCGAACACGAACTCAACATTCCAAAAAGTGTTCCCATTCTGAGACTAAATTATCCCCAAGTTCTTGTTTAATCCGCTGCAAATTAGTGATTAATATATCACATGGGGTGGATAATATGAACAATTTATTTTATGAGATACCTTGAAAAAAAAAATTCAATATGCAATACAAAGTGTAGAAAGTAAATGAAAAAATATTTAAAAAAAGACACTACATTCTCAAAACGTCACACATCTCTCTCAATATAATTCACAAACAGTCGGGACGCTCATTTTCTATCATGCGCGTGGTTAAGGGCTAGGGCCCATTACGAGGATTGGCACGAGAAAGGCATTTCAAACATGGAGCCTCGTAAAGAAAACGTGAATTCCGGTGAAACCGATCGGTTTGTCTTGAAGTCAATTCTTTCACGCAACAGCCGTCTATTCTATTTACATTGGAACACCTTTCCACTGCGACTTTAGTTTCCCCTTGTGCATTCCCCCCCGCGCAGGGCGTCGGAGGGGAAGGCGCGTGGGACTACTCACCACTTCTTTCCACAAAGAAGAACGAGTTTTGGGGGCCATTTTAGGCCATTCGATTTTCCTCGAGCAGACGAATCGATTGGCACTGTGTGTGTCTGAATATACTGTGCAAAGCTTGTGTTGAGGATGCGCATAGTTGCTTACCCCGTGGAGGCCGTCGGGCGCGTCGCGGGGGCGCGAGCGCGGGCGCGGGCGCCGGCCCGCCTCCTCCGCGCCCACCCACGCCTGCAGCAACTCCCCACCTCGCGGGCGACCACACACCCGCCCCCCCCGCCCCGCCCCGCGCCGCAGGTGCCACTTCACCCACTCCGCACGCGCAGCGCCACAGCAAACGGACGAACAGGAACAGTGAATTTACTGTCCGACTTACATGAATTTTAATGTACCTTGTACATTAAGAGAGATCAATATTCGTGTACTTTAAATTTTAATCTTATTAAAATAATAGATTTAATTACGTCATTAAATTTAATTCTACACGTACATTAAATTTAATGTACACATTCATTGAAGTACGTGTACATTACATTTAATTTACGTACATGAAAATTACTTTCGTGTGCTTTGACATGGAAAGTAATGCATAAATTTCTGACAGGGTATAACGGCAGCCAACAACAAATACAGATTTATGACAAATGGTATAAAATAAAATTGAAATCTCATAATATTAAGCGAGCATTTTCCTTAGAGCATATACCTCCGCTTAATCCTCTATTAGAAACGGAATATTGCATCTATGGTATTATTGTATCTATTCGCAATTGTTACCAACCTGGTTATAATATCGAAAGAGGCTTCAGTTCGCATGCCGGGAACTAATACTTTCCTTCACTGTTTATTAATTCGAAAATGGTACTTGCGAAACGCGTAACATAAAGATGGCATGGCCATACAAAACAACTGGGTTCTACTGAAAAACGAAATACTGGAGGGTGACAAGAGTCAACATGGCTGCGGCCTCGTGTACTGAGAAGATAATATTCTTGTAAGTTTCCACGAATTCTTGGAGGGAGAGTATGTTACTCGTAGAAAATTGTCTTTGGCGTACTCGTTTCAAAGTGCCAACTCGCCTCCTATCGTCCCACCGTCGGCCATTAGTTCATTTCTATGCCAAAGACTCACTTTCTGTGCCAGTTACTTAAATAACTACATTACAAACCTGGGACTAATCGGACTACTACGTTGCTACTGCAGATGAAATTCATTTTCTGAACTAAAAAGACAAAGTAAAAATTAACCATCTATATTATTGGATAAATAAGTGCAGCAACTCGGATGAAGGGCAGCTCAAACGGTAATGTGAAGAATAATGTCAAGTTTCGTACACATGAGATAAGTTTGTTAACATACTTTTAATAAAAAAAATAATAGTTTGAAAACTTTCAAAAACACCGAAGTTGGACGAATGACCACAAGTTCAAAAAAGAGAAGAGCAGTGACGGGGAGATTTTGAAAATGATCTTGGACGGCTTCAATGTATTGACCGTAGTAAAGTCGATCAATATGCGAACTGTTGTAATGTTGTGAAGCCAGGCACATGGAGCTAGAAGTGAGCGGCGTCGCTCCGCTGCGGTGGACGCGAGGGGATGCGCACTGCAGGGCGCCGGGGACCATCCGCCGGCGAACTCTCATTGCTGCTTTCCTCTCTACCAAAAATCCGAAATGGGCAGCGTCGCGACCAGGATTTTCCTCTAGGAAGGGCTGCACGTGCAGTGTCCTCCCTCTGGGGTGCACCACAGGGCACTGCCAAAGCACTTGCTCTTGGAACTGATAGAAAAACTGATTCTTAAATTGCAACAAGCTTTATTTAAAACAATTCTAAATTCATGATTCAAAATTAGGAGATTCATGCGGTAAAACTGTTTCTTCTACAACACATATCAAGTAATACAACTCGCTTCTTATTAATACTGCGATATCGCTAATATTTCAGAATTCACAGCAATTGAGGCTCGTACGAGGAACCATAGCCAAGAAAATCAGGTAACGTGTCAACAAGGGTGTAACCCAATGTGTGTAGACGCCTTCGTTGTTCTGTCAATTTTAGAATGCCTTGAGAGAACTGAAGACTTACTACCTTATATTATTTTCGTGAATGGTCCCAGAATAATTCCTTTTCAGAGTTTGGCAGGTCTTGATTTACGGGTTCTTTTGCAAATTAAATTATATCCAGGTTTTTTAAACAACGTATTTTCCTAGTCTTAGGTTAGGCATGATTCAGAACAGCATACATATATTATTTTAAGCTTTTAAAAATACGAATAGAGATAATTCAAAAAAACTGATTTGGGGAGTAGGTATTGGTATTCGTGAATTTAGTGAAAAGCATTCCTGAGGTTTTAGAAAAAGACCTTTCCTTCACATTTTAGTTCATGCAGCAACCCCCGGTGAGCACGCACTAAATGGGGGTCGCGAGAAGTTCGCCGCGATGCAGCGACGAGTGCAAGAACACGGCTGATACGCACAGCACGGGAACAGGCAAATGCATTCGCGAGATCGTAGACGTCACAGAAAGCCGCAGGCTGCTAAGTTCATTTTCGATATCTGCACGCCACTGGAGATTAATAATGTAAAAGTTTCTGTATTTGTTCTCGAGTTCCTGTATATCTACCGAAAAATCTAGACACGACGTACATGACCAGAAGCTGCATAGTTTTCTTTCAATTTCTGCATTCCCTGGAAATTACTAATATAGATCCTTCTTAGTGATCTAATTTGGGACAGAAGCAACATAATACACGGCCTGTTACGCACTTTCGTAACGAGACAAATGAAATGAAGTTGACGACATCGGTAAGTACATATTTAAGAACTGGAATCGAAAGCAGGAGGCGGAATGATTTAGCTAAAGGTTCACTGTTTGGCGTGTAAATGAGGATACAAAATCATAACAGAACGAAATGGCATGACTCAAATTGTGTCAAACAAATCAACAAACGTGGCCTGTGTAACGAGACAACGCAAAACGTAACTACTACATATTCGAGGCTATTAGAAATTTTGAATAACAGTAAAAACGAAACTTTGGTGAAATTTTAAAATCTCGTGGCTCTGTTGCCATTTACTTGAGGAAAATAATTTATAATGCACATTTGTATAGGATTTTATGGCCTTTAAAATTGAACATAACTATTTTCGCGCTAAGATCAATCATTAAAAAGTTATTACGCAAAAAAACAAAAAAATATCTGATTTGTTTGTTTTGTTTTTTGGCTACCAAACCTTTTCCCGAAGTATTTCCAGGAGGAAAACTTACGAGTTTTAATACTAATAACAATACAAACAAAATAGAAAATAAAATATAAAATAGGGAAAAGCTAAAACCACAATTCGCCTCGGTCCACGTGCTGAGGTGGGAGGCAATCCAGCGAAACAGGTATGGTAAGAATTGGTGAACATAACTCCAGCACCCCCATGAGTCAGAGGCGAGGCATGGCATGGCATGGCATGGCGGGCGCGACGGCCCAAATGCCGAGTCCACTGCAGCATGCAACATCTCCCCGTGACGGCGGGGGGCGGGGCGGCACGGGAAGCGGGAAGCGCGAGCGGGCGGGCGAGCGGGCGAGCGAGCGGGCGGGCGGGCGACGCGCCAGCAGGTGCGCGGGGCATTGGCCGGGTAACGGTGCCGCAACCGGCGGCGGCGGCGGCGCACGCAACTTTCCGCAGGGTGGCCACGAGTGACACGGTGGAGCCCGCTGGCGCCGGCGGCGCCTCCGCCTCCCCTCCACGTTCTAGCTCTTTTCAGGGCCATCGCCACGCACTCGCAAAAGGGGGGCGTGGCTAGCGAAATAAAAAAGCAATGCAAACATTTCACAAAAATGTCCACTAATACTTCATATTACGGTTCTTCTCTTCAAAGAAGTCACGCGTGCAAGAATTGTCAACCTACTGAAGATACAACAGCACATACTTTCTCGCATTAGTAGCGGTTACGTCATATTATAACACGGATTGTTTGTCCATATTAACTCATTTCACTTCTAAAACGACTTGCAAATCATAGCGCAAAAGGTGCGATAACTAATTCTTTGAAAAATACGTCAACTAGACTACAACATATACTAGCTCTCATTATTTTTAATTTTTGCAGTTCTCAAAAATTCACAACATTAAACGAAAATCAGACATTCCCCATTTTTCAAAGCGTCCTTTACTCTGTCAGGTGAAAAAATTAAATTAAAAAAAGATAAATGCCATGTTGGAAGCAGAGATGTTCTGCTAATTCATAATGATTAATGATTCAGGAGTTATCAATAAAAAAGTTCATTAATCTTTTTATGTATCCTATTTTTATAGATTATTCATTGTTCATTTCTGAAGCTTTTTGCTTTTTTAATTATAAAGTTTATTTCATTTGCGATGTTAATTAAATAGGTTTACCTATTTTCTTCTCTGTACAGCCACTCAAGACGGGATAAAATCGCCCAAAACATGTGTGTAGGTAATTATTTTTAATATTAAATGTATTTTTAAAAAAACTCTACCGGTTCGTGAATAAAAAATAACATTGGAGCCGTTTTATTTGAAAAAAAAAATGCATTAACTTTCAGTATAAATTAACTGAAAACGACTACTTTCCTTTTTAAATTTTTTTTAACGGATTTTATTAAGGAAAAAAAAAATATTTTCGAAACTCCAGATTGTTTCAAAGTCTCTGAAGAGCATATTCCATACGCAAAAAACTCTATTGTCACAAATATAAATGTGAGAAAATGCTGAAAATTTGGTGCAGCATTTTTCAAAAATTCAGGAATTTCAACAGAAATGAGACCTGCGTCATTTTTATGCGTCCACTGCGCTTATGTAGAAGAAAACGTTTAATCAAAAACATTCGAGCCATTTTTGACACAATTTTCGGTACAGAGCACCGGTAAACGTGTTAGAGAGAACACTAATATCTCTTTCGGAGGAAGTAAAAATTCCACATAATACTGCGTTCCATGCAACACATCGCCAACTATCAGAAGTAATTCTGACAATTGCAACTGAGTGATGCCGGTCATTAGTCCCGTACGTGTAGTGCATGTTTTATTGCGGGAGGTGGCTGTGGTCTTCCTCAGTTGGATGGCGAGATCCTGCGCCGACCTACACGTCCACTAGCTGCTTTTTCCCAACCAGGCATCTCTCGCCAGTGGGGCACGGGCAAGCTCTAAACTCCCGATGTGTGGTAGTGTACTGACTGCAAGCGTGTGTAAGTAAGATAGAACAAAGAAGAGGAAGGAAAGATCGCGTGCGGTCTGTGGCCCGTTTGTTAAGGTACTGTTCTGACAATCGCCTGGTGTTGATCGAAGAAACCGCAGAAAACTACCGATCAGAGAATTCTAGAATTCTCCTCCAGGAGAGGGTGAAATCGACCGATCTATCCAGCTCGTGTCTAAATTCTGCTACTCAGAAACGAATGCACATGGTTCACTCAAACTAGAGCAAATTGGAAATAAAGAGCGATATCCATTGGCATCACCTCCCTCTTCTGCTGAGAATCACTTCCTATAACCATTGTGAGCACTTTACACATACAACATTCTTGAACATGCCCAATTGCATGGGCAACTCAAGTCGTCGTGAGGTCAGCATACCATATTTCTTCGTCTTTTAACAAGTTTGAATAATTGATCAATGGGAAAGCACCATGACCACCAATCGAGATTCCGAGGACGTGCACCGAGCGCAAGCGCGCCAGCCGATGCTCCACCGGGCAACTCAGGGCCTCATCGCTGCGCATTGTAAAGTTTGGGACGCGTGTTTCAGTTCTATGCTTTCCGCAGATGATCACAAAGGTGGTTTGCGTAGCCTTCTTCACGATGAATGATAGCGGGTATAATCATGAAAGACAAATGACGATAGCTGACGAACGATCGCGTATGAGAAGATGGCTCATATGCAACATGTCTGAATGGCCAATCACGGCACAACTGAATCACTCACTTGAGAAAGACATCTTCAAAGAAGTAAACTTTTTCGGAAAAATGTTAAAAACAACATTCTTAGTGCATTATTACAAATTATATTCATACACGCATGTATAACAGCGAGTAGTTAAGATGAAAAAACCGTGTACGTAGTTTCGAGCCTGAGTAATAAAAGTTGATCGGAAAGGGAAATGTGTTCCTCCAACGCAGAGGTGGGGTGGCGCCACCAGACGAGTGGGCATCGCCGGACGTCGCGCACCAGCGGGCGAGGAGCGCCGCCCCACGCACTACTCCTACGGACGAAGGAGCTCACCAATATCCACTCATTCACTCCATTGATTCATTTTTCCGTGTTTCCGGGCGCGTTAACGGCTTTGGTCATTCGCCCCGTAAGAGTAGTGCATGTTTTTCTCTGGAGGTGGTGGTGATCTTCCCCCGCTGGATGGCGAGATCCGGCGCCGACCCACCGCCAGCTAGCGGGGATTCCCCCTAACCAGGACTCTCCCAACAGCGGGGCACCGCCCCAGCCGGCACAAGCTCTAAGCTCCCAACCGGTCTCCCGTAATTTGTGGTAGTGTAGTGCATGTTAGTGTGTGTGTGTGTAAGGGGAGAGGATAAGACAAGCAAGAGGAAGGAAAGATCGCGTGCGGTTCGTGGCCCGTTTGGTAGGGTACTGCTCCGGCATTCGCCTGGCGTTGATCGGAGAAACCACGGAAAACTAGCGATCAGAGCAGCCGGCCGCTAGAATTCTCGTCCAGAAAGCGATTGAATTCGACCTAGCTGAAAAGCAAGTGTCGAAAATCCTGCCGCCGTGGGGAGAGGGAACCTAGGACCTCCCGGTCAGAGGCGCTGCAGTGACATCAGTTGATGCACTGAGCCACCGCTCCCGGTCACTCCGTCGAATGCAGATGCGTTTCTGGAGTGAGATTGGGGAGAGAGCTGTCCACCCACACCCGCGGGAGCGCGACAGCCGCCCGGGAGCCTCCGCCGACGGCTTCTCGCTCGCGCCGCAATCTCTCCACGCGATGCTGAACGGTCCATGGGAAACAAGGTTACCGGCTCTCCGACGCGATCTTCCGGAAGACTAGAGCGTTCGCGCGGCGGAAAAAAGTCGGCCGCGTTCGGCTACAGACGTGCGCCAATCGCGATCTCGCACGGAACGTCTTTCAGCTACTTCCTGCGGCAGTCGGCGATTCTTTTGACTCTTTCCGGGCACTGGTCTTCCGACATGTGCGTAAGGCGAGGGGACAGGAGAAGGGAGACGAAGGAAAGATCGCACGCGGTCCGCGGTCAGTTCGTGCTCCGGCATTCGCCGGGTATTGATCAGACAAATCGAGGGAAAATATCGATCACAACAGACCACCGCCAAAGAAAGTAACATCATAACTGCAGAAGTGAGGAGAGCAGGGCATTCAATCTCGCCCTCCGTAAAACATCCTGCATCGGCTGTATCGTACCAATTCCAAAATTCGCGTCCTTGCATCCTGCCTGTGGGGAGAGCAGCTTCGCCCTCGCTACGCCCCGCGCCCCCTGCGCCGCTGCCCCAGCGCCAGCACGAGACAGTTCAGAATTTGCTCAAAGGGGAAATTCCTTAGGAAATGTTTCCAATCAAGTGGCCTCACGGGAATCATTGGCGAGCCGTAGGGAAAAGCAGGTTGTGTATAGTTTACAAAGCGTTAGGGAAAAATCCGGCATGGAGGGAAATTCAGGGCAGAATGCATGAACCCGTCTACTTAGCACGTCACGACGCGACGATTATTAGGAATATACGTCCAAGGAAACAGAGAACTGGAAAATGCTCTTTTGTAAAGAGGACTATTGAGTTATGGAATAGCTTGCCTGCAGCACTATTGGAGACTTTTCCTACAAACATCAACACTTTTAGGTTAAGATTAAATTCTAATAATAGTGTAAGCGATAGGATCAGTAGTCTGTGAAGGGCCTCTGCGTTTAGTAGGCATGCCTTACATGGAGTAATTTTGTTGTGTGAATTCAATTGTATGTATTTTTAGTATACATTATTATTTCATGGTATTGGATGTATAGTAAGTGTAAAGAATTTGCCACCGGGCTTAATGCCCAAAGAAAATTAAATAAATTATCTGACAGCCGGGCGCGCTTTAAAAATGGCAGTCACACGGTGCGAGCGAAAAAGGTGCTGGGAACTTAATCATAAAGCGGAATTCGACGGGGAAAGTGATTCAAGATTTATTTGCAATATTACTGAAACATTTATTCTTCTTTCAGAAGCAAGACTCCTGCTTACAATATGTTCGAGACGAACTGTGCGCATGGTAATGATAACCATATTCCTGAAGATGTCGTCCATGAACATTTTGTTCCCGATAAATTACAAGTCAAACTTGTACAAGCAAATACAACAAAAAACTGCGTTCCGTGAATTTGTACTTTTTCGTATGTACGCGCACATGTGTGCACTGTCTCGTAATGTAATCGTAAGATATGTCATCATTTTGCAACAGCGCGACAATATCATCCAACTACACCCTTTTTTTTTTTTTCAACAACTTCTCTCTCCAAGATTCGAAAAACCTGTCTTTAGGGTCGGATCTGGCCGGACTCTCACCGAGAGAAGCAGAATTCGAAAACGCGACTAAATTTTGTTTCTGGCACAAACCTTTGCAATGAACGAGACATCATCACTATAACATTCGCTGTCGATGGTGCGCTTAACAGTTTTGCAGTACCTATTTTGTTGTGAATGACAATTTCCTTCACAACATAGACACTAGAATAAAATTCAATGATTAATGGAAAATTTTCAACAATAATAAAACCATTTTTTTTCTACTCCAGCATTATAAACGACCTTTTCCGTTGCAAGCAACCGTCCTTAATCGAGCATTTGACGGCACAAATTATGACGTATTAACATTTTACGACACGAACGATTGCATCATCACACATTCAGCCAATCGCTGCGAGAGAATCGTGGGGAGGTAAAGGTAAACGGAACAGCCGACCACCGTGTCCTCGCACCATGTCAAATACCCCACACGTCACAAGAAAGTTGTTTCCAAAATTGGGTTTGATTCTCTTATAAATTTATAATCCTGTTATAAAAAAAAAAAAAACCATAAGCAACTCGTTTATGTTGCTTTATTGCATTCGTACAAATTTGAAAACTAACGTCGCTTCGATTTCAAAATAGGTACTCATGCAATAATGCACATTATAAACTAATTGCATCAACTACTGTTAATAATTAAGAACTAATTTGTCACTTCATAATTAACAAATTAATTCTTAATTATTTTGCCCGCCCCGTACAATGCCTTGCTAATACTATTTATTATATTGCAACATTATCGATGCCTTAGTGCACACATACTATTGTATGCGCAGAATTCATACTTTCGAAATAACAAAACTTGAAAGTTTTAAAACTTCGCAGTTACTTACGGAACGGCAATGTTCGCGTTCTAGGTACAAACATACGATCTTTGCACAGTAGATAGAATGAACGAGATCAAAAAAGGTAACTTCAAAAATGACCTGGACACAATGTGTAATAAATCTTCGATATTTAATTTTCAAGTCGGTAATATTCCAATCATATTTTTACAACGACAATTTTATATTACGCACATATCGAAAAATAAAGGTAATAAGGAGGAACCTCCTTCCATCACTGCTGAGTCGCTCAAGCTGGCGCAGACGCGAAGTTCGCAAGTAATCGAAGAACAGTTCTGCGGAAGATTGACATTTGAAGGAGCTGTATCGTATGTACGTGATCTCCGTGAGTAGCAACATGTTGCAAAAACGACATACAATTGTTCCGGAGACCGGAATGGTGTGTGGCTCGGCATTTTTCGAATCGGACACAAGTGAATGTTTGCTTGTAAGCCGTCGAATACCGGTGCCCAAATGTGAGAAGACAATTTGATAAATATTAACAGAGGATATGTGTACTGTTATTCCCCTTAAACAATTATCCCCCACGGCCCTAGAGAAGTGGAGCTGCTTCTCCTAATACATTCCGTGAATTCAGCTAACTCACTTCACCTGTGCTTTTAATTCTTTGAAACGAAGAAACTGGAAACACCAACAGTCGACTCTTCAAAAGAGGCTTCTCTGAATTCAATGGCTTCAATTCTTGGACCTACAGAACTCCTGGAATCTGTGTTGTCCATGACGTGCCTGGCTAGACCCCGAAGACATTCAGAATCCCCCATAAGGTGTAGATTGACGGCAAAGCAAACCACCTTGAATCCATAATATCGACCCCTGATCATTCATTAATGCATTACTTTAATGACGGTGAACTGAATTTGTGCGGACCTTGCGAATAAAAACCGCGAAGGCGGAAGGATTGGCTCCCAAACAGCGTGACGCCACACACCAACGCAAAAGGCAAAAGAGCAACGAGTAAAATGGAATAACAGCAAGCGCAGCATGTCAGTGGGTCAATGACCCCCATCTCAATCAGGGTTTTCGTGATCCTTTGAGCAAATGCTGATGTGGCCCGGCATAAATTTAACTTCATTACCTGTGCACGTCTTCCAGAATTAAAATGATCGTCCTCCATTTAGCGAAAGGATATGTCTTCCTCCAAGAAGGACATGAGCCCAATCTAGAACTCTTTTACTCTTTAAAATAGATTTTATTACTTGGGAGCGAATACTTTAACAATACTTGCCAAAAAACACTCCTTTCTTCTGTATTCAGAATCCAACTTGCAATTAAGAAACGTGCACAGAATGCACTTCTGTCCGTAGCACGTCACGCAGTTATTAATTGTTTTTGACGTAAAACAAATGAAAAATAAACCGCTCCGCGACCGCAGGGCGTCCTTCCGTGGGCGAGCGCCGGGGAGGAAGCCGCTTCCCGCCCCACCAATCCAATCCTCTTTGGGACAAGTCTCTCACCTCAGATTGCGCAGCCCTCTGCAACGCCCCCAAGCAAGGAGGTTCTCAAACAATTTCACTCCAACAGGCGCGCCATTTCTACGGAGTGGCCAGCGAATTCACGCTGTCCCCAACGCTGCCCAACATTTTCAACGACACCTAAAAACTTCACAAGAACTCTTTCATGCCTTTCCTTATAATAACGCTACAAATTTCGTATATTTTGCCACACATTCACTGTTCGAAGGAAAGTATCAAGAAAAGGCGTATTAGTGAATAAGAAGACCATGGCTTACTGCGTTTTCATAAGATATTTTGCAGCACAATTACTAAGACGCATATAAACACAACTTAATGAACGAAAACAATATCACACAAAAGTAAAATCACACACACGCACGCACGCACGCACACACACACACAATTCTGACGACCACAGAATAAAAAAATTCCAGAGACTTCCTTCTCCTATAGGTCATCATAAGCCTTCAACAAAATGCCTATAAGGCACAGATCCATCGAAATTATACACCTCTCTCACGAAATATGAAGTACCGGGATAATGGATACTTAACAATAAATCAAAGTAAAACTAGGGTGGTGCTACAAATGGCACAGACTTTCTCCTACTAGAAAGTTCTCCAATCTCTTTATCTTACGTCAGCTTCCCACAATTGCCACGCTCTTTTCTACACTGTTACCTATCGGCGCCAAAGGAAATTTTTTCTCATTTTGTCAATTTTCTGATCCCCTAATACTAAAAAATTGAAATACATCTTTAAGAATATTACACAAAAGTAAAAACAGTGTTGCACGCAAATTTTCATTGAAAAATTTGAGGTCGTTCTCGAGAAAATGTTTGGGCATTTATGAAAATGGGCAATTTTGAGCTCACTTACACCGAAAATTTTTCACTTTTCGATCAACTTAATTGGAAATAATTTCAATCACATCTGGTAAAAAATGCAATAATATATAGCGTTTGTAATAAAAATATTAACGTGGGAGATATTTAAAAAAACACATTTGCGTAAGTTTTGAAAAAAAAAAAAAAAACACATCAAACCGTCATTTATGTCATGCTATTTTTGACGGTTTTTGTACGTATATGTGATTTACCACTAACCGTACAAAACGTCTTTAATAAAAAATGGGAGCCGTTTTTGCGAAAGTTTCATTAAAGCATTTCTGAAAGTACGGAATTTTTAACTCATTTTCACAGAGCGTATGGATTTTTCGAAAAATGTTATAAGACATAAAACAAAGTACTTGAACTCACAAATGCAATAATGAATATAAATCGCAGGTAATATGAATATTAATGACCTGAGAGATAGTAAAAAAAAAAAAAAATACATTTGTGTTATGTTTGAAAAACAACAACAAATGAATACAGCAAAAATGGTGTTTATTGTCATCTTATTCAGTACATGTGTAGTGAAATACATCCTCAAACACGTTGTGCACTGTCGGTAGAAAAGTTTTAACAAAGGAAATTTGAAGCCGTTTTTGAGAAAATCTTCATTTTAAAACTCCTTTATTTCATACAAGATTACTCGAAAATGATTCATATTTTGAAAAACAAATGTGTCTATGCTCATTAACAGATCTAATTTTCAAGAAGATATTTTATTCAGAAGAAAATTTTCAATACTATAGATTTAGGAAAGCGCCGAAAAAATTTTGAACTTTTGAAATTTTCGAAATTACATATATTCGAACGAAATTGAGACCTTTGCCAGTTTTTTCAGAGAGTCCTTTTCGCTATCCGAGAACAAAGTTTAATCAAAAAATTTGGAGCCATTTTTGAGAAAAATTTGAAATTGTCCTTTAGACTTCATGTAAAGTACCCTCAATTATTAAAAGATCGGTTTCAAATACAAGATGTGACATCAGCCGGATCGATTAAGAAATGTTTAATTTTTGTGAAAATCCTGCTTACCTGCGGCCCCTAACGTTGTTCACAGTAGGGCGTTAAATAAATAAACCGTAAACCAATTTTTCCCATATCAATGACTAATAAAATTTACGTTCTCAATGACACAAAGGAACAAGAATTATAGTTATATTTATGAAGCTCTGGCAGCAGAGCTCTTAGGGGTCTGCCATCTGAGGACTTGCTGGGAGAACAAGGGGCGACTGGAATTTGCTGGGGGTGGTTCGTAAATCGCAAAACTAAACACTGGCAGGCTGCTAGGCCTGGCAGATGTTTATCAATACGGCCCTTAGTCACCTTTTCGATATCAGGGATCTACAATTTAAAAAGAAATTGTCGAATAATCGTAGTTTTTCGCTTCAGCATAACACCACTTTCTCTATACTGCGTATGTAGCATGTGGGAAAGAAAAAAACAACATGCATTTCAAATTCAAGTGAAATTGCGCAATAGAAAGCTGTGAGGCGCAGAGGGGCGGACCTGAATGCCAACCAGAGCGCGCGCCCCGCTCCGACGCACCTGCACTCACCGACGCATCTCCGGACGAAAGGAGGCCTGCGCCACCGCTGCAGCCGATAAAAACTCGATTTAAAAAATGGGCAGACATTTGAATATGTTGAGGCTTCATGGAAACTACCATCCCAAAAGCAAAATATGCCTGAAATCCGCAGGTTCGTCCTGATCGATGGGGGAATATGAATTTTGGAGAAATCGTCTGAACGGTTTAGGCGCTAGCGTTCACCACAGACAAGACGGGCAGACAAACGTTTTCCCGTCAACGAATTTCCTGCTATTAAGGACCCACAAAACGTGGATTCTGAGTACACAACGTGTTATAAAGTAATTTACTACTTGAGGCCCTGACAAAGCACCGCTGCTCCATTGGATATTGTGTGTGTACTTGGTGAGCGAGGAAATGAAAATCGTGTCCGTCTAGTCCGGTGCGGGAGTAACGAGGAGGATACGCTTGGTGCGGCGGGGAAGCTGTGGCGACGCCACTTCAGTGCATTCGCTTCGCCCCTGTCCATCCCACAATCAGGCATGACGGTCACAACTATATGTATTTCGTCTGTGGCTATTGCTGTGTTTCTGAGACAATTAGTGCCTATTTCTGTATGAAAATTATTGTGTATAGCTATGTAACATTTATTGCTTATTTCTATTCAAGGTGCTGAATACGTTACAGATATAATCGAGGTTTCTTCCACTTCTACGAGTGAACTCCGCTTGAAACTTCTGGTTGGATTGTTCCTTACCCAGAAATCTCTGCCTTTAGTTATCCCGAAATCGGCCGGACCGGCAATGGCGCTGACATACGTCACCAGAATCACAGACTCGCAACGGCTGCCAAAACAATTTCTGAGCGAACAAATCGAAGAGGCTACTGAGGAATTCTGTGAAGAACATTTGTTACATCTCGTAAATATTATTTGAAGTACTATTAAAAATGACGTTAAAATCGATGAAATTAGCAAAAAATGACGTAGGAAAAAGATTTATTAGTCGAAATCGACAAAAATACAAAATGATGACCTATAAAAATGTTATGATCAAAATAAGATAAAAATAATTAACAAAAAAAAGAAAGAACATGTCATTAAAATCCGCCCCCTAGTTACAACATTACTTAGCTCTGATTATTGCTAACATAAACGCACTTTATATATTTAACCAAGAAAAGACGAAAGAACAATGTCTTCCACAAAGAAAAAGAATGAAATGAAAAATCCCGAAATTGAGCGAGTACAATACACATAAACTACGTGAATTACACCACGACGCGAATTCAAAAGGGAAAATACGTGGAGGGCGCAGGAGCAGCACGCAGGAGAGCGCGCGCTCGTGGACCGAAGCCTGGAGGAGCCCGCGCTCGGGCAGGCACTCCGCATTCAATCCCTTTTCCATTTTAGCGACAGCAGGAACCCCTCAGGTAACTTGCAATACTATGCGTCAAGTAGGTATTCTCGTAATCTATGAACCATCCAATGTACAATTTTTCTTTACTTAAAATTTACTATGAGAGTAATCACCGTTATCTTTATTGCTATTTAAAAACATTATAGTGGATTTAAACAGAGTAAATAATGGCTAAGCCCACAATATCTTCCAAGACTCGGGCGCTGTCGCAATGCGCTTCAATTTCTTGGCGACATATCCACAAATAACACGTAAATATACAAACCGTGCTATACATTGACATTTTGTTTAGGAGATGACCTTAACCAAGAACTACAAACTTGAGTATTAATTAATATTCATCGTTAGGGGGTATGTAAAGGAAGCAACAGTGTTTTGGAATCAACAATTTTGTAGAATGTATTTGCAGCTTCTGTATCATGAATAAGATACCAAAACAGAGACATTGATCTTTTTCAAATAGAAAGTAATTACAATTTGTCCAATAGATTTCATTTGTGACGCGAGATAAGTTTCCTTCGCAAATTTTACCAACCGTACATTTAAAAATGCTAGCTAGTATATTCCGTGTAAAGAGGCGCCAAATCGAAATGAAAACGAAACTGAACTTCAGACCCAAAAGATAAAATACAGAAAATGTAATTGCGTGTCACAAGCGCGGGAAATGAACGACCGTTTCCGTTTTGCCTCATCCTCCCTACAGCGACGCAAGCACTCGACAGAAGAGGCAAACACTCGTAACTTGAAGTCCCACGTCGCGGTGCCACCATCGCCAGGCGAGGCTGAAAGGCGCTTCCTGTCTGGCCCCTGCGCTGGACACTAAGACACTTTACGCCCTCTTTCAAAGAAGAAGTGAACGCAAGTGACGCGGGCGATTTCCTTCCACTTGCGCAGTCCTCGTGTCCTCAGACCATGCGGCCCCCGCCAGTGCCACCGAGCGCTCGTCGCTTTTGTCGCCCCCTTTCCGGATGTGCGGCAGCGCGGTGCCGTAAGGGTAGCGAACGGGCGCTGCGGAGCGGTTGGGGAGGGGGAGTCGTTTCTTCTCCGCGACTCAACGTGTGCCGAGTAGACAGGCGTACGTTTTCAACCATCTTGGTGTTTGTTTCCTTTAACTGCTTTAAATTTGCCTTCAGCTCCGCAGGCTGTCAGGTGTTGCAGAGTCGCACCGATCTCAACTGCGATCAACTTGGGAACTGCCCTCATAATGCACATACGTCACCCTCCCGTCTCGGAGGTAAATCGGAATACAGACTACAACAATTAGGCATCTCCCAAGGGTTTCGCCCACGGTGGGTCTGCTAACACTGCTTTCTCTACTAAGCTACACGTGCAGTGGTGTTGGCAGGTGAATAAGGAAAATTACAGTGTTTTAACCGACATTTACATTCAAGAATACTCTATCCAAGAAGACCATTTCAAAAAGAAAGGATTTTTTTGTAATTACATATTTTTTGTCTTTCTATATTATTCTTAAAATTGTAATCTTGGCAAATCAGGAAAATCCTAACAAAATATCTAAATTTTGCGTTACATATTTTCATATTTTGTACTGCATTACATTTTATACATATTTAATTTTTATTATTATATTATCATTTTTTTTCATAAAAACTTGAAAAAATTGTTGTTTTATTAAAAAATCGCATAATTTTTTCTTTACACATATTCAAAATCGAGTGCTATATTGGCGAGGTCCCCAAGTGAAAAGGCGGACAAACGCCTGAACTGCATATATTTTGCGAAGACAGTGCGTAAGAGCAGAGAATATTATCTTTAGACGTGGAAAGTACCGGCGAGACAGTGTTTTTTGATCCAAGATCCATTTTCACGCGAGATTTTGGTCGTCGCACAAGTGTAGCACAAGTTAATTCTACTATGAGTGCCGGCCATTGAGGTACCACGTCTCTACGATACGAATCATCGTTTTCAAAGATAAAAGCGTTCTCTTAAAAACTTTAACCCACTACGACAAGCAATATTTACGTTTAAAATTGGTTTAATAAATATTTTGTAATGTAATTTCGAAATGTCTAAATTTATTTTATTTGTAAATGAGCTATAAATTAGGGCATATTTCGGTATTACATATTATATCCCTTTTTGCACATTTGTCACATATTCTTATCATTTTTATTACATATTTATCTACATATTTTTCCAGACTTATAATATCTTTGATAAAAATGTGAAGTAAAGTCACACCTTTAAATTCCACGTACTTTCGTGTAAAAGAGTGAACTCACTGAGTATCGAAAGCAAAATTAATGCATTTTAGTAAACATTACTACAGCAGAATAATAAATACTGCAGACCCTTGTGAATTCAATATTCGAGAAGATGAATTACCGAAAACATTGATAGAAACTTTGATTTCTTTGAACAGCATGAAAACAATACGAAATTTGGTCAAGATTGAAATTTTTCTTTATTAAGAAAATGAACACTTCGGCCTTCGACCACACAATGCTACTCGTGTACCGGCTCTCGCACCAGTGGCAGTCGTGAAGGACCGGTAGAGAGCACGACAGGAGCATGTTTAGTATTGAAGGCTTCAAAACACATCAAATCGAAATCAAACTGATGGTGCGAGAGAATAGGACAGTCTTCTCGTACTAGTCAGTTTGATCATCTCTTTTTCCTAGGCTGGGTTTTCGGTTTTGCCCCACCCTCTTCCCAGCCCAAGACTATTTTCCACTTTTTCTCCTTTTTCGGCCCCTCATAGAATTGATTTAAGACTTTAAGAATACTTTAAAAGTGTAAAACCTGGTTTTTCAGTGAAAAATTTGGAGAATTTAAAGAAAATGTCATTTGTGCTTTTCTGAAAATACGCGAATTTGAGCTCATTTTCCCAGAAAACTTTTGAGTTTTCGAGAAACTTCATATGAAACCATTTAAGCACATTTTATTCACATATGCAATAATATTTAAAAACACGCGTGTAAAGTGAAATGACGACGTGAAAGATACATTTGTGCATTACATTATATTACACATGCACTTGAGGAAGATACACTTGTGTATTTATTGAAAATTGAACAGCATAAGTCAAAATGGAGTTTACGTCTTTTTCTTTAATTCAATTAGCTATATTCTTACAAAAAATTGCAATATCAATATTAGAGCTGGTTTTGAGAAAATCTTGTTTTTACAGTCAGTATAGGACATAGCTGGTTGGGATTCAGCTGCATTCTGCTGGGTAGTTTCTTCGTCAAAACACGCGAATAGTGGAGAAGAGCCCGAACGGATCACGGACCTTCGCTTCTTCCCCTCTCCCACACACACACACTTCTCCTCACGTCTGCAATATACTGTGGCCACTCATTTCCTAAAACAAATTTCCCGCTATTCCAGAGAATTTTTCAATTTTTTTCACTGATACGATTTGTACAATATCTCACACTATTCAAAGAAAATAGTAATACAACTGGAAAACTATATTTGTTAGCTCACTAATTTCGCCATGATGGAGTACATATTAATACAAACTCCTCACATAGAATTTGAACAAAAAAAATTACTATTTTTTAGGTCTAATATCTAGTTTTATAACCATCCCGTGACTTGAAAGAAATCTTGAAAAAGAATTCACTGATTTTGCCACCCTGTTGGCGCTCGACCCAAGCGGGGCTCTGCTGTGCTGCGCTGTGCTTGGGAGGGAGAATCAGCCCAGCAGCGTTCCCTCCCTGGCGACTTGGTTGAGAGTGCTGTGTCGAGGCGGCGCGCCACCGCCAACGCGGAATACATTAGCATTAAATTCGGTACCCGCCTGCGCTGCGCTGCGCTGACGAATTCATTTTCATAATGCTTGGGGCGCGCGGCCAAGGAAGGACAGGGGAGGGGAGGGTTCGGTTCGGCGTGGGACGTCCTCTCCTATGGCCAATACTCCCATTAATGAAGGGAATGTGAAATCCTGCGAGGAGGCGGTAGTCCTCTCCTCCCACGCCCGGCCAGCACAAACTCTCAAGATACCGATATGTTATGCGTGGAAGTTTAAGCGTGGGAGAGCAAAAAAGAGGCCCGTTTATAACACTACTGCTCTGGCATTCGACTAGTGTTGATCGGAGAAACCACGGACAAATAGCGTTCAGAGCAGTCAGCAGCTAGGAGCTGAGTTCGATCGAACTAGAATGGACAATCCAAATCCATGGTCCCGGGACTCGAACCCCACGACCTCCCGGAGCGTGTCGCTGAAGAAGCAGCGCCACGAGATGGTCGACTCTCTCAGCTACCACGAGACAGCGGGCAGGACGAGGCAGAAACAAGCTATGGAGCACGAGGCGCGTACGACGGAAAAGAACCTCTTCACGAAACGGAGGCAAAAAATGAACTCCGATAAGATTGGACGAGAATTAACATGAGCAGAAAATAAAGATATGGGATTGCTTTCTCCCATCCCCGGAAAGTTTTAAAAGGAGAGTTTTGTTCCGTGTTACATGGTGCGTTTAACCATATGAAGAAATATTCTCCCGGTAAAGCGAAGAGGATTAAAAGGTGTTATTACAGAGAAGAAAAAGATACGTAGATCTCTTGTACAAAGCATTGGCACTCTATTTTCGCCACGACAAACACAAGTTTTCAACTTACATTATACTAGAGGTTTCCAAGCCTCTCTATTTGGAAATCAGCGAATGTCATTAACGAATCTACAGGTTCTAGGTTGATGCAACAAAGACCCAGAACGTAATTTTTCAACTCAACTACAACCTTCCCATTTACTGATAAATCGTATTTTGAAGACATTTGCACGAACATTCTAATACATCTCATATGGAATACAACGAAATACTTTCCTTCTTCCTCTGTAAATATTCCATTTTCAAACCCAACAACGACAAAATTATGTTCACTAAACCATCGGCTGCAATACCCTACGTACTCTATCGAATGCATATCCAACGATATAAAGCTGAACAAAAACTATTCTCGCCGTGCATTGGTGTTGAGCTGCCGGCGCGGCGCGGGGAGAGAGAAGGCGCTTTGCGTCTATTTGGGGAGCAGCCCCGGGCGGAAGCCCACAAAGCGCGCACGAAGCCCCTCGCCACGGCCTGCGCCTGCGCTCCTGCAGCCAGACAACTCGCCCACAAAACCAAAGAAAGCGGGGAAAACTTACCGAGTGTTAGTTTCGAAACATCAACATCCACATGCATTTGCAGGGGAGAGCGAAGGGGTATACAAGTTTTCGGCAAGCCCACTACACTACACGTCCTCCATGAAAATGATTAAGAAATGCTCTGCCATAGCAGATAATCCCACTTATTTTCATTTTTCTGCAGAATCATATACTACAATCTTCCCCATCGTAATTTGGCTCTTTATTTGACCCAATATTTCAGAAACTACTCAACCTAGTGAGTCCGAAGAGGGAGACGGGAGTCCGAAGCCTTCGGGATTTATAATCTGCCTAGTGCAGTGTCATTCAGCAAGTTGCTGCAACTTCTACTAAGCTACTACTGCTAGTAATAATAATGATAATAATAATAGTGATGCAAAATTTACGAGAAGGTTCATGAAAATGTTTTAAGTTATTGCAAGCAGATTTACATCTTTTCAATAGTTTGAATCACTTTTATTTATAGCATATCTGAAGGGTTTTTTTTTTTTTTTTTTTTTTTTTTTTTTTTTGTCTTTTCATGCAGAAATCCTGAAGCATGAAAATTACTGAACTCATTTTACTACCAAATATTCGTGATTACTTAACTGACCTCTAAAAAATTGAAAATTATCATTCCTGTAGTTTCAGATATAATTGGACAAATGTGTTCAAAAATGAAATTTTTCAGAAATCAGCGTCGAAGTTCATCCTTCTACGAAACTAGTCACCTCGTCAAGGTAAGAAAACAAACCACGTTTACCGCGTAAATAATCATAAGAACATTACAGAATGCACTTTTCTCTGCCATTTAGTGAAAACCAGTCTTCAAGATGAATTCGTTCAAAAGATATAACATAAATTAGACATGTAATAACTACCATTTTGACAAAAACATGAAGGAAGAAATATTTTTAAATGTTAAAATGATTACGTCTATGAAGATGTGTAAGGTCTACATCGTCTTATAAAAAAAAACTCGAATATTTAGAAAGTTTTAAAAAAAATTAAAAAACTAAAAAATTCTGATATTTAGAAAATGTTAAAATAAAAAACCCTCAAAACTTTAAGTATTTACTTCAATTTCAGACTAACCTTAAAATTATTTTAGGTCATTTGCGTGGATGTCAGACTTAAAATCAGCCTATCCACTTAATCAATCCGTTGTCTTGCAAAAATCACGCCATCTTAGATTTACCATTTTACGTTTACGCCGCTCGCGTTGTTTACAGACAGATGGACGGAGAGACGGACAGACGTTTGGTCAATCGATTTTTGGATGTCAAGGATGCACGAAACGTGGAGTCTGACTACACAATATGGATAAGGAAGTAATTTACTACAAATAGGAACCCCATTTATCTACTTTTTCGTTACCAGGGCGCGGGAATAAGAGTTTTTCTTTCGAAAAATTCGACATCATTTCGACGTTCTTCCTCAGCGTTACAATACTTTCTTTACACCGCATGAAAATTATTTGAGAAAATAGAAATCTCCTGTTGTGAATGCAGATACGTAGGCTAGAGTGGCCATGAAACGACAATCTGTTTCTTTCCATAGCAGATGGAGACCGCCAGGAAGGTGGAAGTCCGTTTCCGCACAAACAACTGGTGTTTTAGCAGCAGCTGCCGGTGTTCGCGTGAACGGGATTGGCCCCTCGCAATCTGGAGGAGGCCACTCCGAGATTCTGGAACATTTTCACGGGCCTTTGCAGAACGCGTGATCGGCACTTACGAAAAGTTCTGATCGTACGGTAATAGAACCTGCAGGTCTAGGTAAGGTAGACGAGTTTGAGTATTTGCGAACGCCCACTAAAGCAGTCAACGGATTGGGGTAATTGGTTCATTTGTGTCCGCTCTGTATGCTTCGGCCGCCGTATGCCTGGCAGGTAGGCGCGGTGGGCCGCCATGCGAAGCGAGGCGTGCGCCATGAGGGCGGAAATAGGGCAGGGGAGCGGGGGGGGGGGGGGGGGGGGGGGGGGGGGGGGGGCGCTTGGCAGTGGTCGGGCGCCGCGTACCAGCGCGTGTGGCCCCGACCCGCTCGCTCGCCTCGCCTCACTCCAGCTAAACGGCGGATTGTCTCCGATGCGAGCGTGGGCGCTCCCCAGGGAGACCAACTCGCACGGCTCGCGCCTGCTCACCACTTGCTGACAACACGTGCTGTGGCGGAGCTGCTCGAGCGAAGCGCCGCCCAGGGCGCTGGGAGCAGGTCGCGAAAGAGCTCACCCGAAACTGCCAATCATAGCGAACTGTTATCAACATTTCATTCAATCAACTCCAGAAGAAAACTCATACGTATACAAGGATTTTCCTAGGAAGGAGCCAAAGCGACAGCTAGTGCTGGCAAAATAACTCAAAGCTCTGTGCTCGTTGTGTCCTTGAGCCCATTATATTCCCTCTGTGTATTCGTTCGTTTGCAGTTGGCTAACTTGTCAATGGCTTCGACGCTTCCTTTTATAATGTCCTCGTCCGTCAGAAATAATTGAAATGAGGAAGTGCAGTGTTTTGTGCTCTTCTATAAAAAATATTTTTTACTATAAACATTAGATTGCATTTACTTTTTGTGTAATAGTTACTATCTCACGTCATTCCTACTGTGCTGTGGTGTGTGATGGAGAGCTTTCCATTTACATTCGTGGCAGTTTTCTTTTTTACTGGTTGTGAGAGCATGTTAAGAGATTTTCCACTTACGTAATTAAATTTAAATATTTCCCGGACTCGTGTACGTGCATATATCTCAGCGAAACTCAGGCGTCTGCATAGGGATGCCTTCACGGGAGCTAAAACCAAACACTTTACGAAGAGGCGTACCGGGAGCGGTAGCTCAGTGCATCATCTGATGTCACTGCAGTGAGGACCGGGGAGTCCTAGGTTCGAGTCCCGACGGCGGCAGGATTTTCGACACTAGCTTTTCAGCTAGGTCGAATTCAGTTGCTGTCAGGAGGATACTTCTAGCGGCCGGCTGCGCTAATAGGTAGTTTTCCGTGGTTTCTCCGAACAGCACCAGGCGAATGTCGGAGCAGTACCCTACCAAATGGGCCACGAACCGCGCGCGATCTTTCCTTCCCCTTCCTTGTCCTATCCTCTCCCCTGACACAGGCACTACACTACCACATATTCCGGGAGACCGGTCGGGAGCTTAGAGCTTGTCCCGGCTGGTGGGAGAGTCCTGGTTAGGGGGAAACCCCACTAGCCGACGGTAGGTCTGCGCCGGATCTCGCCATCCAGCGGGGGAAGATCGCCGCCATCTCCATATTCCATACCCGTATATACGTTATTCCCGACTTCAATAAACTTGAATTGAATTGAACGTAGAAACTTGAATTGAATTGAACATTGTATTGAACGTAGACATTGTTACACTCACGCTAAGGAAATAAAACTCCAAGATATTATCTTTACCAACATGCCATTCAATACTCAATTTCTCAAATTTCCAACGCTGCATTGTTACTTTGTTACAAGTACCTTCGGAAGAGCGAGAAAGTAAAAACACTAAGTTTGAGTAAAATACTGAAATTAATAGAATGAATGTATCTGCAGTCACTTGTGGATTTCAAGGACATCTTTGCATTGTGATGTTATAGTTGGCAAATCAATGATAGCGTTTTTTTTTAAAGCTCGAAAAATTGATTGGTTTTAAATGCAAAGATTAGCGAGTGCGTATATCGTGTCCAGCATCAGGCTGACACATGTGTACCTTACAAAAATCAGTAATTAGTGACGCATTGAGTTTTTAAGTTACGGTAGAGAGCAGGATAATCCACAATAGAGCACTACAGCATACTTGTACTGACCTTGGTGAAAAGTATAGAGCACTATATTTTGAGAAACACGCTTTACTCAGCATTCACAACTTATTCATATTGTATTGTTGCAGAATTTGTACATCTTCAAACGAACACATCAGTGAGTAGTAGTAGCAGCAACTCGCTGTATAGGAAAGTGCATTCATCAGAAATGTTGTAAATCTCTCCTTTAAAAAAAAAAGTTTTTATTGTTCTTGTTCGACAATATTGTGTCTTTCAAGGGTTTTTATGTTACATAGTATACACAATCATTTTTATCTACATTTCGTCATACATCTACAATGTTTGAAGACGACAATATTGGAAACAAACAACTAAGGATACCCAGGAAGGGTCGTTCAGAAAATACATACAATATTTGGATTAAGAACATATATACTGAATTTAGGCATGTTTGAACCTGCTTTAGTAAGTCTTTAGATTAACTGATTTACCCAGAGTGTACAAAGGAGTGGCTGGGCACGATGAAAGACAAGAGCAGAAATAGGAAGTAAGTTTCAGCATCCAACTTTTTAGAGGTTCTCTAGATCATTGTGTTTGGCGGGTTGAAGCGTCTCCTGGCGCCCGGAGCCGCGGGAGGCGCGGCCAGGAGCAATTGCCTTTGGACGCGGCGTCCAAGGCCGTTTGAATTGCTCTTCCGCTGGGAGCATAATCGCAATGACAGATCGCCGCTCAATTTTTATATTTGCGCAACAGTGCTGTAGTCATTGACCGTTAGGAATACCCGCCTCCTCCACGAAGTGACCGGCGTAACACTCGACGATTTTTCAATATATATTTTCACACTCTCGAACGCGTAATAAAAGAATGTACTAAAATATCCGTATTCATTTTCGACCGAAAGATGTTTTGGAGATGGGGTACGCGGGAGGGAATGACATTGAAACAGTAAAGTTTCCTAATCATTATAACATATATTAGGATTATATTTTAAATAATTTTAATATTTGATGCTCAAAATATTTAATATAAACTTTTTTTAAAAGCTGATTTTTAGAACAGTTTCATAAGGCAAAGATCTCTATCTTCAACTTGTAGTTCTGTCCTTTGACACATGAGGAGAAACTTGAGAAGAAAAATGTTTAAAAAGTTTTTAAAATTGCCAATATTTTACACGAAATTACTCATAGTTTTGAAAAATATTTAAAGATTTGTCTTTAAAGGACATATTTCATTATGATAAAAAATATATATTGTACCTTCAATATTGCAGCTGTAGGAAGACGCAGAAAAAACTTTTGTAACTTTCGAAAAATGATGCATTTTAGAGAAAATTAGACCTGGAATGTTCTCTTAAGCGTCCTTGACGCTATGCAAGGGCAAACTACTCATATTTTTGAAAAAAAAATTGATGATCTGTCTTTAAAGACGAGACTTCAATACGAAAAAATATATTGTGTCTTGAATATTGTAGTTGTAGGAAGATGCCGAATTTTTGTTTACAGTTTTCGAAAAATGAGGCATTTTAACGAAAATTAGACCTGGACGTCCTCTTAAGCATTCTTGACACTATCCAAGAACAAGATTTTTTTAAAAAATTGAAGTCATTTTTGAGAACATTTTTAAAATGTTGAGGTTTCATGTAAAGGACCCTCAAAAATCAAAATATCATTTCAAAGTCAAAGGACCTAGAATTTATTTAAATTGATATAGGAGAAAATTTTCGATTCTAGTCTGAACGTTTTAGGCACTAGCTTTGACCACTGATTGGCAGACTGACAGAAAGACGGAGGGGTGGACAGGCAGATGGGGCAGAAAAACGGACAGATAAGTTTTCGGAACAAGATTTATTGACCTTTTCATTACGAAGGGTCCGTATTAAGAATTGTTCCGTCGACAATTGGTCTTTTCCGGTCACGATTACAATACACTCTCCTTACGAAGGGCGAGACTAAAGATTACACTCTTCTTCATATCCTGAAGTTTCAATATAAAAATTAGAGTAACCGAAAAACATTTAAAATCATACAGGTAATTTAAATGTTTTTAATTTGAGCTGTATGAGTTTTTTTTCTTTTTTAAGTATCGGAAAATTAACATATTTTTCGGCGGAAAATGAATACTAAGATTCACAATCATAAACATAATAGGTCAAAGTTTCAATTTTCTTTAGCAAAAGGAGTATTAGGAATTTGACATGTTTGGGTTCAAGGAGTTTAGATTCTTTGAAGAGAGATTTGGAGAGATAATTCAAATTCTTGAAGCATTTGTTGTTAAATAATTAACACAATTCCACCGCTGTCTGTTACAATACGAAAGAGCTTACGCAGAGTTAGAGTAACACCAGTCACTTTTTGACATTTCACAGCGGTCAAAAAACATGGATCGGCAACGCTGCAAAGTACTTGTTTCAAGTACGATGCAAAGGTTATTTTTGCTTCAACCTATTTTACATGATATAAGTATTCAAATTGTGAACGTATCTTTTCTTCCACTCAAGGACGACGTGTTGAGAAAAGTGAACCGAAAAACACGTCCGGAGGCGATGCGGATGGTTTGATAGACTTGACAAGTACAATTGCCCCAACGGAGACCTTACAGTTTCCCATTGCGCAAGGCGTTCCGGCGCTATTGTTTATGATGACTGTGGTTTTAGAAGAATGCACGAGCGATTGCGAATGGTATTCATGGGGTTCACAAAGAATGGGCATACAAGAAAAGTTTTGGAGGAAAGGAAAGAGACACGGTTCGATTTTTTGGTGAATAATTTTATGTTTTAATTTTGTTTTTATGGTTAATCTACTAAGGCTTGAGAGCTTATTCATATTTTAAAAACCAAGTAAAATATTACGTGAGCCCACGATAAGTATCCGATGTGCATATGAACAGCACTTTACTTGCAATTTGATGGAAGAGACGGAGTTGAGTTGAGTTGAGTTGAGTGGCAGAAGGGGGGGAGTAATGCTTCCAACGCCTTTGCATCCGGATCCCGAACAGAAGTCGAGTCCGCTCCGCCTTCAGAGCTAAGGAAATTACCCCCCACCCCCAGACACACACACATACCCCTTTCTTGAGAGTGAATTTCAGCTGGAATATCTTCGAACCCACTTGAAGTACCTGCTGGATTTGTATAAGCACTCGATGCAAAAAACAGAAGAAACAAGGCAGGCATGGACAACAGAGACGAACAGAGACGAGTAGAGACGGGCAGAGACAACAACGTCGAGCAAGTTCACAAACACCAAAGTCAATTCCCAAAGAACAAACAGTGACCGCAGGTGTCTCAGGGATACATCTGACATCTACAAGTATAAATGCAGGACGCTCAATTAAAAAAATCCCGCCTAAAAAAATGAAACTTCCAACAAGGTTAGCATAGTTGAAAGGAACGTTTCTTTTTTATGAAAACCTGGAAATACTAGAATGAGTATATTCCTGTTTAAGTGAATTGAGGGTAGAATTGAATAAGAAACGCCCACGAAGCCGGAGCTTACTGAACGCGGAAGGTTTTGAGGTGAACGGAAGAGATGGCGGAGAATTCTAGCGACCGGCTGCTCCGATCGGTATGTTTTCGTGGTTTCCCCGATCAACATCAGGCGAATGCCGGAGTAGTACCTAACAAACGGGCCACAGACCGCGCGCGATCTTTCCTTCCTCTTCCTATCATCTCCCTTACACACACACTTACACTAACAAGCACTACACTATTACATATTCCGGGAGACCGGTCGGGAGCTTAGAGCTTGTCCCGGCTGGGGCGGTGCCCCGCTGGTGGGAGACTCCTGGTGAGGGGGAAACCCACTAGCCGTCGGGAGGTCGACGCCGGATCTCGCCATCCAGCGGGGGAAGATTACCGCCATCTCCCGAGGGAAACATGCAGTACACTTACAGGACCATAGGTGACGCGCTCGGAATCACAACCTTCCACGTGTTCGAACTCGCATTAGATGAACGCGTTGTTGGCGCGATGCAGCGAGGCTTGGGCCATGGAGTTGCTCCCGTGCACGCGTTCAACGCCCTCCCCTTGCGCTCCCTCGGACGAGGAGGTCCAATCGCCACTCGCACAGGCGAGTGCGCTTACGAGCGAACTTTTTATCGCGCAGCTTAACGCAAGGACGAGATGCCATTGTACCACGATGGATGTAATGCTGCTCGTGGCACACAGGAGAAAGCGGGTGGAGAACGCGTGACGCCCTAGCCTAGCGCGTCGCCCCTTTCGGGATTTGCATGTTCAAAGTTTCACTTGTGCTTTACACGTTCACAATTAAAATAAATTTCCAACATATTACAGTAGCTCGCCGCGCTCATTTTCGAGTTCACAAAGTTGCGTGAAAAACAAATCGATTAAAATACTCGTTTAAATATTTGTTTCATTGCAAAATAAAGTTTAATCATATTCATCCAAGTCGAAACAATACATGTAAATGCCGGAAAAATAATATAGCCATTAACAGCGTTTCACCAATGGTGCAGCGAAACCATCTGAAACGTGTTTTTCTACAATTCTTCCAAAATATTCTACGATAACCGGCTAACGATTGGGCCAAACGATTTGTCTCGCTTTGAGGAATCGAATGAGCTACTCGTCACCTCTGTTAGTGACAGACGTGAATCAAAACGCGATTTAATTGCTTAAAAAAGCAAATGCGCTGAGAGAAATTTCTTGGAAGTTTGAGGATGGGTCCAAAAAAACAGTTCCCACAGATGACCAAGACGCGGCGAATGACAACTAATTTGTCTCGACTGAAGGACCAGAAGAGGTCCAACTTTGACTTACTGACTATAAGGATGAAGGGCTCAATTCACAGTGGCCGTCTAAAATTAATGTTCCCAGACTTTTGATTCTTATTCACATACAAATGACTCCGCAATGTAAGCGACTTCCTGACGGGATATTTCCTCATATTGGGCTTTCTTGCCGCAAGTTCTCAATGAAGCTACCGATGATAACGGCTATCAACCTAGCCAAGACCAACTGATGAATCTTTTACATTATCAAATTAGTAAAATAAAAAAGTGCGAAAATGGAGAAATAAAAATATTCACATGCACATCTTATTCTCAAATTATTAGACAACGAGCTCTCACTCATACGTATAAGAGAGGGCTTGTTCGATTAATTCGCCCTCACTTCGCCCCTCTCAGCCTCCCTGCGCCCTGGGGAGGCTCCCACTCGCACAGCACTCCTACCGCGAAAGGGACAACTGGAACTGGGAGTCCATTAAAAGTGTACGATTACGAACGATAAACATTCCGTAGCCACACATCTACAAATGGCTGCTGTAAATGAGACTCATTTCACTTCACTCATTCCGCGTTCACGAGGAACGTCTAAGAAAAACGGATAAACGCAGGAGGCCACTTTTATCAGCAATCAGTTATTGCTCGAGGATTCCCTTTGCCCCAAGCCGCCTGTGAATTTTCCCCTCAGGGCTTCATTTTCTGTCAACTGCTTCATGGAGTGCGATCTTCATTCGCGAATCACTTTTGCTTCGAAAGGAACGCGCAAAGAAAGTAAGTGTTTAAAAGTCACGCTTTTGACGAAATTCCTTAGAAAAAATCCGGCGAAGCGCTGAATACACAAATAGAGAGAGGGTAGTTAAAAAGGCGGCCGCACCGGCGACTTACACCTCTTCAATGAATGGGAAACGCTCAACACTATTAACATCAAGATACACGTCTCCTCCTATTGAAACGTCACCAAATAAATGGATTGTATCATAATAAATCTTTTTAAAATAATCTTTGTCGTTCAATCAACAAACACAATCATTTTCTGATTATTTGATTTTTGATATACTAAGTACAACTACGTGGAATTACACCGTCATTAAACGAAAATTCTCCAGCACTTTTTTCCGCGTCCTTCAAACATTCGACGCCCAGAATTCATGTTTTAGAAGGTTTCATTTCAACTTGCAGCATTTTACTAAAAGAGCTGGAGTGATCCCGTTCGTCGTTCTGCCCTTTACAAGAAAAAGATTGCTCGTAGATTGTTTCTACTAGCTACAGCTTTTGCCAGAGGGAAAATGCAAAACTTGCTGTCGAAGAAGCCTATTGTCCATGAGGAAGAGAATTACACTTACATGGACATAATACGATACTAATCAGGATAGGTAACAAGAAAGAATAACGCCGGAGACCAAATTAAATGAGAGGAAAAAAGTAAAAGGATACATCAACGTAAACTGTCAAACTAGGATCCGCCAAAAAATAATTTTTGTTTTGTTTTAATGTTTTGTTGATGAAATAATAATTTATAAACCGTTACACAAATTTCTTATTCAAGCAGTATTCACCGCCATAAAAAAATTAAAATGATTAAGATTGCAACAACTTTCTTGTGAAGTTGGACATCGACTCTTAAAGTTAGCCGTTGGCATATACCAAAACATCCTTGGTTAGCTGGTTACTGAATTAATGTCGAATTTAATGAATTAACTGATTGAAAGATACGAACCTTCCCATTACACATTACGGCCTTATTTGAGATACATTATATATTTATTGGGGGTGTAAGGCCCTTTGAATTACTGAGGTCGTTCAGGCTCTCGAGTAGATGTCAGCGTTATTGATAACGACGTGTTTGATGAAATGAGAAGCAGGGAAAGGAGAGATTTCCACAATCCTAACAAACTGCACACGGATAGAGCCATTTTTAAGAAAATTTTGAAAATGTTTTTGAAGCTTCATGTAACGTGCCCCAAAATTAAAATATCTTTTTCAAACTCAAAGGACTTCGAGATTAATCGATCCATTATTCGGTATCATGAATCCACCAAACGTTACTATTCTGACTTCACGTTAGAGGAAGTACTATATGTAGGAATCAGATATATCTATTTTTTCGTTAGTAGGTTCCGCTTTACCGAGATTTTTGCTGCCGAAAATGCCATTTCTGGCGCACTATTACAATACTTTCTCCTCTTACGAAGTAAGGGCGAGAAAATAAAAAATCGGAACTTTAAAAAAGGTATTTTTAAAGAGATTTTTTTTGAGAAAAATTAGTCGTTTTCACGTCATTTCTCCTTGAAGTTAATGCAATTTATGGAAAAGAAACATTCTCAAAAATATCTTTGAGCGATAGAACAACGAACACTTAAAAGAACGGCGCAGGTCTCGTTTCTGATGAACTTCGGGAATTTTCGGAAACTGCACAAGTTAGAAGTACATGTGAGAAAGTATGTGCTGTTGTAGCAGCACTTGTTTCAGCACAGAAAGCACAAACGCAAATAAAGACTCACATGTGCGGAGGAAGCGCAGGCGAGAGGGCGACAAGTGGCACACATGCAGCCCGCGAACGCGGAACAGCAGCGCAGCGGCCGGCGCAAGGCCACGGCCGGCGCGGAGCGGCGCGCTCCCGTCCGCCCACGCTGCCCGCGCCAAACGCCTTCCCGCCCCGCCCCGCACACGTGCGCGCGCGCCAAACATTCCTCCGCGGGCGCTGGGCGGAGCGGCCGCCGCCACCTGCACGCCCAACTCGCACAAATACGCGCAAGAAAGCGGTCGCGTCGCCCTTCACTACACACCCTCATCTCTAAGCATTGCATTGCACTACCTACAACGCCGTTTACCCCCAGATCCACTTCTAAATCGGATTCAACTTGCACTCAAACGAATGATTTTGAAAGACTTCTCCTTCTGTATGTGGAACTGGAAAGAGGAAACGGTTTTTCAGGGTGTTGAAACACCTTCAGTTGTTTTGTATACTCCTGCGCATTGTTTAAGACGAGTGCGCTGCGTTTATCCTTTATCCGAGCGCCATCGGCGAACGGCAGCAGCACGGATTTGGCAACAAGGCGGTGGCCCCAAGACCCTGCGCCGCCGCCCGGCCCTTCACACGCAAATACAGGATCATCAGCTGTGTGGCGGTTCCTCCAAACGTAAAAGGAAAGTCGCCAATCACCCGATGCGTCCAGGCGAAGATCGGGCGCAGGCAGAGGCGGCCCGCGCTGCGCTCGCGTCCGACCCTCTGCTGAGGGCACTTTCATTTTTGGCAGATGCATTTGCAAAGCACGTTCATCGAAACACCTGGCAAAACACGAACGGCGTTCAAATACAAAACAAAACTTGCGTCATCAAGTTACAAGTTTAACAAAACAACTGGGGCCGCTTACTATTAGATCAGACTTGTGCATCAATCAAAATGTTCAATCATAAAAAAGAAAACTGACGTTGAAAACAGAGTAGATTTGCGGATGAACGAAGAAAAAAAAGAAACTTGTTTGGGGGAGGGGGGATGAAAGGTGAACTGTATACGCCACTAAAAATCTAAACCATTTGCCTGAAAATAAATGCAGCAAGCAAAAAGTCAGCTATAAAATCAGGTGAGTTCATAGTCCTTCCGAAGCCGCAATTGTATGTGAAATTAAACTAATTACTTAATATTCTAGGCAATGAAATTGCACGGGTGTATCTCTGGGTTCGGTAATAAAGTTACATAAGAATAGTTGGTATTGACAAGGCTGTATTGTATTGTCATCAATCACAAGGAATATATGTTGAACAAGTGATGGAGGGTTTTAAAGAAAAAGATATATCGCGGCTTAATATACAAATGGAAAAATAGGGGAGATAGCGAGGTTTAACATGCGAGAGTTCTCGCACGGGTACACTAGTTATATTGTTACATTAACTGTTCGTCACTAATGACAAACACTCAGCGGAGATTATTTGTGTAGTTGGCATTTTCAAAGAAAGGTACACTATTCTCTCCTTCTGATGGCTATTCACACACCCCTCAGTTCAAAAACTCTCGCAAAGCGATATGTGGACGCCGTTCGAGATTTTTTCCTGTTTATGACTTTTGCCAATCAGCTAGACGTCACTGGTCGTGAAACAGCAGCGTTACTTGCAAACCACTTCTCGGTAGGCCAATTAAATATTATTTTCATCCACCTAATCTCTATGCAATGATGTATCAAAAACTACTTACAACGGAATGATTCACACGAAATGGGACCAGAAATCTCTATTTAAAGAAGCAACATTAAAAATGAACTTTTAACCGTACTCATGGAACACTCGCCCAATTCCATACCAATTATTTTCGTACCTGTCGAAATGATACGCATCAACAAACAATGCAATTTGTCCAAGACCCTCTGTAGATGATTCATCCCTCCGAAGATGAGGAGAGCCGGATGGGGAGCACGTGAAGGAAACCTGCCGACCTCCCACGTGCCAGAGTAGTTAGTGGCACTAACCCTCTCCACCAAGCAGAGAGAGCCCGAGGCCCTGCTTCCTGGCGCTGGGACGCGCCCCTTTCCAGCATCACACACCGCCATCCACTCCGCGCAGTTTTACTTTCTCGCTACGGAGAACAGAGAAAGTTATGGAATGCTGCGCGAACCAGCATTCCTGTTCCATAACCATGTCATTTCTATGGCATCGTTTTTCATTTTAGAGTCTGTTTTTCGTTCGTGTATTGTCTCCCAGTCTTTTAACGTGTGACGTTTTATACAGACGCAAATTTTGAAAAAAAATTGTAATGGGTTTGATAAGACTTAAAATATTCTTAATTACTGCGCTAACACGAAAAAAAATGGTTTTCTAAAAAATGTCACGATTTTATTCCCCGAACAGAAAATTATCGAACACAGATTGAAATGAGAGAAGATGAGAACGTAGG
Source organism: Teleogryllus oceanicus (assembly GCA_964035755.1). NCBI lineage: Eukaryota > Metazoa > Arthropoda > Insecta > Orthoptera > Gryllidae > Teleogryllus > Teleogryllus oceanicus. Next base: position 59,617,208 of record CAXIVR010000006.1, on the reverse strand, counting down.
TATCTGAAGAGCGCTCCCTTTACCTACGTAGGGAACAAGAGAGGCTCTCATATTGTGTGATTTTATCCTGATCTTCATCACGTTACGAAATTGATTCATGGTCCATATTTTTGATGGACGTGGATCAACGGGTGCTGCAAACATTCTTCAACGGCGTTCGGTCAACTATGAAAGACGTTGGGAGTGGAACTGGCAACGGAACTTGCTTCGATCAAGTGTGTCTCAACGTGGCAGCGAAAACAATTTCACTTACCGAAGAGAATAGATCGAAAACAATTCTTAATTCTCGCATCGGAAAATCTACAAGTGTGTGTAATCGATCATTTCAAAAGATGTCAACATTTTTAACTTTTTCATTGAAAAGGAACCAAGTACGTATGATTAGTTACTTCGCTTTCCTTTGAAATTCCACATCCGAAGACCTGGACGCGTAAGGGAAGGCGGGCGCAGATGGCGAAGCGCGTGGCAGGGGCCAGGCAGGAGATGCAGCTGGTCCAGACCGGTGGAAGGCAATTTGCCCTCGTCGTCCTCCCATTATGTCATTGCTGCCCAAGTGATCCACCTACGCTTACCCCGTCGAGAAGGTGAGGGCGGCACGAGGCAGCTGCTCCTCAGACAAGGGCGCACAAATTACGCCTCCGGTCATGCGCCTCCGTTCGGCATGTCTTCTCAAAATTCAGTTTATGTGCCAACTCATCGCGTTCCTTTTCCAGCGAAAGTGTAATCATCCACATCTAACGACAGCAAACATGTTATACTCTTCACGAAGACAGAAACTTGAAATGGCATTACGCATGGCTGTCCGAAACAATGCGACGACATACCTGAAAAACAGCCAAATATAAAGGAGTAGTTACAAACGACCATCCTTTCCTTTGTATCAAAATCATTCGCTGTTTGATTAATTTCGGTAAAACTATTCTACGTTTTAATACTCTTCAATTTCAAACTGAAATAAGAAATTCAAAAACCTATATGCCAACCTATTTGGAAAACAAATGTTATGAACGGATTGCTCATAGAGCGTTAATTATTGTCCCTCTTTCGAAAATTAGGAGAAGGATGCTAGAGGGACTCTTCATTGGAGGCCACCCAGCGCAAGCCCCAGCATTAGATTTTGGTTCTGATTCACCAAAGGAAACAGACACCTTCACTGGATGGATTGCAAATCATAAACTAACATTACAAATGAAATGTGGTGGTGTTACAGAATGGCACACACTTTCTCGTACTATTTAGGTTTCCAATTTCTTTGGTCTACGCTCGCTTTCCGATTTCGCCTCTCCCCTTTGCAGCTACCCTTCATCGCCGACGCTCAAAGAAGATTTTTCCACGTTGCCTCAATTTTTCCGTGTCCTAATGGTTGACCTGAAATAACTTTAAGAATATTGCAGAAGAATAAAATCTCTTCACTTATGGACATTTTTGTAGCACAAATTGGAGCGATTTTCGAGAAAATATAATTTAAGCGTTTTTTATACAAGCGAAATGTGAAGTTCTTCAAAGAAGCCTTTTGAGTTACGGAGAAACTTCACTGGAAACCATTTAAAGCACTTTGACTTACAAATGTATTAATGCATACAAATAGCTGGTAATATTAACGCCGTGAGAGATATTTAAAAAAAAGTGTATTTAAAAAATAACAACACAACAGTGCATCAAAGTGGCATTGCTGTCGTGTTGTTTACTCCATTTAGTACCATCCGTTCAAAAATTAAAGAATAACTTTGGAGAGGTTTTTGAGAATCTGGCGTTTGAGCGTTTCTGAACATGCCATTTCACTTTTGCAATTTTCGAAAAATGAGGGATTTTAATGATCATGAGACCTGCACTATTCTCTTAAGCGTTTAAACAAATTTTAATAAAAAATGTGGGGTATTTTTGAGAAAATGTTTCTGAGGGTTCATGTAAAGTCCCCTCAAAAATCAAAATATCCTAATTAAATTCACATAGCCTCGACTTCGTTCAGATCGAAAGGGGAATATCAATTTTTGAGAATAGCGGCTTAGCGTTCACCACACGCGGACGGAGAGCCAGACGTTTTGCAATCAATTTTTCCGTATCACGGACCCACAACGCCTTATATTTGTTTAATTTCCTGACGAATCTGAACAAATTCTAGGTCCTCTGAGTTTGAAACGGATATTTTGATTTTTGAGAGCTATTTTAGATAATGCCTCAACATATTCAAAATTTTCACTGGCTGATATGCCCCACCTGCAAAGCATCTGACAGGGACGTGTCAGGGTTTCAGTCCCGACGGTGGCAAGATTTTCAACATTAGCAAGGTCAAATTCCTTCGCAGAATGCAGAAGAATTCTAGTGGCCGGCTGCTCTGATTGGTGGTTTTCGAAGGCTTCTTTGATCAGACCAGACCCAGACGAATGCCGGTCCTGGAGGAGAATTCTAGCGGTTTCGTGGTTTCTCCGATCAACACCAGGCGAATGCCGGAGCAGTACCCTAACAACGGGCTACGGACCGCGCGTAATCTTTCCTTCCTCTTCCTTGTCCTATCCTCTCCCCTTACACATACACACACATTGATTTCTTTGGCGTCTTCCTGCAGCTACAAAATTGAAGATCGTGATTTCTCCTTAAAAAGAATTGTTCTTCGTAATTAGTCTTTTCATTAAGGTCATGCACACTTTTCTGAAAACTTTACTACTTTTCGCTCAATATTGCGTGCAATATGCGCAATTTTAAAAAGTAAAAAACAAGAATTTCTCAAAAAGGCGTCAAATTTTCTTTACACTTTTGGTAGAGTAGTGCTAAATGTGCTCTATTAGATTACATAAGTCATTTTGCTCTATTCTTTTGTTTGTTTGAAAATTTACAAAAATGTAATTTGACTCGTCTCTCACGTCGTTAATTTTTACATTAGCGGTGATTTGTTCACATTATTGTATTTATAAGTATATTAGCTACAAATAATGTCTGAGAAAAATGTCTCGAAATCTGAAAAGTTTTCTGTGAAAATGAGCTCAAAGTTGCGCCTTTCAGAAAAGCTCAAACATCATTTCGTCAAATATGGTACCAAAAAATTTTTTTTTTCAAACTTATCGTATGGATAGCGCTAATTGCAGTTTTTAATATTTCTTAAAATTCATTTTGGAGTATTCTTTTTTTAATATTGATCACGCCGTTCATATCCACATGTGTAGCGATTTGTATACATGTGTGAGTGGAAGTGCTTCACACGAAAAGCCTTTTCTGTGCGTGGATGCATGGCAGCCGGTGCGAGTAGCTAGCCGTATTGATCGGCGCAGCGCGCGCGAGGGGAGCGCCCCCCGCCGGAGGGCTGGGGCTCCTCAGCCCCTGCAACACCTCCCATCAGCAGCAACGGGCTCCGTCATTGCGATGGCAGAGGGCGTGCGACAAAGGGGAGGAGGCGCACCACCCGCACATGGCCTGCGGAGCGGGAACGCGATCCGTTTCAGCCCGCGGCGACGCCAGGCGCCCACAAAAACCGGCGCCCCCGCCCCGCCCTGCCCCGCCAAGGGGAGCGACACCAAGAAATAGCTTTTCACTCCACGTCTGCCTCTTGCCACGGATTTCTCTCCACACTACGACTTCCACTCATTCACAAAGCCATTTTCATTCCGCTTACCGACTCGCTCAGGATCTTGCACTTCCCTCATTTCGTCCCACCACACACACGCACCTCCACGATCAATCGAAAAGCGCCCGTCCCGTTTCGTAGTATTTGAACGCGTGTCTTCTTAAAACGAATCTGCGCCATCGCGGTTTGCGAATATTTCACATAAGTTAGAAGGCCAAACAGCTGTTCAAAATACCGCCTTTTCAATTAACTTAAAATTAAACTTACCTTCACAATTAAACGTATACACAGGAAGGAATTTGTGATATCGAATAAAAAAAAATTAAAAAAAAAGTTCGGAAATTTTTCAAAATGAATTTACGAATGTGTCCGGAATGATTCTCTATCGACTTCCCAACGCACACCGTTTCGTCTTCACACACAGAATTCTTTCCCACTCCACTTCGAGGACAACAGTGCGGTATACGAGATTCCATCATCCCCTTCACATTCATTACACATCGCAATGATGAATCTAAATATGCGCATCCCGTTTGGTAACAGTTGGGACGTTCGAAGTAACGGGAGTCTGCAGGCAAAATACACGCTGCAAAGGAGGAAGCACTCTCGCAATTAAAGTATGATGAAATAAACGCGCATAAAAAGAGAAAAATACGCGTGCTTCAACAAAACATGTTTTCTCGCTATTTTCAAAAATTCAGATTGTCATTTACATTATTTCAAGCAATAGTTTTAAATAACAACAGGAGGTAATTTTTTTATTACGGAAAAATCTGTAACTGCAGTATTGTAGTTTTGCGACGTTAACTTTTTGTTTACAATTAAAAAAAAAAAACACAGAATTTAGCGAAAACAGAACCATTTTTCAGCGTCATTTGGTCTAACCGAAGGGAAAATGGAGCAGTTTCTCAGAAAAACATTATAAAGTTGCAATAATTTCTGTTTGCGAGCTAGCGTTGACCACAAACACACAGACGGACGGAGACAGACAGGCGGGCAGACAGCCGAAATGCCGTCAGTCGACTTTTCGGTAGTAAGGGCGCGGGTTCTGACTACACAAAATGTTAGAGGAAGTACTTTACCACATACAGAAACAACCGATTCCAGGGTCAAACAACCCTTTTCGATTCCAGGGCGCCAAAATATGAGATTTTTTGTCGAATATTTTCCGCAGAACTAAAATCCTTTCTCTTTACTACACGTACATGTAGTAAGGTGAGATAAAAAGAACGACTGATTTCTACAACCTTATTAATGCGCCTCTTTAAATCTTCCCTCACTCCACCAGTATGAATGCGCTCACACACGCTCTAAATTCTGTTTGTCACATGCAACCTCACACGCTGTTCGACCTCTTCTCACCCTTTTTCTTTCTTTTCCGTCACCCTCCCTCTCACACACGCACAGACACACACACAAACACCGACCATTTGATCATTTTTTTCCAAATCGGTCTTTTTTCAAAACGAAAGAGAAACTTAAGGAGGTAAAGGTACAGCATCACAATACTCGGCGAAATGTCGTGTGTTTGGCACGCCACGCCAGATCTACGTTCTCTATCACTCGCGCACAGAAATTACGAGTACGTCCCATCTCCTAGGGACACGAGCACGGTTTTGCCTATACTGCCTTGCACGTAGCTGTACATGCGGTACAAAAGTTCTGGGCCATCCCTCCAATTTGCATTCACCGCCGAGGTGTTGTCTCCGCGTTTGGCCTCGCGGGCTTCTGAATCGCCGTTTCTAGTGCAACGTGGGTTTTCAAATTCCTTTGCAAGTCTCATTTTCTCTTTTCAAGTGACAGCAACCGCGGCACACGCACATTCCGCGGGGAGAAGGGGTTGCGGAAGCCACGCTCTGCGCGTTGGGGAGTCAAGCGACTACAGCAAGTTGTGTCACCGAAACGTGAACCCCATTTTCGATGAGCTGCATCGACTCGAAGACACACGAAATGAAGCGTTCGATTTGTGGCAATTCATTATACGTCAGGGAGGAGCTCACAGCTTCCATTAACAACATAACACGTTTGAAAACGAGTGAGGACGGCGACGTCTTCGAGAGGTGTAGGGCGCAGCATCCACAACACATCCAGCGGAAGAGTCGTTTTCGCACGAGCACAACAAGGCCGGTGCGAGAGCATCACTTGCCTGTGGGGGGGCGCGGAGCGGCGGCGGATGCGGCGTCGTGCGGCCAGAGCAGGAGCGGGCGCGGGCGCGGAGGCGCACTGCGGACGGAGGACGCTGTCGGGCGGGCGCCGCGCCGCAACTGCAGCCGCCGCCGCCGCCGTCCCGCCACCGCCACCGCCTCCGCTGCGGCGTTGCCACCGCCCGGCCCACGCCGCCGCCGCGCCGCCACCGTTGCCACCGCCGCCACGCACCAGCACGTGCTTCTGTTTACGTCCGCCCCCGCCCCCACTCTTCCCCTGCCCAGCCGCCACACGCGGCGCGGCGCGGCGTTCTCTCGGGGGTGGTCACACGGCTCGCTCCCAAACGTCCCCATTCTAACACATTCCCAATTCTAACACAATTCAACATCCGTTCCCTCACAAAGTGAATGCTAGAGCTACTGCACTCAATTTCACCACAAACGACTTCACAATATTATTTGACACAAAGTTGTTGACCCTGCTCTAAAGCCCTTTCCATGTTAATAAAGCTGACATGTAAAAGCGTTTTACGCAAAGTTGTGTGCGCGCGCAAAAACCTCGTATTGTTAAAAGGCGCGGCCGAGCGCCCCGCAGGACTGCCCTCCCCTCGATCGGGGCCCAGGCGCCTATCGATCCGCGCGCACTCCCGGGCCCTCCGCCCCTCCACAAACACGCACAACAAATGGACAAACCGTCATACAAGAATACTGTCATTTTAATACTGGAAAGTTTTTTTGTCAGTGCAACAATATGTGCAAGTTGTTTCTTATAAACCGTTCTACCAACTTACACTTGACACAACCCTACAACAGTTTTTGTACGTGGCTGGATTCGTTCCCAAGGCGAAGCGGCAGCAGCAAAGAGACGAAAAAGGAAGCGAAACGTGAGACGGAGCTCGATGCGGACCAGGCGCATCACTGGCGACACCGACACACAGCTGCGTCGCGACGCGCAGGATCATTCTCGTACCATCGTCCATGGACGATGTATGAAATCATGTCATGGTGGGGAAAATCGTTTTCCGAGATTTCAATGGAAATACACGATTCTGGGGTCCCGTGATACCGAAAAACTTTTTTTTTTTTTTTTTTTACTTTCTCGCCCTTACGAAGGTATTTTCTAATCGTGCGCCGAAAAACGCCGAATTTTCGGCATAAAACTCGCATTGCCGGACACTGGACACGTAAAAATGGACAAATGCAATTGATAAATATAGAAAAAATCCTCTAACACGACTAGTCAGAATCCGTATTTTGTGAGTCCTCAGCGACAAATCGATCATTCCTCTCGCCGTCCGTCTGTGGTCAACGCTGGCGACTAAAACGTTCAGCCGATTTTGTCCAAAAATGATATTCCCCGACTGACCTCAAAAAACTCGAAGGCTTTGGGAGTTTCAAACGGATATTTCGATTTTTAAGGGTAGTTTACATGGAACCTTAAAAACATTTTCAAAATGTTCTCAAAAATGGCACCAATTTTTATTATTAAACACTGTCCTCGGATAGCGTAAATGACGTTTACGAAAACTGTGCAGGGCTTGTATTCGTTGAAATTCCAGATGTTTTGAATATTGAAAAGTGCAATTTTTTGGGAACGTCTTCCTACAACTATTGAGGTGATTATTTTTTTCCCAAGAATGAAACTTGTTCCATAAGACAGGTCTAATGGAATGGAAATAAGTTTATGTTAATTTTTTCGAAAATATAAGTAATTTTCTTGTAATTTTGGGCTTTATTTCCGTTTTTTCGAAAATGCAAAAAGTTAACATTTCACAACGACAAAATTGGAGATAGCAAGTTTTGCTTTATAAAAAATGAGCTCTTTAAAAAAGTCATGTGCAATTTTTCGAAAAAACGAGTTGATTTCGAATAATTTGTTTGAAATTTATCCATTGCTAAAAAAACGTTCTCATTAAAGATTCTCCTAGTAACGAAAGGTAAATTAACCAGTGACACTATAACAGCTAAATTAACGAAAGGTAACTCTCCCTCCAACGAAAGGTAAATCAACTAGTGACACTATAACAGCACATGCTTTCTCCCATTTTTTCAGTTTGTCTATATTAGACTACTGCAAGAACATGCAAAAGAGTTTTAAACAAGGGAACATTTTTTACTGGGCCAGACTAGAACTCAAATCCTTCGAGTTAACACGCCGTCACCCATTCCACTGCGCTACAGAAGAGTCGTTACGTGCGAACCTGAGCCGAGGCGAATGGAATTGTGCCAACCCAAAATGTTTTCAACACAGAATTTTTAATTCTGCCAAAAATGGGACTAGCAACGTATTTCTACTTCTTCGCCCCAAGGGAAGGTACTTGGTAAGAAGGGAAACTCACATAATTGTTCGCCGGAAATGGCAACTTTGGTTTAGAAAAACTTACTGCTAAGCCCTGGTAACGAAAAAGTGGATAAATCCAGTTGCTAAATCTAGAAAAAATCCTCTAACACACGGAGTAGAATTCATGTTTTGAGGGTTCTTGATACCGAAAAATCGATTGACGGCAAAACTTTTGTCAGCCTGGGTCAACGCTACCGCCTAAACCGTTCACCCGATTTTCTCCAAAATGAACATTCCCCGATCGACCTGAATGAAATCGAGGCTTTGGAGGTGTGAAACGGATATTTTGTTTATTGAGAGATTTTTACACGAAGCGAGCATTTACGTTATGCATCGGCCCGAGTTCAAACCATACTGCGCTTCTGAGGTAATGGTGTGAGTGACTGCAAGTTAACTCTCAGGACCTGAATTCGGGTTTCGAAGAGAAAAAAATATTACTGGTTGAAATCTCTTTTGCGGATTTATGTAGCAATATAATATAGCGGAGCAGTTACAAATAATACGAGAAAGTATGTCCTTTTGTAGCACCGCTAGTTTTTAAATATCTCTCACGCCGTTAATATATTACCAGCAACTTGTATACGTTATTGCATTTGTGAGTCGAAATGCTTAAAATGATGGCCAATTAAGTTTCTCGAAAACCCAAAAGTTTTTGGTAAAAAAGAGCTTCAAATTTCGCATTAACAGAAACGCTTAAACAATGTTTTCTCAAAAACGGCTCCAAATTTTTCAACAAAAATTTGTCATATATAACAAGGTATTACTCATCTATAATATTTCTAAAATCATTTTCAGTTCTACCAATAGAGGACAGAAAAATTTAGAATATGTGTAATAAAAAAAACAACAATAATAACAATAATAATAATAACAACATCCATACCAAATAACATCCATAAAAATCTGGAACTTATTCAAATACCAAAATATACCTATAAAATTATGCAAAAATCGATCTTAAACACATGCAGGATTGTTCGAAAATTCCTAAATTGCGAAGAAACATGGATTGACCCGTGTCTTGACCCGACACAAAGTCAAATAAAAATCCGGTGAATACCGAGAAACAATGTATAATAATAATAATAATAGTACATTTGGACGGTGATAGATGGCAGCTGGGAAGTGGGGCAAAACCGAAAAGCTACCCAGAGCAAAATAATTAGAAAACTACCTCAATTTGAGCGTTTTTGTCAAACGTTAGACACCCAATTTTCGAACTTATCAAAACATGTATTATATGTAGAAGACTGAAAAATAATTTTTAATTTTCTTTTTTTCAGGAAATCTCAAAATAAGGCAAGGCACCACATTACGTTCCCCTAAGTCTTAAAATCTAATTTTTCTCACGAAAAAATGGAGCAACACAAAACCTGACAAAAACCTAGTATTTTATATTATAACTGGCTGAAATAGACCATTATGTGCAAGCTATTCACGAGCGTTAGAGGGAGCGTGCATTTACTACTGAGCAAATAATGGTCTTTGAGCCACGGGCAATATTTAATATTTTAACTCATCCGATCGTCTTTGCAATGCATTGAGCTTCTTCTCTTCTACGACTGGGCGTAATGATGAATGGTATGACACTAATTTCGGCGCTACATTGGGGGCGTTGCATTGTAATAGTCATTTGTCAATATGGCGTCAGATAAAGCAGTGTTATCTAATTACTATTGCACAATCGTTATTGGAGTGATTTGTTCGTACATATTGAAAGAATATTGTGAAGTTCCTGTAGAAATTCTCACCAAAGTTAACAAAACTACGGATAGTGGTTTCCAGTAGATTCTCGAAAAATATATAACAATGTTTATGATGTATTTGAGAGTTATTTAACAGTGCCAATGACAGTGTAAATTGTGTTAATGAAACAGTTACTTGCTATTGCCAAAAGTTATTTAGAATATGTTATAACACACAAAAAAAAAAGAACATTTCGAGTATGTTAGCCGATGTGCCTTGTACATCTTATTACTATTACTAGTACAGCAACTCAAGCAGAATATGTCTCTGAAGACGGTGATACATAACAGTGAAATAAGAGTGACTGGTGGCAAGTATAAATTCACGGTAACATTCCAAAATTAAAATCTTCATATCAATTAAGCAAAATATGCTGTATAAAGAGTTATTTTACTTATTTAACTGTTACTTTATTTATTCATTGCATTTGCTTATATCTTAACTTTAGTAAATCCAATTTATAAAAAATGTTGTACGTGTTGTGTTGGTATTAGAGCGGGCTATAAAGTAGTCAAAAGGCTCGAGGGCATAAAGAAACGTAAAGGCCCGCAAGCGTATCAACAACACCGTTTCGAGTTTTGTTTGAGGTCCGAAAACACACAGCAATGAACTAGTAAACAATAAAATTAAATTTTGTTCCTACGAATTTGATGTTGGAGATTTTTAAACCATCGATGTGTTTTCACACATCGATGGTTTTTGATCGATGTTTTATTAACATCGAGAACTGGTAACATATTTCATCGTGGCGCACCACTAACTGGCACCGCCAATAGAACTCCGTTGCGGCCGCCACTGCTACTTCATTTTCATTTCAAATTCTTTTTAAATTCTGCCTGGTATTACCATTTTTGCCAATGAGCAGGGATGTTTTCGAAAGAATTCTTTTCTTATTTTGGTTTTGCGTTATCATTCATTAAATCATTCGGTTATTTGTTGTATATAGCAATAAAGCGAAATCGTTTAAAACGTCTCTGTAAATTAACAATTCTCATTTACGGACGGACAGCTCTTATATTGATTAATTGATTTTTTCCTGTTTCCGGGCGCGTCAACTGCTTTGGTCACTAGTCCCGTTAGTGTAGTGAGTGTTTTTACTCGAGAGAAGGCGGTGATCTTCCCCTGCTGGATGGCGAGATCTGACGCCGAACTACGTCGGCTAGCGGGGTTTCCCTCTAACCAGGACTCTCCCACCAGCGGGGCACCGCCCCAGCCGGGACAAGCTCTAAGCTCCCAACCGGTCTCCCGGAATATGTGGCAGTGTAGTGCATGTTAGTGTAAGTGTGTGTGTGTAAGGGGAGAGGATAGGACAAGGAAGAGGAAGGCAATATCGCGCGCGGTCCGTGGCCCGTAGGGTACTGCTCTGGCATTCGCCTGGTGTTGATCGGAGAAACCACGGAAAACTACCGATCAAAGCAGCCGGCCACTAGAATTCTCCTCCAGACAGCGACTGAATTCGACCTAACTGGAAAGCTAGTGTCAAAAATCCTGCCACCGTCAGGACTCGAAAATAGAACCTCCCGATCACAGGCGCCGCAGTGACATCAGCTGATGCACACAGGTCTTATAACAGTCAAGAATCTTTGGCTGTTAAACCAATCCGAACATAGGAAGATACTGCGATTATTGCACAATAAACACGATTGCAAACAAGATACCTTCTATTCAAAATGTTTAGTTTTACTCTCAAGTGACAATTCGAAATTGACGAATGTATTGTTACATTTTAATGAATAATTTCAGTTCATTACATGAAATAGGGGTTAATATAGCTAAATTTGAGGCACTAACTGTTTTGATAATTTTTTTCTTCAAACATTTTGAATGGATAGTGCTAATTGCACTGTCTAATTGCACTTGCTTTGACGTAAAGTACATTTTGCTGCATTCATTTACCTTTTCAAAAATTACACAAATGTAATTATTTTTAACATGTTTCACAACGTTAATATGCACATTTCCATCGATTTGTGTAATTTCTTGCATTTCTAGAAATGCTTCAAAAGACTTCAAATGACGTTTTTCGATAATTCGATAGATTCCTCTTAAAAAGAACTTCAAATCTCGCATTTACAGTAACGCTTAAACGCCATTTTCCTAAATACGGCTCTAAATTTTTGAATGAAAATTGCTATTTAGGACGAGGATTTAATCTTCTAATGTATTCTTAAAGTAATTTTTCGATCTACTATTAGGAAACCGAAAGGTTGAAAAACTTTCAGAAAAATATACTTTTGAGGACGATAGATGGCAGCTGGCAAGAGGATGGCACAACACCGTTAAGCGAGTACACACCAAGGAAATTAGAAAACATTACGAGAAAGTCTGTGCCATTCTGTAGCACCTCTACTTATTTTCTCGTATACAGAGTAATATACGAAGTGTAGCTAAAATTATGTAATGCTTCGGAAAAACGATTTCCAGATTTCAGTGGAAATACACGCTTTGGGGTCCCCTGATACCGAAAAAGTGTATATTTCGTAAACAAACGTCCGTACGTCCGTACGGTCGTTCGTTCGGTCCGTCCGTGAACAACACTAGCGCCGAAACCATTCTTATGATCTTTCCCAAATTCAAGAATCCCTATCCATCTGGCGCGAGACCAAACTTTTGAGATTTTGAATTTTTTTTTTTAATTCGGGGGTACATTACATGAAGTCCCTCCTGTATTAACTAAATTTCTCAAAAACAGCTCCAAATGTTTTTTTAAAATTTCTTGTCATTAGAGCAAAATACTTATAAAGGTGGCCCAGGACCGATTTTGAAAATTACAATTTTTTTCAGCGTCTTCCTACAACTACAAAATTAAAGAGAGATTTTTCCTTCTAGTCAAATTTATTGCTTCATATTTCGTCCTTTCATTTTTTTGAAAAGTTTCGTACTTTTCGCGCAATATGGCGTGCAATTCGCGCAATTTAAAAAAAATAAAAAACCAAATTTTCTCAAAAAAGGTTCCAAATTTTTTCTTTAAACTTTCGGTAGGGATAGTAATAAAAGGACTATAAGATGACAAACGTCAAATTGCTTCTATTATTTTGCTTTTTCAAAATTTACAAAAATGTAAATTTTTTGACACGTCTCTCACTTTGTTAATTTTCACATTACCGGCAATTTGTTTTCATAATTGTATTCATGAGTATACGAGCTTTAAATAATGTCATAAAGGTTCCCGAAAACACAACAGTTTTTTGTGAAAATGAGCTAAATATTCCGCATTTTCCGAGAGTTCACACGCAATTTTCTCTAAACGGCTTTCAATTTTTTAAAATACTTTTCCAACTTATAGAGCTAATTGCACTGTTTCATATGACTTGAAAGTTTATTTTGGTGTTTTCCTTTGTTGTTTCAAAAATTACACTAGCACCTAAATCTCGCCAACGATCTTTTCCAAATTAACGATACCCCTGTCCATCTAGCTCGAGTCCACGCTTTGATGTTTTGAAAAACATGCTTGAAAATTTGGGGATACTTTTCATGAAGACCCTGGGACATTTTCAAACTTTTCTCAAAAACAGCTCCAAATTTTTTCTTTAAATTTCTGTCAGAATGTAGCAAAATACCCTTATAAGGCTGGCCAAGGTCTAAATTACACAATTAAGTCTCAATTTTCAAAAAATTTAAAAGTTTGAATTTTTTCGGCGTCTTCCTTCAATTACAAAATTGAAGACAGATATTTCATTCAAGTAAAATTTGTTCTCCATATTTGTTCTTTTTTTAAGGTCACATTCTTTTTTTTTTTTTTAAAATTTTAAAAAATAAAAAACCAAGTTTTAAAAACCCCTTTTTTTTTTTTAATTTCATATTTATTTTTTTATTTATTCTAACATCGTTAAAATTGACATGGCGCCAATTTTTTCACATTAATATATTTACGATTACATGTGCTATAAATAATGTTATATAAAGTTTCTCGAAAACTCAACAGATTTCAGTGAAAATGAGCACAAAATTCCGTTTTTACAAGAAATGTTGAAGAAAAAAATCACGAACATGATCCAACGTCTTCAAATTTTACTAAAACCTATTTGAATAAGATCTCGCTGTTTCCTAACAGTTGGCATTATCAGCACTACCAGCAGGTAATTTCCGAAGCGAACGTATTTACAAGGAAGTACCGCCGGTAAGGATGAACGTCAGTGCGCCTTTGTTCGCCTCAGCGTAAACAACGTTTTGTTTCGGAGTAATACTACTAAATATGTCGAGTTTTGTGCCAAGAAATAAGTACTTGGGAAATTTTATTGCACTACTTACCTTAGGCGAAATCTGCGGCTGAAGCGCGCACAATTCTTGTTGAGACTTACAGAGAACATGCTCTGTCGAAAACGACATGCAGAGACTGTTTTCGACGCTTCAAAAATAATGACATGATCTTGCAGATACAGAACGCTCTTCTTTACATTTTTCGAAGGGTTAATTCCAAACGAACCCTATTTGTTGACCTAAAAGCCATATTGCTCTATTCTTTTGTTTTTGTTTTTAATTACAATTTTTTAAAAAATTTGTCTCTCACGTTGGTAATATTTACACGACAGGTGATTTCTTCACACTACTGTACTTATGAGTACATGTGCTTTAAATAATGTCATAAAGGTTTTCGTAAAAACTCAAAAGATTTCTGTTAAAATAAGCTCAAAACTCGGCATTTTCAGAAACGCTGAAACTCCGTTTTCTCAAAAATGTCTTCAAATTTTCGAATGGATAGTGCTAATTGCACTGTTTAATATGACGTTCATTTTGGTGTATTCTTTTGTTTTTAGAAAATTACACAAATGTAAGTTTTTTTAAATGTTTCTCACGCCGTTAATATGCACATTTTTTGTTACATTACTATTTGTGAGTGGAAGTGCTTCAAATGACTTCCAATGAAGTTTTTCGAAAACTCAAAAGATTCCTGTGAGTTTCAAATTTCACATTTACAGTAAAGCTAAATCACCGTTTTCTAGAAAACGCCTTCAAATTATTTAATGAAAATTTCTATTTATGACAAGGTTTTACTCTTCTTTAATATTCTTGAGGCAATATGTCGGTTGTACTAAATCTAAAAACTAAAATCAGTAGTAGATCTCGGACGTCATCCTCTGGTGACGCGACTATTGACTTTGATGCACTCTGGACATGTCAGGAAAAGTAATTATTTTGAAAATATAATAAGGGTCATGGTTCATGGTTCGCAGTGTTCATCAGTTAGTTGAGATCTATACATAGATTTAATGAGTTTAAGCGTTGAGTACAGAGATTCACACACATAAGTAGTGCCAAAGATTGTGATAAGTCTCTTAGCACACTTCTCTTTTCTTCTGGAACATTCTTCCAAAATTCTTTAATAGAAACGCCACTTTGAGTCCTTTTAGTCCTTCGTCCTCTTGTAGTTCTAGTAGTTTCAACTGTACTGCTGCCCACATCAACAGCAAAAGGATTTTCTAGGAATTAAAATGGTTTAAGTGATCTCAAATCATTGAATCTTCGATTGCTCTCTTCAGTAAGGCCAGACATTTTTCTCAAGTAACGTTTAGTTTCCACCTGAATGTCAGGAAGGCTTTCAGTAATTTTCTTTCAATGTTTGAAGTGAGCAAATGTTTTAGTCTGAAGGTCTTTCCCAAGAAGCTGTAACTTGCTATGAAAGCTAAATTCAGTCTGAGCTAAATCAGAAATAAGTTTTTCTCTTCTTTGTAAAGATATGTTGTGTTTGTATCTGTAAAAAAAGCCAAGCTAACAACTACTGGGAGTCAAGTTTACGGAAAGATTTTCCTTTTTCTTCCATAAACTATTTGATTGGATCAAGTAATTAGAAAAAACAGCCAAGAACATTGCTTACTGATAGCCACCTCACTAAGCACTACCAAGACACATCGTCAAGCCCATCATTGATCGTATTTTCTATAAAAGGTTTGATCTATCGGCATGTTTTGGCACTTGAGCGAATACAGTTCACAATTTTTAGAACTACCTCCATAATATACGGGTATCGAAAATGTTTTGCTGCTAAACATTAAGCATGAATAATACAATGTGCAGGTAGGAGTTCATGAAATTTGTCAGCATTTAAAAGCCCAATAAGCACTTGTCTCGTGCTAGTCATAGATGGTGCACCATCGGTAGCAATGCTGACAATATTACTGATAGGCACCGAGTTTTTCTTAAAACACCATCCAGGGCTTCTTTAATGTCACCACCAAGAGTATCCTTCAATGTAACCAGGTTTAGAGTTATTCTACCACCTCGAAGTCCTTTGACACGTACCTCACAAATGCGGCTAGGTTTGGTTTGTTTTTTATATCAGTAGACTCGTTCAGAGCCAGACTTACTGCTAAGAACTCGCTTACATTTTTTGTAAATTATTTAAAATATCCACACAAATAACAGAAACTCGCCGTGTGTCTAGCAGCGGGCAATTCGTTGATTGGTTTCTGCATTTTCTTAGTTTCGGGTTCTAAAACAGAAATAACTTGTGCCATGTTCGTCTTAATAAACTCTGCCTCTGTGTAAGGCTTTTTTGCTTTTGTAATATTAAAAGACAAGATGAAGCCAGTTTCTGCAGTCAAATCTGCTTCCTTGACAAAACTTGACATAACTCTACTCTGACCATGAAGTTTTTCCTTTAGGGATTTCAGATTGGTTTTCCTTAAATGAGAGCCAACACGAAATTCTTTATTGAAACCACTGTGGTCAGTGTCATGATGGCGTTTTAGATTGCCGCCTCGAAATGCGACAAAGTTATGTGACACAAAAGACACATTGACTTACCGTTTCTTTCTACCAAAACAAATTTTTGCTCCCAGCTTACATTAAAAGCTCGATGCTTCTTTTCATATTTATGCTCGTCAGTCATCACTGTCATTGTTCAGACACCCGACAACACCAGTACTCAAACAGCACACAAAAAATATCGGCACTCGCTATTACCCGTTCACTTTACAATTGCAGACGAAGCACTGCGATGTTTACATGAGATCACCGCCGACTGATCACACTGACTCACTCACACACTCGCGCTCAAAGCGCTGTCTAACAGAAAGCCCAGGAACTATTTTCACCTCCCATCTCTCACCACTGACGGAATTTCGTGGAACTGAGATCGTTGAACTCAATAACGTAAGTGAAGCCACACATCGCTGCTACTTCATTAATGTTACTCTCAGCTCGGAGCCAAAAGCCGCATGCGGCTCGCGAGCCTGCTTGTGGCCAACCCCGGTGTAGAGGTTTTTATTTTATTCATTCATTCTTTTTTGTTTTTTGGATGTTGTATTTAACATTCAATGTTTACTTTCTCGCTACTGTTTTTCTAGTTTAGAGAAACCACTGTAATGCTGCGGGGAAAAAATTTCGACAGAAAAACTCTCATTCCCGGGCTCTGATAGCGAAGAAGTGAAT
Source organism: Teleogryllus oceanicus (assembly GCA_964035755.1). NCBI lineage: Eukaryota > Metazoa > Arthropoda > Insecta > Orthoptera > Gryllidae > Teleogryllus > Teleogryllus oceanicus. The sequence continues at coordinate 59,600,047 of CAXIVR010000006.1, read as the reverse complement.
AATTTTTGCCTCTATAAGTAATAAATTACTTCCTCTGACACTTGATACCGAAAAATTGATTGACAGCAAAACGTGTGCCTGTTGTCAAAGCGCCTAAACCGTTCAGCTGATTTTCTCCTAAATTGATATTCCCTCGTCGATCTGAACGAACTCGAGACTGAGAGTTTCAAACAGGTTCTTATCATGAAGCCTCAAAAACATTTCAAAATTTCCCCAAAATGGTCCCAATTTTGTTTTATTAAACTTCGCCCTCCGATAGCGTAAAATACGCTTAAGAGAATGGTACACGTCACATGTTCGTTGAAATCTCTGATTTTTCAAAAATTGTAAAAGTGCAAATTTTTTAGGGGCGTCTTCCTAAAACTATAATCTGAAGAAAGAGGTGTTATCCTTCATGAAATCTGTTCCTTAAAGAGAGATCTTGAAATAAAGTCATAATCGATTTTTCGAAAATGAGTATCTTTTGTGTAATTTTGCGCAAAATACAGGCAATTTTATTTTTTTTTTTACAATTTTTGTTCTCAGAAACAGCTCCAAATTTTTTCTTTGGATTTTTTCCTCGTATGTATCAAGAGACGGTAAAAAAATAGGAAAATGGTGCTAATACGATTTTCGGCGAACTCTCCGTATTTTCGAAAATTGCAAAATGTTTTCAATTTTTGCGATTTTTGCCTTAAACAAAGCATGTTCTAAAAATCAGCTCTTTAAAAAATGATCATGTACATTTTTTTGAAAAAACGAGTACATTCCACGTCATGTGTCTGAAATGCATGCAATTTCTAAAATAATAATAATAATAATAATAATAATAATAATAATAATAATAAAATCCAAAAACCACTCCAAATTTTTTCATTGCAATTTCTCCTCGAAAATCGCAAAAGTGAACATTTGAAAACTCTGCGTTTCGACGGCGTAGAGATAAGGCTCACGGCTAGGAAACTCGGAGGAACAGAGTCCGAGACTAGGTGCGAAAAAAATGTTGCTGATCGAAAACATTTTTGCAGATTAATGTATCAAATAGCGGAACTGATAGAAATAATGCCTGAAAAGATGCGTTGTTTTAGCCTCACTAGTTTTCTTTGTGATTTGTATTTTTAATCGTCGGGTGTTTGTGGTATGAATAAATGTGATTCTTAATGCCTGATGCCGAATAGGTTTGGTCATGATTCAGTGGATTCAAAGCCATGGATTGATTGTTAGTTCCAAGTGGAAGTGGTGCAGTAAGCAAGATGCGATTCAAATGAGGAGTGTTCTGTGCGGAAGAGGGCATAGTTCGCAAGAAGCTAAATAAACGTGAACTATTCTGCCTTTTCCTTGGGAGTGTCTCCCGTGATAGAATTTCGAGCGCTCTTCCTATGCCAGAGGGAGGTCACACGGAGACTCGCGCACTCCGCCGCCCCGGGAACTCTATTTCGACCGGTTTTTGTCACGAGTTTAAAAATATTCTCTGGCTGAGATCATTCATCAGAATGTTGCTTAAGGCAAATAAATCAATTTTATCGCCAACGAAAGTCAGTATTCTTTCATTGTTCTTCTATGTAATGTTGGAAAATCACTTGCTTTCCTCCAGGAATCCAGCTGTGCCACATATACTTAGATATTTAATGAAAAATCAAATTTCTGTATTAAAACGCTAATAGCACGAACATGTAGATATCCACTGCTTAAACAGAGAAACAACTAAATTCTTAGTGGCATGCACTTCGCAGCAGTAGAACGAGAATTCTTCAAGTGTGGACAGTATAAACTTAATGTCACGTCATATGCAGTTTTTAACTGCTTTTTTGACGTAAAATAAATAAATAAATAATGTTGTCAGAATATGTAATTGTACTATAAACGAAAGCTAAAGAGTTACGCTTTCAATCAACAGTTTACAATATGTTTTATTTTTTTAATCTGTCTTCAAACAAAACTTATAACACCACAGAAGCATTCTCAATGTCACATTGCCCACGGGTAATTTAAGATTATAGGCTCATATGTAACACATTTTCAGCACATAATAATTATGTATCAAGAGCGTTGAGTAGATGTTTTGGCCTCCAGGGCGACTTCCAAACCCGAGGGCCTCTGGCCCGAGGGGCAAAAACATCTAGTAACGCCCGTGGTGCATACAAAACTTTATGGTTCATTGCTAAATTAAATGAGAATTCGATACATTTTGTAATTTTTCATGCGTTTAAAGTGAGAAGATGCATTGTAATAGATATTTGTCAAAATTACGTCAGATAAACAAAACAGAGTGTATATCCCTGCCCTTCTGGTACAACAGACCAACACTATGCAGCGAGATTAAGCATGCAAACCAACAATTGAAACTGCAGCTGAGAGAAACAAATGTCACACTTTTTGAAATTAATTTCCTCTCAGCAAAACACTTCACCCGGCATGGTCTTCACATGAACCTTGCTGGAAAACATACAGTTGGTAACAAGCTTGCACAATACATTATCAACTCCAGTCCTACGCAGTCTCCTGCCAAAAATCTATCCCTTTCACCTTCCTTACGTTCTCCACCCCCCACCCTTATTTCGAACCCTGTTGCCTCTTCCTCTGAACCTACTCCCGTTTCTCCCATTCCCACTACCAATTCGTCTACATCCGATGCCCCATCTTCCTCACAACCTCTCACTGCCGGGACACACTACAACCTTCGACCACGCACTCGAGGTAAAAATGGAGTAAATATATAGCAACAACAGTCAGATGCAGCAGAAAAACATTCGTGTAGGTACTTGCAAAAAATAAACATTCTCCACCATAATGTACAATCCCTTTCAAATAAAACTGAGTTTATCGAGGCAGCTCTACAGAGCGATCTAAATCAAACGGACGTTCTTTGCTTTACAGAACATTGGTTATCTCCTAATGAACTTAGCATTTTCCAAATTCCAAACTTTTACCTCGCAGGCTTTTATTCAGTACAGAGCGATCTAAATCAAATTGACGTGTCTTCATAAAGGTCCAACGTATGGGGTTCCTGTATTTACGTTAGAAATAATATTGATTCTATCCCCTTGCCGGAATTAAATGTGTACTCCATTGAAAATATTTTCGAAATTTCTGTTGTACATCTTACTTCACTAAAAGTGATAATACTTTGCATTTACAGACCACCAACAAAGAGAACTGTAGATTATATTTCGTTCTTAGAAAACCTGGAGATAACACTTAACAAAGTCAGCAATCGCTCTTTTGAATCCATTGTTGTATGCCGAGATTTTAACAATGATTTTCTGGTCGAATCTTACGAGAAAGAAAAGTTTCTCAATTTAATTAATTCCTTCAATTTAGACATTACAATTAATGTACCTACACGGATCACACAACATTCGATGAAGGCAATTGATCAAATTATAATTAACAAAACTACTACTCGATATGAAGTTGAAACAAAAGATTTAGGATACAGTGACCACGATGCACAAATTCTTCCTTATAAGAAATGCGATCACTGACACAATAAATAATACACGTATATAACTAAATAAAAATTAAATTATTCATTGATTACTTGATGCAGGAGTCATGGGAAATGGTTTATAATACTGCTGATACAAACGACAAATATAATTCTTTTTTTTCAACTCTTTCATTTCATTTTAACACTTGCTTTCCTCTTCAAAAACGAAAATTAAATATTTCACGGAAAAAAACTTTAAAAAAATACAAAACATTGTTACGAAAAGTCATAAGGAAGGCTAAAATCATGAAAAACGATCAGGATATTTTGAATTCAAATAATAAAACAAAACCAATGTGGAATATAATAAAAAATACTACCAAATCAACTAGAAAACCCGTAGAGAATGTTGTTTTAAAATATAACGATATAAATGTGAACGATCCGGCAACAGTGGCTAGTCTCTTTAACCAATACTTTTCGAGAATTGCTGCCGATCTCACTAAGGGTCTTCGGGCACAAAATTCAAAAACAGACAGTTCACCCAAAATTTTAGACACAATGTTCGTTTCCGAAACTTCTTCCTATGAAATTCTCAAAATAATCGGTAAACTAAAAAATAAATATTCGTCCGGTTTAGATGAATTCCCGGATTCTTTGTTAAAGACTTGTGCGTATGCCATTATACACCCGTTAACTCATATATTTAATGCATCTTTATGCACTGGAACGGTTCCAGATATTTTCAAAACAGCTAAAATTAAGCCGCTTTTCAAAAAAGGCAACAAAAATTAAATTCAAAATTATCGGCCCATTTCTCTATCAGTCTTTTCAAAAATATTAGAGAGACTTTTTACGTACGAATGGAAACCTTTCTCACTAAACACGACGCGCTTTCAGATTGCCAACATGGATTTAGAAAATCAAAATCAACGGAAACAGCTATATTTTCTTTTCTTAAAGATGTCGCCTCATCATTGGATCAAAACGAGGCACCTACTGGATTATTTTTAGATCTCTCAAAAGCTTTTGACGTCATTGATCATGACATTTTACTTTCCAAATTACCTTCATATGGAATTCGTGGTATTGCTCTAGATTGGTTATGTTCGTACCTTAAACAACGATCTCAGAGAGTTGAAATACCTTTCTGGAATGATGGAACATTACGTACGCACCTTTCCGACTCTTTGCCCGTTGCATGTGGAGTTCCTCAATGATCGATTTTAGGCCCTATTCTGTTCCTACTTTACGTAAACGATATGCCCTCGACGATTCGAAACGGAAAAACGGTTCTCTTTGCGGATGATACGAACATCCTTTGCAATAAAGAAACAGTAAATAGTACAATATCAGATGTTTCAAATTGGTTCCGAAATAACAAATTAATAGTAAACGAAAAGAAAACGGTTTTAATGCAGTTTTCCATTTCAAATAAACAATTCTGTGCCCCATTGAAAATGAACAGTGTACCATTGACTGATGTTAAGGCAACAAAATTTTTAGGCCTCTCAATTCAGTCAAACCTTAAATGGAACGTCCATTTAAATGAATTGAACACAAAATTAAGTTCATTATGCTACGCATTCAGAATTCTTGCAAATTCAGTCAGCCTTCATACTGCTCGTTGTGTATACTTCGCGAATGTTCATTCCCGCCTGAGATATGGCATAATATTCTGGGGAAATACATCTTATAGCTCCCAGACTTTTAGATTACAAAAACGAATTGTACGAATAATAACCAAATCCCACCCACGTGATTCATGTAAGCCTCTCTTCATTCATCTAGGAATTCTCCCATTACCGTGTCTTATTTACGAATCAGTGGTTTTTATAAAAAATGACTTGCTCAAGGGCGGGAATATATTTTCAGAAAATGCCGAAGTCTATTACTATAACACTGGACGTAGAAATCATATTCATCAGGTGACAGTATCAACAGCTCATTACAAAAAATTCACATACAATACATGTAGATTATTTTACAGCACTTTGCCAGATGACATTAAACGATTAAATTCAATAGAAAAGTTTAAATCCCAAGTGAAATCGTTTCTGCTGCATAACTGTTTCTATACAATTGGAGACTATACTGAGCATCACAAGAAAAGTAACATTAATTTTAACAATGATACATAATGCATTATTTACCATTTGAACGGTATAAATGAGTATAAACAATCTGTAACAACTATTGTACTACAGCATCCGGGTCAATGACCCCCATCTCGATCAGGTTTTTCGTCCAGTTTCCCTGATCCATTGAGCAAATGCTGAGATGGCCCCTTGTTTTGCTTCTGGACATAAATGTAACTTCAATTTCTGTGCACGTCTTCTAGAATTCAGTGGGAAATACAATTATTCAAATTATCGTTTCCATGTTGTCGCGGCAGGAAGTAATAAGAGCCAAAATTTTTATTTGATTTTTTTTTGCTTTTTATTTTTGAAAATAGATTTTACTAAATTGGAGTTTTTGTTTTTTTTCTCCCTTTCAAAATTCAAAATTTAAGTAGTATATGACTTAGTGTAGGGATCACAGAATTTTGAAAATGTGCACACAATTCACTTTTCCCCATAGCACGTCATACGCAGTTTTTAACTGTTTTTGACGTAAAATAAATAAATAAATATATCTAATTACTATTGCATAATCGAAATTGGACTGATTTGTTCGTACAAAATGAAGAATATTGTGAAGTTCACGCGAAAATTCTCGCAAAAGCTAAGAAAACTACGGACAGTGGTTTCCAGTAAAATGTCTAAAAACATGAAAATATTTATGGTATATTTGAGAGTTATATAACAGTGTAAATTTCGTTGATGAAACGTTACTTTTGGGTTACTTGCTTCTATTGTCAACGTTACTTAGAATATGTCATAACACACACACACAAAATAGTCTGGTAAATGTTAGTCCTTGTTCCTTATGCCTCTTATTTCTACGAATAGTACTGCTACTCAAGAAGCACGTACTATGTCTCTAAAAAAAAGTGATACGTAACAGTGAAATATGAGTGACTGCTTGGCAATTGTATATTGACGGGAATATTCAAAATTGCAATTTTCATGTCAATTAAACAAACTAGCGTTTATAACGAGATATTTTACTTATTTGAGCATTATGCCATTTATTTATTTTATTGATTGCATCGTAACTTTAATAAATCGAATTTATAAAAATGAATGTGTTGAGTTGGTATTACAGCAGGCCATAAAGTATTCAAAAGGCCCAAGGGGAATAAAGTATCAGAAGGTCCCACAAGGGTATTAACAATACCGTTACGTGTTTTGTTTGAGATCCATAAACACACAGCAATGAACTAGTAAACCATAAAACATCTAATGTATTAAATGTATTCAATGTGAAAAATCAGCCATACGCTTTTTATAAGTGGAGCATTTTAGAAAGCAATATGCAAACTGCTACACCTCTTCATGCCCTGAGAATAGGAATATTAATAAAAACATATGAATTTAAAATGGATCATATATTACCATCAGCTAAAATCTTTACAATTCAGTGAAAATAAAAAATCAATAACGTATTAAATATAATGTACTCCTCAATGAAAACATACTAATGATCATGTACCATTACTTCAAAAATGTTTCAGTTACATAATAATAAGAAATTCAAAGCATTAAACAACAACAAAATTGTTACAAAAGAGATTCCAGGAAAAAATAATTTCACAAGTTTACATTATATACAGTAAACTTCATTTTTCACTACAGAAAACTTCATAATTTCTGTTCCAAAAGAGAGAAATTCAAATAACACTAATTTTGATTTCTAGGAGTACCAAATAAAACTGCATTTCATTATAATTTATCAATCATTTGTTTTTTCCCCTCATTACTTATCTCAATATAATGGAAAGACTATAAAGCAGGAAAATCAATGGCGACTCTAAACTTAATGAATGATAAAAACTATATAACAAAACAAAGTAATCTCCAAGCATTTAGAAAGAATGCATGAGTTTACACATAATTCAGCAAAGTAATGGCTAGTCATAAACAACATAAATTGGTTATTAATCGTATCACTCTCATCCACATTTTCTTAAGCCTTAAATGCATCAAATGTAATTGGCCTTGCTTGCATAATTTAGAGAAAAGAAACTACACAATATCTGGTTATGGATTAAATCTTGGATTTAGTGCATTGCATGCAAGGGGTATTTCTACATTTTACGAAATGAGAAAAAGGGAACATTTCATTTATATTTATGAAAACATTCAGAAAAATCCAAAGAATCTAAATGACTATTTTTACTGGTTCACAAGTATGTTTATATTTTCTTCAAGGAAAATATCCTAGTAAGAAACTATTAATAATATCAAATGAGAGGATACAATGCAAAAGTTAGATTTTTTTTCCAACTATCTCACAAGATTTCTAAGGTTTTCAGTCAGTAAATTGCAGTAATATTCTGGTTCAATGCAGAACTAATTTAGTTTTCTTCATAAAAATGCTTCTTCTTTGCCCAAATTGCTAAATGATATGTCAGGAATAAAATACTATAATTCTAATACCTATTTAGGCTAGAATAATTCCAACAGTTTCAAACCTATTTTTTATTTACATCAATTGAAATGGACATAATTTTATTAAACAACTAATTATTTTCTCAAGCAATATTTTAAAATAATTTCCACAGATAAATCATGTCTGTACATATGTATTCAGCACATAGTAATTATTAATCGTGGAAGTTTATGAAAGTCTGCAAAACAAATAATTAATGTTAGAGACAAAATTGTTACCATTTAGAATATTACAAGGACCTTTCTGGCATTTAAAACTCGTCAGTGTTGCTCAGGGTTTTCCATACGTTTCCATAACTAGAATGAAATAAGTTCACTTCAATTCTTACAACTGCTTTACTTTTTTATGGAGATAGTGAATCACTGCCAGAAACTAAAATAATTCGCACATAGTTCACACTACTATTACTACACTACTCAAATTTTAAAAAATGAGCTCTGAAGACTTCTGGTTCAATTCGTTGTTGACATTCCCCCTACACACAAGAGGTAGATAAAGCAAACCAGGCATGCCACGAATAACTAGATCCTTAAAAAAGATGGATAAACAATAAAAATTAACTTAAACTGAAATAAAAGAAGCAGCTTTGCATACTATGAGCATTGTACCATAATTACAATTCAACCGGAACCGTGGGAATACCGAGAATTAGATTGGGTCAATTATTACGTTTCAAAGTTAACCGTTTGGCCCCTTACTGTACAATTTATCGAGTATATCATGTTCTTGATTAAAAATAAACTTCGTGTACAAAAAGTGACAACCCGAATTCCGTAAGTACAAACACTCTGGTGCACGAAACAGCATCGTCAATTGCAATAACACACTGCATACAATTAAAAGATGTAAAATAATATCTTACCATTAGAGAAACCGGTAGAAAATTGTTCACCAAAACTCTCGACTGACTGTTGATAGCTATTGATGACAGCCAGCCTTCCTTTCGCTCCTTCTACGCTCACGATGGCGCCAAAATTTGCTTTAGAGTGAATCGAATCTTTCGGTTCCGAGTTTACAGTTCACAACATCGAATCACCTCCAGAACCGCGTCTTTTAAATAGTACAACATGACGAAATTTATTCAAAGGAAAATTAATTCATTTCTACTCTATAAAAATGCTTCGTAACATTATCCTGGTTGTATTACTTAACTTTTTATTGGTTTATTTTCCATTTTTTTAATTAAGAAAATTCAGTTACTCTCGTTTAGATCAAAGGAAATGGAAAATTAGGAAGAGAATTGGAAATTAATAACAGTATGTCCTTACGTAATATTCAACGTATATTGCTCAGTGGTCTATAAACAGGAGTATAAGAATTATACTCCAGTATACATGTAGCATGTTCCCAATTGTCAATCTGAAGACGTAATACTAAGAACAGATGTAGAAAGATCATGTCGCTTGAACTACACACACACAATTACATACACTAACACAGCTATCACGTCCATGTTAAAGTATCAAGTATCCCTCTACACTTGCATTGATCAACAGGATGCTACATATGCATTGCTTTTAGTGTGCTTGACAGAAAAAATATAACATAGTATTTATAAACAAACCACACTAATTGTATTAAAATATTGAGAAATACAAATATTTGTGTGATATATGTTTGAAGAAAAATAATAACTCACTATATTTTTTTCAGGACCATGTAAACTACACACTTATACTAGATTCAATTGAGAATAGAAATCCATTTAGGCCCTTAACTGTGCAAACAGCTCATCATACAAATAATCAAAAATTATCAACATAAACTACACCACATGTAGTCTTACTACTCTCACTTTAAATATTTTTCATTTGGTGTATATTTAATGGGATAATATTGCATTAGGCCTCATCACTTTAAATGACCCATATCCTGAAGAAGTACACAGACACAAGATACTTTAGCCTTATAATATTCTAATCCCTTTATTTCAAATAGTTGAATTTACTGGAAGTTTACTGATATACACCAAAAATGATATGCTAGCTGACACAGCGTTATGTTACAATTCAATATCATCTTACTAGTTGTCAAGAAACATTCCATCAAATTAACTAGAGAGATGGAACTAGAGTCTACAAGTGAGACGTTGTTTCCTCACCATAAAAGATGTAAAATATAGCACCTTCTAAAACAACTCATTACAAAAGATCACTTAGATAATGGATGCACGTAATTGAGTCTCATAAACAATTTGAATTATTATGTTATTTATAATTACTACATACATTTCATTCCATTTATTGTCTGTAAATATACTTCAATTTTACAACTTATAATACTAATTAAATTAGAATAACGATAAAGCCCTCCATCTTCCTTCATAAGGTTAATCTTGATGTTTCCTCAGACTTCATTCTTCTTGTAGAATTACTTGCCAACATGGCCATGACACAGTTTGGCTGCCTGTAACCATTTATGTGTAGATCTTGTAAACTGCTGTCAAGTAAGATAACATGTGGAAGTCTAAAGAAGCTGCCTCAGGCAAGCTCAGGACAACAGTCACAGCATCTGCTGCCTCAAGACCTGCTGGACAAGCTAAGGCAGTGATTCTCAACTGGGGATTTGAGACCCCTAAAAAGTTAGCTACTTCTCTCCTTTGGCCCACTCTTTCTAATATTTTAAACAGGACCGGCATCAGATGCAACTAGGATTGCATGTGAGCTATGGGCCTTCTGCAAGTCAGCAGCATGCATATTGGCTTGACACGGATTCAAGCACTAGTTGCGAGTTTTTGGAGTTTTGATCACTTGATGAGAAAACAACCATCTTCTTTCAGTTTTAATTCGTTAAATGGTTGACACATCCATTTTTTTTCCAAAGAAGCAAAGAGTACATACCCTTAGAGTATTCCCCCAAACCGCCCACCGATTTCACTGCAATCTTTCCTTGTAGTGCTTAATGTTTACACACATTTTTAATTTTTTATATCTTTCATATCTAATATCAATTATTTTTTTAAATTGTCTTTTTGTTATGAACAGGTTATAAATTATAGGAAATGTTAATGTTTTTATGAACACACAGGAATGACAGGGCAGAGTGAGGACCCATAGCTCAGTGCTGCCCCCTAAACCTTAGCATCTCAAGTCACCGGTCACATACTCTCATTTATTACCCATACAATTAAACAACAAAAGTTTGGCATGCTATTTATGCAGTGTCCATGCCTTCTATGAACAACTGCACACTGCACAGTGAGCAAATATATATTAATATACTACTCAGAATATAAAATTTGAAGACTACCACTAACAATATCAAGATATTTGCAAAAGAGCTTGTGGATTCCACATTGCCTTGTAAACATTACAACTGCATGCCCCTCACATGCACACTTTCTAGAATAATGATGGAACAATGTGACACATGTAGCGTTTAAGATGAACAATGTATGTTGAGTGAAAAAGCACTGAATGTATCATTCTCTTTCAAATCTCCATGCAGAAATATTTTCTCAGATAGGCTGCAGCTTTCTTAAGTGAATGCACAACTGTCAAGAGACATGCATACAACTGGTTGTTTTTTTGTTTTGTTTTTTCTGAATACCTGATTTCTTCGATTAAAGATGACACAAAAATTTTAGAGGCAAAAATCACATTAACATTCTAATTGTAAGTTATTGCATTGGATAATTGTATTTTATGTAACAATAGCTCTGCAAACTGCAACAATTCCCATTTCCTTCTTCTTTATTTTCCTACATTTGTGTCTTAATATTAATTATTCTCTTTTTTTGCTATTTTTGTTGTTAAAAGGATCTATATATTCAGTCTAAAGCACATATACCTCTCTAGTAATAGGGAAAAGGGATAAGAATGGAATAGGAATGAAGGGGGAGGAAGGCTACTTTAATGTAACAATTCTGGAATCAACATCCTACATAATTTCACTGCAAAGCAGCAAAAATTATGGAATTACTTGAATAGATAGTTTGACAACATTAGAATAAAAAATAATAGTTCCCAGGACAAGAAACATAAAAAATAGTTGTGCACATGCCATGCAAATCAATTCCACGAAAACATCATCTCATGGCTCACACTGCACTGGGAATATAGGCAACTGGCATCTTAAAATGTGCTTTCCTTAATTGCTAATTAAAAAGGGGTCATAAAACGAGTCTGAATGTGGAGAAAAGTGTGCGCATGCACAGTGCTGAAGCCAGCAGCTGCTGCGCAGCTGTGGAGACCAGGCCACAGTCACCTTCGAAGCAGCCAAATCTGCAACAGCCAGCCAGTACACACGTTATGCCCACTTGTACAATGCATCATCACACATACACACACACTCAGTTCACAAATACTCAATCTGGATCACAAAGCATAAGCTATGTGTGTAAATACTATTCACATTACAAGTATGGTATGATTAAAAGAAGGAGACACACTAAGAAACAATATAGAGTATCAACTGGACATTTCAGAAGAGAATGAAATGAAATTGTTGAATCATTCAATGAAGGCAGAATAAGGGAATAAACAAAATGCATGGCTGCAAGAAAAACAGGAATAAGGGGCCAAATAGTGAGATGGTTTTAATGAAATGGTTTGATTGTGAGAGTGCATTGTATGAGATCATGGGCTACAGATAAGAGGAGAGGAATAATACACATAGGTTACAAATAAAAGAAGATAATAATGATAATTATTGCATTTTTCTCACTATTTTAAACGGAGCAACTGTTAAAAAATTATAATACTTGAATTTATATGACAATTATGATACAGAATGCAAAAATGGTACAATTCACAATTACCTAATTTAATTTGACAAACAACTTGTATCTTATACATTCAGCAAAAATGCATTACTTAAAATTGGAGCATACACAAGAATATCACTTAATACATTTAACTAACATATAAAATACACACACAAATAAAATATTACATCAAAAGCACAGATGACAGACAGTCAGTAAGTAAAGTCAGCGCTTTTTTTCTGGAGAAAAAGTTGTGTTTCTTGAACTGATATATTTCAGCAGACACAAATACTTTCATCAGTGACCCTGATTTCATTGTGGTGTCAAAAAGAACTACACTGTAGTGTTCAGTGTTTTCCCTGCCTTTGTTGTCAAACGCACATCATCAGATACCAACATATTTACCATTCAAAACCATGCCTTGGTGGTATAATTCTATGGGAGATATGCATACAATTTTAACACTATGCCAGTGCTAGTTATACATACGCGTTGTTGTTTCCATCAGTTTTGTTGCGCTAAGGGGAAGTTGAAAGAAAGGGTAAAAGGTTAATTAAGGAAAGTGTTCAGGGATTGAAGAATTTCTTAGAAATGAGGGAAAGTGGGTCTGTTCCAAATACCAGGAGGCACTGTTTGTTGCTAGGAGTGCTGTTGTTGAATATTAAAAATGCAACAGTGAAGGTAACAGTCATGATACTACTTATGTAAATACTGAGATTCCACATATTGCACTAGAAGAAATCTGGGTCAATACAATTTTCAGCAAGCAAATTTTCTCTTTAATTTATTTCTAAAAAGAACACAATGGATAAGAGTACTTAATAACTTTAACAGACATCTATTGTATAGTGAGTTTCTTGGTATTCAGACCTGTAAATTGTAGATATGAATTTATGAAGTAATCAACTTACCCCACCTTCAGTCTTGAAATTTTTAGTTAAGGCTAGCAAAGGGGTGGGACACTTTTCAATTTCTCATAATTCTTGAATCCATTACAATTAATTTGAAGATTAAATTAAAATAAGTTTTGTTGTTCTCTTTGTTTGGGCACGTCTTTCATAAATTGTCTAGAATTCAGTTATTATATTTGAACAAATGAGAAAGTAAGATTGTTTTCCAATCCAAGAATCTCTGAAGGCATTAGCTCACATGTGGATCAGCAAAAATTTGACTTTTGTTAAGCAATTTGAAGTTCTTTTCACTGAAAATATGAACTTCAGTAAAATATGTATATCTGCAGAATTTTAAACATTGATTCAATGTGAATTATAGTTTCTTTCCACAAAGGGAGACAAATTGATATCATAAGAAGAGTAATTTTATATGTCCATAAAAATAAGAATTTTTAATAACGATTAGCAAAAGTTATATTATTTTGAAAAAATATACTTTTCCTACAATATTATGTAAGATAGCATTTAAGTGTTCTCACATCACATTTATTTTTATAATAAGATCTTGTAGAAAGCCACAATTTTTTTCCTCCTTCAAATCCCAAGTGAAACTTCACATACTTGTATATGGTCTAATATCGTTTTTTAACGTGTTGGTTTATCAAGCACGAGTTGTTAGGTGTATGTTCCTGTGAATTCTACCAGAGAAAAAGCTCTGGCTACTGCAACAGAACAGGTAAAGAAAACACTGGTGATGAAGAAAATCACCAGGAACTCACTTGCAGCTTCTTCAGAACCCAAGGTAGCTGGCGATCATGCTGACAAGTATAACACCGAGTACTGTCAGACAGATCACCATCATGATCTTCTTCTGCAAAGAGATCGACAACCCTTTGTGTTAGTAATGAAAAGGGAATTGCATGTTAACAAATGAACAGCTGAAAGAAATATCTTCACAAATGTAAGAAGTTTTAGCTATGATGATATAAATTGAAGCAAGCAGTATGAAGCATGTACTAAATTGAGATATCAAAATCTTATGTGAATGTCATACCATGTATGCTGAATCAGTGTTTAGCATGCCCAAGTTAAATATGTTTGGATCTTACATATCCATGTGTCATTCAAATGACTACTGCTCAACTAGGTAATTTTTATTGTAATTAGAGAAGTATTAACTACATAATGCATAGAATTAAGCAAGCCATAGTTCTGAATTTCTATTGTCATGTTTGCAATGGGCTTATGAGAACATGCTAAAAAACACAAGCAGTACATGTATACCTCATTTCAGGAACAAAGTGAGTTGACAACATCTGCTTGAGCCAATCAGATGAAATATATTATCAGGTGGAATCAGAGGCAACAATGATTCGCTCAAGCTGCTGCTGTCAAGTGACTTTGTTCCTAAAAGAAAGTATAGAACTCATGTGGCATAGATATAAGAATGAAAAACATTTGCATAAAACAAGCATAAAAAGGCTATAGAGTTCAGAGTAGATTCAAAGCCTTGTCCTGTGGGTATTTGCTAGCAAATTTTAAATAATATATTTTCTAGCAAATCAAAATGCACTTAATTGGGGCTTTGAGATTTAATATCAGCATAACTGCATAATATTCACTAATAAATACATACTCTATGACGATTAAATCCATAGTTCAGAGTTCGTGCCTCTAACTGTATTTTAGGTTAATTATCCTTCCAGGGACGGCTTTTCCTTAGAGTTCTTCATTTTAGAACCCTCAGAACAAGTTCGGAGACAATACTTACAAAATTCACCATCACTTCAAGTAAGTATTACTTAAATAAACAGTGTATTGTTATACACTTTTCAAGTGTTCTCCTTTTGATGCCACACAGAATAAAAGAGACTTGTAAGAGAAAGAAAAGTATGCAAAGGAGGATTAAATTCAAGAAGCTAAATCAAACAGAAAAACATCAATGGGTACAACCATCATTAGGAAGGAAACACACACAGGGATCACAGGAAGACCTATGATAAAATATTAACTTACCCGCCTGGCTTTGCTTTGATACTTAAGAGCTTTCTTTGTATCTTGTGTAGCAGTTTCTACATAATCCACTGCATGCTCCACATTGTACTCAATTCGATCTATCATTTCTCCCTATAACCACAAAATCCACAATTTTTGCAAACATGATAGAATGCATCAAAATTAGACATGCTTCTTATTTTCAAAGTCAAATCATTAAAAAAAAACAAATACGACAAGTTGTTTTTGTCAGTTTCTGATAAAAGATAGAAAAGTAGAGGTTGTAACTTTTCTGAATTTTCTTTGATTGTTTAATTTATATTTTATTTCTGAGTAGAAGGTTATATTACTAGAATTTTACATTTGAGGAGATTCAATGTTAATATACAATGCAGAAGTCAGAATTCTTTCTCAGAAAAGCTTGACAATTGAGCATTTGATTTAAGAAAATTTCAAGTCTAAATTAATGGAAATTTTTAATTTTGATTCAAAAGCTATAACAAATCATATCTAGGAATATTTTAATGTACATTTATCTTTACAATTTGTTGTAATCCATCAATTGAAAATTTTAATTTATCCTAACATTGATTACTTTTCTTCTTTTACCAGATTAAAATATAAATTACAAATAAACAAACATTTCTTATGTTAATAAAATATCAGAAATGTTTACAAGTACAAAGATTTTACAGTACCTGACTCTCAACTAACACAGCCATATCCATAAACATGTCATGCAGTTCCCTAATAGAGTTCTCTAACTTCACAATATCTGCATGACGTGCTTCAATGTCTGCCAGGGTCTGTTTGGCTTGCTGTGTGTCCATGACAATCTATAATACAAAGTACACAGTTTCAATTATTCATGGATTGGATGTATTATATTTATTGCATTTTATATTTAATAGAATTTTATTTAATTCAAAATTTAATTTTAAATAAACAAATAAGAGACATACGACTAATGAAAAGTCTAATATATAATTAAGTGATGTGAATCACAATACTTTCTGGACTGTCTCACTGAAAATCTCCGTATGGTTAGGTACTAATATTATTATTCAATTGCTATTAAATAATGAAATAAGTTCATTAGCTATCATTTGTAATGTTCAAAATCTTTCTGTCTGGGTGCCCGTACAATCATGAAAAATAATTTTCTTAAGGTATATGTCTACTCAAAAGTGACTGAGAATGATGGAAAATTGCATTTTTGTTTTTTTGCCATTCTGAAAGCATCATTTATTACATTTTCTTGTGGTAAAATTCGATTTCTTCTATACAAGATATTTTCGAAGATATAATAAAACGTTTTCATGATGGCATCGCTGCCATGCCCCCTTGGCCCCCTTTAAACATCATTTTGACAATGCAAACACATTAAAAATAAAAAAACAAAACTAGCTATTCAACTGAAAAGACCAGAGAATAAAAACAGGAAAAGGTACTAGTGAAGGAAAAGAAAGAGGGAAGATGCAGTGGAAGGGGAGATGTAACTTATGCTGGAGCATCAGTGTAGGTATGCAAACTTAAATTACTTCTCCTGAAAAGTTAATTTTCCTTGTGTATTGATTAACGAACTGCAACATAACTCGGGAACTAATACAGATATTGCAATGATTCTTTCTGTATTTTACATGCTATTTTTCTGGTTATTATGTGAACAACATATGATATTCCATTTGTGACGGTCTATTAAGAAGCGTCCAATATTTATTTTTTTATTAGAAAAAGACGCTTGATTTGCAATGCGGAGGCATGGACAAACAAAGGAAGGTACATTAGTGAAAATTAATTAATCGCATTTATTCTCATTATCGGAAACGAAGATTAAAAGAGACTATTGGGACGGCAACAAATAAAATTATGGTAATTTTTGACGATAAAACACGTAAACAAGTTGTTCCGTTCAATAGGAAATAGAATTCGTAATGATAAGAAATATTATACATTGTGAGAAGACCGTCAGATATTATAAACAGGTGACGAACAGAACTGTATTTATTTATTAAATAAAATGAAACCAGTATTTTTAAAATGAACCACGCACAATATAATTAATTGGGAACATTTTGTGGAAATTGTGACAATACCACGAGGTTTATTCAGTGAGTAACACAAATGAAAGTAGAAAAAACAAAGAACATCGTAATGAACAAGTCGTCCTTTGTTTTTATAAACAAAGTAGTCAGAAGATATAACTTCTTTAGACGCAGTCGAGCCGAGTTACGAGGAGGATCGGTGGTTAAGCCGCGGACGACGGAAGTGTATTGGAATTCGAATGTTGAAATGCAGCGGAAAATGGAGGATGTTCCTGGTTACAATTAGGATATGGATGGTAGAGATCGATAGGTCGCAGAACTACAGCAAAGGGAAGTGTAACAAACATTTATTATTCTAGTATTTCCAGATTATAACAAGGCCAAGAATGTCATTTTATTTTAAGGTATTGAGAGAACATGGCTATATGCAGAAATTTATTAAGGATTAAATTAATTGTTGTTTTAATAATTTGACAAAGTGCACTTATTAATAATGAAAATTTCGATTGGTGAAAGCAAAGAAAATTAATTGTAAATATTATTGTTAGGATTTATTTATTTTACGTCAAAAAACAGTTGAAACTGCGTATGACGTGCTATGGGGAGAAGTGAATTCTGTGCACATTTTCAAAGTTCTGATCCGTACACTGAGTCATATACTACATAACTTTTGAAAATTAAAAAAAAAAAACAACTCTCATGTAATAAGTAGGATAGCAGGATATTGTGAAAAGCGTTTTACATGCATTTGTCTGTTGTTATTTGTTAAATTAGTACAAGAAGTAAGAAGATTCTCGCCAACATTTCAGGAAGAAGAAGAAGAAGAACGAAATTTCATAATAAATTCAGAATGAAGTTATTTGATTTTAATTATAAAAGTTATGAGATATTATTTCCGATGGTATTATCCCAGCAAATTACGAATAAATTTGAATTCATACCTCTTCCCAAAGCAGTAATATTATTATTTTCGATTGATTAGCGTTGCATACAATAGAGATAAAAACCTTGCTTTGAGCATTCGGGAACCATTAGCAGAGGGCAACTACTTACTCCTTGTGTAAGTACAGCAGGATTTCCCTGGTCAAGCATTTCTTCAAGTTGTTCATCTGTGGTCTGCACACCAACTGCAATCAAATAACCCTTGTATGGTCTATAAAAGAAAGTATTGCATTATATAACTCAAAGGCAAGAAAAGAAAAATACTGACAGCTTGAAGTTTAATCACTTGAATATAGGGGAAAGCCCTACAAATTTTTAAATATTTCTAGGACTGATTTAAATGTCACTATTCAAATTTTGTATGAGAAGAGTGATAATGCAGAAAAAATGCGTAAATAATTGTATGAAAAATTCTCAGGGACTCAATAATCTTTGACAACTCAAACAAAACACATGAACAAAATTAAAATAACAGGTGAAGAAAATCAAGGCTGAAAGATTCAGATGACTAGACAACGTACGTAATTTTCAAATCGAAATCAACACTTCTATAATCATTGGTTAAACAATTAAAAACTGGTTGGTTGGTTGGTTGTGATTCCGGGTGTGTCAACTACTAAGGTCATTAGTCACGTAAGTGTAGTGCATGTTTATTCTTCGGGAGGGGTGGTGTTTATCTTCTCCTGCTGGATGGCGAGACCTGGGGCCGATCTACCGTCGGCTAGCAGGGTTTTCCCAACCAGGTATCTCCCACCAGCAGGGCACCGCCCCAGTTGGGACAAGCTCTAAGCTCCCGATTGGTCTCCCGGAATATGTGATAGTATAGTGCATGTTAGTGTATGTGAGTGTATGGGGTGAAGATCGGACAAAGAGGAATGAAAGATTGTGTGCGGTCCGTGGCCTGTTTGTTAGGGTACTGTTCCGGGATTCGCCTGGTATTGATCAGAGAAACCATGGAAAACTACCGATCAGAGTAGCCCGTCTCTAGAATTCTCCTCCAGACAGTGACTGAATTCGACCTAGCTGACATGCTAGTGTCGAAAATCTTGCTACTGTCGGGACTCAAACCTAGGACTCAGGACCTCCTGGTGAGAGGCACTGCAGTGACATCAGTTGATGCACTGAGACACCTCTCCCAGTCAAATTGAAAACAGCACTTGCGCTAATTTTATTTAAGAAATAATACTAATGATTTTTTTATTGTTATTTTTTTTATTGCGATTAGATTGTTTGAACATTTTCTCAATGTAGTACAAAAAAGTAAGAACTTTTGAGTTTTGAATGTGTTGTGTTTGAAAGGTAAATTATATGTTCACTAAACAATCACAAGAATCAACAGTTCCATTGAAAATTGAAAATAGGAAAATAATATTTCAGTAATTCCCTAGCCTAGGGACCCTACAGCAGGCGAATGCCGGAGCAGTTCCCTAACAAACGGGTCTCGGACCGCGCGCGATCTTTCCTTCTCTTCCTTGACGTATCCTCACACCCTTGCCTGGAGCGAGTACCTAGGCCGTTGAGGCTTTACCAAGCTAGCAAGCAAGGGAGCTCGACCCGGATGGGGGAGCGAAGACTCCCGAAGGCGGACGGACTTCCACTAGGCGGACGGACTTCCACACACTTACACTAACACACACTTACACTAACATGAACTTCACTACCACATATTCCGGAAGACCGGTCAGGAACTTAGAGTTTGTCCCGGCTGGGGCGGTGCCCCGCTGGTGGCAGACACCTGGTTGAGAAAAACCCCGCTAGCCGACGGTAGGTCGGCGCCGGATCTTGCCATCCAACGGGGGAAGATCATCGCCACTTTCCGATGAAAAACGCACTACACTTACAGAACGAATGTTCTCAGTTGACGTGCCGGGAATCGCTAACAACCAACCAATCGAACTAGCTATCTGGCTAGCGTAGAAAATCTTCCACCGTTGAAGCTCGAACCTAGGACCTCCCGGCCAAAGGCACTGGAGTGACTTCGGTTGATGCGATTTCTGGGAGTGATCGCGTGCAATTCTCGTACTAATTATCTTCGAAGTGATTTTGTGTCGTTACATACAAGAGTTAGTGTAAAAATTCGGACCACAGTATTATTTTGTGATAATTTGTAGTTGTTTGTTTTTTACTTTTGCTATTCTGATTGTCTTCGTCGCTGCTGCTGCTCCCACCGTTTGTACTGGAACCGGCCAATCTTCTTCCTTAACGAAGTAAGAGTGTCTTCCGATTTTGTGTATGATTTTTATCTTAACTTTTGTTGATGGGAGTTTTCAATATTCATTTCCCGGATATTAGATAATGAATTCAATGTAACATTTAATAAAATTCCTTTTGAGTCGCACCCTATTGAAGAAAAACCAGAAATAAAGAGTCCTGGAAAGCGTATTCCAAGTTCTGAAAATGTTAATCAAATGTAAAAAAATAAAAATAAAAAAGTATTCAATGGAAAATTCAAGGGTGGTTTACTACTAATGTTATTTACTACTAACTACTAAATGCAGGCGGTAATGTGGATGTAATTATAAAGCATATCTGTTTTGCTTTTCCGGTATATTATTTTGTAAGTGACAATCCATGGACGAAAAGTGGCATTAAAGCATAATGAATATCTTCGTTTCGTTAGTTTAAAGAATTTATACATCGTAATGAAAAGATCGAAGATACACGTCGATTCTGGAATCGACGTAAAAAACAGTTTGCAGTTAGCAATAGTCGAACTTCCAATACAGGAGAACATTAGATAAGCATAGGTGAAAATTACATTTCCGTCATTCAATGGAGCTGCAACTCTCAACTTAAGGGCACAATATCCGCCACTGAAATGTAAGGGCAATTTAATAATTTTCTTCCGAGAGGCGCATCGCATGTCGCGAAGTGACCAGCATTCGTGAGAACTGATTTGTCTGGAGCGAGGTCGCCGTCGCCCTCTTCAAGGCAAACCAGAACGAAACGCGCGCCGCACCAGCGAAAGCGCTCAGAGCAGCCTCGTCGCTCGCGAAGATTTCATTAAAATCGATTTCACTAATTTCCAATGAGCGCAGAAATCGAAAGGAAACCACGCAGACTCCGGCCACGTGGAAGTGTCCACATGTGATTATGTACATGTACTTACGTATATACATATATCTTTCGTGGGCAGCAATGGTAGCACAACTCAAAAAATCAGGATAAATGAATTGGAAATTTTCACCTTGTATCCAAGTGCATCATTCTCGCATTTACACTTCTATTTGTTGGTGTTACTGTACTGAAAGAAATGTTGGTGTTGCTGCTCGAATGTAGACTAATCTGCCATTCTTGAGAGTCATTACTCTTATTGAGAGTCAAAATTCGTAGTTTTTGAGTTGTGTCACTATTGTCGCCCACTGTCTCTCTCTCTCTCTCTCTCTCTCTCTCTCTATATATATATATATATATATATATATATATATATATTAGTGAGTTTTTCTAGTGATTTCCGCTTTGCATGGTCAGCGTGTTTAAAGCCCCTTCTTTCAGAGCAAGAAAGGCCAAAGTCAAACGTCGATCCTATGTACTAATTTCACATTAGCCTACGATTGTTCTGTTATTCCGACGGTGTAAGAAAACCATCCATTCTGAAAAACTTTCAGAATTGATATTGGCACTTCTTGTACCAAGCATGTATATATTTAATGTGTGTGTGTGTGTGTAAAGCTCTTTAATATTGTAGGGGACATGCACCGATCGGCGCTGTTACTTACTGATTTCCTGTTGCCGCTGTATCCGCGCCTTACACCGCTCGCGGTAGTCCGTTTGCGTGCGGTTGTACTCCGTCATGACTTCGACGAACTTGCGCGACAGAGTGGAGTGCTGGGTCTTGCGTATCCGCAGGTCGGCCGCCGAGCGCGCCGAGGGCTCGTCTTGCTCGATGCTGGTCTCGATGGCTGTGGCAGAGACCGCCGTATGATGTCCCCTCCGGGATGCACTCACGGCAAAAACACGGTGAAGCCTCGATTTACGAGCCTCGCCCAACGCCTCAAAGCTAACTAGCGCGACATTCGCCTCCTGACTGGCTGGCGCGATCCGAGGCTTGAGTCGAGTCTTCACCCTGTTTTCACCCAACCGCAATTCGTGCAAATGCATCTGATTAGTCGAGTACATTTGGTTTTTCAAGTAAAACGATCTTTGTGCCCTCGCAACAGTACACAGCAGTCTATTGCAACTTACCTTTCAATTTTGTTCGGACTTTGAAGGATATTTTTTTAATATCTGCCATCAAGTCTTCCAGTTCTTGTTTAACCTCTGAAACATAATGAAGACATTAGTTACAATTAAATGACTCGCTACTGTATATACTAAAGAATAAAATGATATGTATTTTGTAGCAAGATGATAGACATTCGATTCAGTTCGGCAGTGCAGGTGGTCAGTTTTTTAAGAGGTTGGTAGTGTGCCTCAATGTTTTTGTCATTTGTTCAATGTAAAGTTTCTCAATTTTCTTGCTTTCCATTATCCATTTAATGCATCACATATTTGCATTCTTTCGTGTTGGTTTTTTGACATCCATCAATTTATTATATTACCTCAACGAATACGAATATGAATTACCGGCAGGTAAATAAGTAGCATTTACTCAAAAGTAAAACAAATTGTTGGTTGTCGTAATACTACGTCGAGTGTAAATGCATTAATCCTACACTAATCTTAGGAAAGAAATTGTAGCTCGAAGGAATTAATTGTAAACACGTTTAATTATTTTACTCGAAAAAAAATGTCGATATTCACTTACGTGCTCGCATATTTCACAAATGTTTACATTTACCACAGAGGAGAGGCAAAGGATGATCATTTTAGTGAGATTTCTTGTAATGTCGTAAATAAATGTTTCGTTGACTGCATGAGGAAGTTTATGTGATGCTGCCTGTTAAAAAATTCAACTTTGTTTCAAGTTCACAGTTCGAATAATCGTCTTTCTCATATTCATGATCTCTTATCGTGAACAGAGAGATAGCACATTTCACAAGCTCGAGAATGACCGCATAAAATTAGAAGATGGTTCACGCGTCAACGAAGTTTTACGCAAAAATGGTGTTTTTAACACGCACGCCGCGCGCGAGACGCTGTTTCTCGTGCTTGTTTTCCGTGTGCGAAACAGTTCATTTTTTCACAATGTGCGAAACATCGCGAAGCGTGTGCGAAACATTTGTAACGATTCGCAATTGTTATTTGTCTTGTCGACGTCTTTATTTATTATTTACAAAGAGTTTCGACACTGGAATCCATTTATTTTGTACAAGTAAGATGTTTCTAGTTATTTGATATTTAATTTATATTCCTTTACTTGACGCATTGTGTTTCGCTCACGGCGTGTTAAAATGATGTTTCTGTCGCTCTCAAAATTTGTTGTAAACAATACTATCTCCAAGTCACTGGCTTAGATGTCACCATTCTTAGAAGACAATTATCTTCAACATTACCGCTAATGTTTAAGGAGTCAAAATCACACGACATTAAGTTAAATAAAAACTGTTGAGACAAGATTTTTAATTTTATTCTAATGATTCTAGAACAAATATCAACACAATCCACTGTGATCTACAGTGATTTGTTGATTTCCATACGGTCATTTGCAAATGTTGACCTGATTCAAAGGCAACTGAAAAGGAGTCAAACAGCCTATTCTGACTCCTTTGAGTGAACTGGTGCAATTTCAACAGAACAGTTGAACCACCTCTAAGAAGAGTCGGTTAGCAAGTGATTAGCGACTTCCAGGAGGCTGGGGAAGGCATGAAAAATTATCGCCTGACTCGGAACCTCAGGTTCAGGTTAATCTTAGAACAGTATGAATATTTATGTTTTTGGAAATTATGAAAGTTTTCTCCACAACAATATTTTCTATTCAATATATTTTACTTATTTTCCTCTAACATCAGTTCCCTCGATATGTGGATCATTTTTTAAGTACATTATATTTTAAAACATTGGAACCATCTCAAAAATATGATCACGAAAATCGCTTGTAAAATGAGTGTTTAAAGTTGTTTTGAGCTGCACCTCTGCACACACGCGAGGCGTGCGGCCTCCTTGTGCTGTTCCAAAGGTGGCTCAGATTGGAGCGGTGGAGTGGCTGAGCGCCGCGCGTGGCTGCCACATGCGAACCTGCTAATTGCGCTTTCCGGACAGCCTTAACATGACGCCCCTACGACATTTTCTACATTTTCTGGAAAATTCTATCTTGAAATGTTTTGCTCGCGTACAAGGAAGTGCATTTGTAAGTTTAGTATTGGTATAGTTCCGATTTTCATTACAACCTCTGACGTTTAGAAAATTGCAAACATTTTAAAACACTAAGGGTTTTCATTTAGAAAGAAGTTTGAGCTTTCCACTCAACCAAATTTCTCGATTTTTGCTTTAAATGAATGGTAGAATGCCCCAGATATCTCACCGCTTGCTATTATTAACCGGTTTTATAATAATAACAAAGAGTAACCCCGAATAAGATGTCAAAAAGTTCCCCTAAACCAAATGACGTATAAGTGATTGCATTATAATTCTAGCATAAAAATAATATTTTTGAATATTATTAGCCCGCGTTCCACCACCCACTACAATCTACAGCCTAAAACGTGTTTTTTGAATTTTAATTTTTTCGACAGCTGAGTTGCAGTTAAAAAAATGAGAACCATTTCCCGCCTTTAAATCTACGTTGAAAACGACTTAAACATTTCTGTGCATTTATTTATATTAAAATTAAAAACGTTTTTGGCTGTAAAGAGGTGTGGGTGGCGGGACAGACGCTAAGAAATCTTTCAAAAACTATTTTTATTTTAGAATCATAATGCAATCACTCATACGTCATTTGGTTTAGGGGAACTTTTTAACATCTTATCTGGGGGTACCCTTTTAATAATATCTTAAAATTATTGGAAAGAATGCTTCTCTGCCGTCATTTGTTCATTCATTCATTCCGTGAATTGAAATCAATCTATTGAAAGTATTCGACACATCTTTCTCGAAAAACCAAGTGAATGCAAGATTGTTAGAGAAGCTAATGTAGAAAGTTCTCGTGAGTTCGAAGAGTTTCTATATTCTTAAAGATTATCATTGAAGTATTATTGAGATTATGCCACGCAGGATGTCCAGCAATCGTCTTACACGTGTGTCCTTTGACAAAAAATTCAGTCATTATAGCTGTAAGTGTACTGGCAGAACCCGGGTTCTCCTCTGTCTGTCTGTCTGTCTGTCTGTCTGTCTGTCTGTCTCTGTCTGTCTGTGTCTCTGTCTCTCTGTCTCTCTCTCTCTCTCTCTCTCTCTCTCTCTCTCTCTCTCTCTCTCTCTCTCTCTCTCTCTCTTTCTCTCTGCCCCTAGTGATTGTACTGGTTCTGAATGTCTAAAGCTCCATTTCATTGCCTTCGAAACTTAAAACAAAGTTTTGAGAGTTATCTATTTTCCATACAGTGAATATGTAGAATTTTTCTGGCTGTTCTACAGGCAGATTTTTAATTTTTGGCGTGTATCCTCGTTGCTCGAACATGTAAGATGCGTCCCAAATCTCCAAACCAATTTCAACCATATTGATTCTTGTGGCTGGAATATTTTTTTAAAATGACTTGTAGATATTTAAATTATGCCATACACTTTTTTGAAAATAAGAGTAATTGGTGAGTAAGAAAGCTAAGAGGAGAAGAGTTTCGGTGGGCCGCGCAATTCCACTAATTTTAAAACCTTATACCGCATTCAGTGTGCTCACATACTCGTCACATCTTCACGAATACACGTTTGTGGTACTTCGAAATAAAGAATCGGCGAGCAAAAATTAATTAATAACAATGATTTGTTGCTTCCAGTTCCCTCTGCAAATACAAAACCTGGTATTTTATAAAAATGATTTTATGACAAGTTTTTTAAGGATGGAAATTGTTCTCAAAGAAATTCATTATATTTTGCGCCTATTCAATTTTCTACTGTTGGTTAAAAACTGGAACATACGACATCCGTAACGCACGTCATAAAAACATTACACAGATGTGTAGCCTTTAATTTATTTGAAATATAATGGAACCGTATCTGCTATAGAAATAAATGCAGGATAGTGCAAGGTGGATAATGAAACTAATAACCGCAATCCCACCCATTCTCAGGCGTTCGTGGCGCCACCTGCGTTGTGACGTCAGGAAGCAGCATCGGCTGCCTCCGCCCAGGCCCTTCCGACGCACGCACACTGGGGCTGTCTCGTCTCTCGTTGCTCGTCATTCGTAATTTATGTGGCGCCTGCGGGGCGGGACGGGGCGGGACGGGGCGGGCTTTTGGCCCATGCATTACTGAGGGCGGCGGGGCATAATTCAGGCAGGACGCGGGGGTAGTGCAGCACTCTGCACTCGTGGGAGGTCAATCTAATTCGCACATCCCCCTCGCCACAGCGCCAGCAGCAGTTTGCGACCTGGACAGCCCAGTTGCAGTCGGCCACCGGATGGCATGGCCTTCGCGGGGAATCTTCAGTTAGTCAAAAACTGTATGTGACGTATGGGGGAGAAAATCATCTGCGCACGCTTTCTTGAGTTCAGAATCCCTTCCAAATAATTTAACTATTAATAGTTGAAAGATGAAAAAATAATAGTAATAAATAATAATAATAATAATAATAATAATAATTATTATTATTATTATTATTATAAATTTTAAAAAGCGAGAGACTAACAATTCAAAAACTAGATATTTTCGTTGCCGAGTTATAGTTAAACTTCTTTGCAAGCCGAGTTAAACTTCTTTGCAACGGTAAACGAACGAAGTGATTTGATTATTCTGTATTGTGTCTTTGTTGTCTTCTTCTGTATTGATTCTTCTGTAAAATAATAATAATAATAATAATAATAATTATTATTATTATTATTAATATTATTATTATTATAAATTTTAAAAAGCGAGAGACTAACAATTCAAAAACTAGATATTTTCGTTGCCGAGTTATAGAAAACTTATTTGCAACGGTAAACGAACGAACAGATTTGATTCTTCTGTATTGCTTACAAAATAGAAACTCACCCTAAGCTCTAATACCACTAAAAGCAAAAGGAAAGCTCAACAAAACGTGCGCATAGTGAAGCTACATTTACGTCCCTAAGCAAATCAACGGGCCATCTCAGCATTTGCTCAATGGATCAGGGAAACTGGACAAAAACCCGATCGATACGGGATCTGATTCTGTACTTCCTCCTAAACGGAGCAGTGAGAAAGGTATGTATGCGTGAAAAAAAGGCGAATTTTCGGCAGGAGAAATTTATTTCAGGGACCTGGTAACGATACTGTGGATAAATCCAGATGTTAAAATTAGAATAAAAGATGCTCGAACACGTGGTGAGCCCAGAATCCGCTTTGTGTGTCCTTTATACCGAAAAATCGATTGACGGCAAAACGTCTATACAATAAACGTTCGTCCGTCGACGCCAGCGGCTAAATCGTTCAGCCATTTTTCCAAAATGGATGAACCCCAATCGATATGGCTGATGCCACGACCCCTTGAATTTGAAACCGATATTTTAATTTTGGGGAGTATTGTGAATGAAGCCCCTGGGACATTTTCCAAATTAAAAAAAAAAGGTTAAATCGTTTTTGATAAAAATTTTGTTGTTGAATAGTGTCAAGGACGTTTAAGAGAATGCTTCACGTCTCACGTTTGTTGAAAATCTGGAGTTTTTGAAATTTGCAAACGTTCAAAATTTTTTCGGAGTCTTCGTACAACTAAAATAGTAAAGATAGAGATTTTGTCCCTTAATGAAATATGTTTCTTAAAGATTGGTTTTGAAATAAGATCATGTACAATTTTTTCGAAAATTCGAGTACTTTTCGCGTAATTTTGCGTGAAAATAGGGCGAGAAAGTACGTGGTGTTTTAGCACCTCTAGTTAGAATAAAACATCTCCAATGTTTTCCTAAGATTGTGTTTTCGAGAACTTCCTTTGTGGAAATCTTAATCCGGTTCTGGGTTTTCCTTTAGTCGAAATGGCCGCATCGGCTGGTCCGGCTCACTGCTGCCTCGTGCCCTGTCCCACGGAACGCACCTCGTTGGGTGAGACTCCCCCACACGCCCACACGAAACAATCCGCATTGATGCATCGCTTGCTCTTCTCGTTTATTGAGCGCGAGTACGAAATATGTCACCGCGAGTCCGAAGGTGGTTGCTGGTGCCAGTTTTTTTAAAGTCGAGAAACGCAATATAATTCAAGAAAGAACTCGTAGGAGAATACAAAAGTGGCACATTAAAGAAATGGTTTTGGAACGGATTAATTTGATGTGCATTATTTCTTATGGGAAATATTGCTTCAGTTTTAGTACACTCCGTCCTCGCCCGACTTTTTTGAACGGATTAAACACGAAAACCGAGGGTCCACTCTCTTTTCAAGTATGATGGAGCTCCGTAACTCCCTCCTTAATTACTCGAATTCCTTTAAATCACAATTATTTTTCCGCCTAACCTTCCTTAAAACATAACTTGATGTTCTCTAACCGGAACCTCCATAAATTGCTCGCAGTTTCTAGATATTGAGGTTCTATTATACATAGTATTTTCGCATTTACTTATTTTTTTAAATAATTTATCATAATCCACACTATTTCCGAAATATATAATCAATTACGAAAATAATATTGAGCACAGAATTAAAATGGAAACTAAAAGATTGCTTGTGATATTTTCTGCATTATAGCTACTGCATTATGCTAGAATGTTTTTGAGTTCAATCGAGATTTTCCTTAGTTATTTTGTATTAAATGTCTACCTAAATTGAATACAATAAAATTGTATTTTAATACTGTGGGGAAAAACAAAATGAATGATGCACAGGTTATCCTAAAGGACGTTCTCGCAAAAAGGATATAGTATACGTATACACATTGTACGAACGGCTGAATGCTGTGACTGCCTCAACTCTGCTGAAAGCTGAATGCTGTGACTGCGAAAGCTGAATGCTGTGACTGCCTCAACGCTGCTGAAAGCTGAATGCTGTGACTGCCTCAACGCTGCTGAAAGCTGAATGCTGTGACTGCCTCAACGCTGCTGAAAGCTGAATGCTGTGACTGCCTCAACGCTGCTGAAAGCTGAATGCTGTGACTGCCTCAACGCTGCTGAAAGCTGAATGCTGTGACTGCCTCAACGCTGCTGAAAGCTGAATGCTGTGACTGCCTCAACGCTGCTGAAAGCTGAATGCTGTGACTGCCTCAACGCTGCTGAAAGCTGAATGCTAAGTGACTGCCTCAACGCTGCTGAAAGCTGAATGCTGTGACTGCCTCAACGCTGCTGAAAGCTGAATGCTGTGACTGCCTCAACGCTGCTGAAGCTGAATGCTGTGACTGCCTCAACGCTGCTGAAAGCTGAATGCTGTGACTGCCTCAACGCTGCTGAAAGCTGAATGCTGTGACTGCCTCAACGCTGCTGAAAGCTGAATGCTGTGACTGCCTCAACGCTGCTGAAAGCTGAATGCTGTGACTGCAACCTGCTGAAAGCGAAGCGTGACTGCTCAACCTGCTGAAAGCTGAATGCTGTGACTGCCTCAACGCTGCTGAAAGCTGAATGCTGTGACTGCCTCAACGCTGCTGAAAGCTGAATGCCCAACGCGCTGAAGCTGAATGCTGTGACTGCCTCAACGCTGCTGAAAGCTGAATGCTGTGACTGCCTCAACGCTGCGCTGATAGCTGAATGCTGTGACTGCCTCAACGCTGCTGATAGCTGAATGCTGTGACTGCCTCAACGCTGCTGAAAGCTGACTGCTGTGACTGCCTCAACGCTGCTGAAAGCTGAATGCTGTGACTGCCTCAACGCTGCTGAAAGCTGAATGCTGTGACTGCCTCAACGCTGCTGAAAGCTGAATGCTGTGACTGCCTCAACGCTGCTGAAAGCTGAATGCTGTGACTGCCTCAACGCTGCTGAAAGCTGAATGCTGTGACTGCCTCAACGCTGCTGAAAGCTGAATGCTGTGACCGGCCTGGGCGCCGGACGTGCTGTCTGCCGTGCGCGCCGCGCGCCTCTGCCGCCGCGGAGCGTCCGCTGGCAGACGACTCCAAGTGGCAGGTCCCAACTTACTGTGAAAAACCAACAACCGAAACTCAGCTTTTTGACACTGGGAAAACTGTTAGCTGAATGACATTCCACGTCTGAAGGTGTCTACTTCACGTACGTACGGTCGACGACCCGCGTCTCCCAGGTATTGAAGTATAGAGGAATGAATCGAAAATCTCAAAGCATGGCACAGCGTCCGTCGATCTTCTTCCACTCGACACAATTTTCACAAATCGCAGTGTATTCGTGCAGGATTTCTATCATACACACACGCGCGCGCGCCGTGTTCCCTATTTACAGCTCTTTCTATTGAAGTCTGCGCTTTGTGACAAACTGCGTTGTAAAACCAGAGGAGGCGTTCGCTCTGATCAGTACGCGCTTTTCTCTTTTATCGCGTGTAAATTGTGTTTTACGGTTCGTATTTTACGATTTCACGAGCCGTAAACCGCGACTCTGCCGCCCGCCCCTCGCCTCACTTACACCAGCTGTAATCCTTACGGGAAACGCCTACTCCGCCCGGCACCACTTGCTCGCTGGTATTCAGATCTAGAGGCTCTTCGAAAACGATGCGACAATTTTAGTTTCGTCCGCGCCCAACCAGTATGTCACCAGTCTCATAACTAAAATGGCGGTTTGGAGATTCATAGTTCTGTGGCTGTAAGTTTTTATTATTTATTTATATACTTAGTGACAAAAATAGTTAAGTCAGTAAATAAACAAAACGCAGTTTTTTCTATGACAACTGTAATCGTTGACTTGGATAATATTTTGGCGTTCCCCTCGAGAAAATAATTGCCAACTCGCATCCTGTATAGGCTATATTTCTTATTTTTTCGTAATATTGTCCTGATATATTGACTTAACTGAACTAAATAGAGAAACGAAAAACCACTCTCAGCGGTCTGCGTCCGTTAAGAATTTAACGGTCCACTGTCCGTTAAGTAGCATGGAAACAAATGAGTTGTAGTTAACAATGTCGAATTTGTATACTTATTTAAGAAAAAATGGAATTTTTTGTTGGGATGATTTTTTGTTATTAGACGGAATTACGATGTCACGAAAAGTGGCACACAAATAACTCATGGCCGATAACACAAATAATAAACTCGGTTAGATATAAACAGCAGCTTGTGCTTCGGATTACAAACTTCAACCGCGATTGTTATTGGCTGTTAATAGGGTTAATGTCGTTAATAATCATAATAACAGTGTTAGAACCCTTATAAGAATCAACAAATACCGATACAAACCCTTATTTAAAATATACCAAAATTTGTTATTTCATTTGTGGCGATCCATCTCGACTCGTCAACAATATAATTTAATATGTAAATATGTATAAATCCGAAAGTAACATGACCAATAAACAGTTGAGCGAGAGACGAAAATTAAACATTTTGTAGTTAAATCGAACCAAATTTGAGAGAAGTGACAAAACTAAATGTAACGGACGCTAATTAAGAACAAGAGCTTGTGAATTACATTAACATTAGTTTATATATTTTTATTTGGCGACGAAAACGTGAAGATAATGTAATGAGAAAGACAATTAAAGGGCAGATTTCAAAGATTTTGTGGAATGAAATTCAATTTTAAAAGGATTAAAGGGGAAAACAACAAATTCTGGATGGAATAATATTATAAATATTTTCGATGATAGTAGAAATTAGTGGCATTCGAGTATAATATTATTTAAATAACAAGGGGTTTAAGAAGAGCTTTATTTACGAGGGAGAAAAGTTGTGTCCCGAGCGCGAGGGACATAATTCTCCTGAGAGACAAACGATTCAGATAATTGTGGGAATTCTGATTTGGTGTTGTTGACGTTCTTATAAGAAGAAATAAAAGAGGTCATCTTCGTCAACATATTAGCTTTATTAAGATAGCCGGCTTTCGACGGCTTTGCTGTCATCGTCAGTCTCGCTGCTTTCGGCAAAAGTCGGTCGACTGTCAATTCGACGACGCTTCAGATAATGTAGACTCTGAAGATGCAGATTCACAATTCCTCATGAGACAGCAGAATGTGAGGTTTCAAAATTATTCCCTGAAAATTCGAGGCACGAATATTTCTGCAAATGGAAGAATGACAGGAAAGATAAGTTTCAGAAGAGTTTGTATTTGCGTTTTTTAACAATAAATCAAAAACATACAAGTCTTTATCGTTTTGGAGGTATTATTCAATGGTGAGGGCAACGTTTCGTGTCAAGGAAAATGTTGATGTCTCTATGTACGTACGTATTTCTCTAGGAAAAATGGTTGACGGTTCGTGTTTAATGTTTTAATTGCAATAAAGCGATTGTTTTTTTGAAGAGACATTGAAAAGGCTACTAGACGTTTTAAAGACGTTTTAGAAAGCTTGAATTTTACAGATTTGTTAATGAAGCTTGTGACGATCAGTATTTATTATTGAAGGTTAGTTCTTAGCTTACGCGTATGCCTTCTTTTAGACTTACGGTATATGCAAACCTTTTTTCTCATGTTGTAATGATGATGGGAATCGCTGGTGGGTGTGCTTGCTTACAACCCGGAGGATTACTTTAATCCCGGAGGGACTCTCTGAAAAAAGTCTCTGAATCGCAGGTTTATGTGGTGAATGCGCGGGTTATGGAGTGAAGGTGGGAAGCATGGACCGGCGGACGAAGTGAAGATTCCCCGAGTGGCGATGGGACGGGGAGGGTGGACCGCGAGCTTGGTGTCGCTGAGGTGCGGGAAAGCGAATGCTTTTGAACTTTCTTCAACGAAAGAAGTCATGAAAACAAGCAAAACGTTATTTAGAGTAAAATAAATCAGAGTTGCACCCATTATTGCGGGCGCAACACTAAACATTGAAACCTGAGGTTTGATTATTTAGGTATGACACGACGATTGCCATCAAAATACGTCACGTATCCAATACCTACTAAAAATTCGGTGAGAACATTCCCACATTCCGCATGGAACAGGCTCCACGAATCACGACCGGAATATAGATTTTCTGAACCCGATGGACTAATTGAAAATTAGTTACGTTGACACCGAAGTTAGGCGAACATTTTTATTATCCAATAATTAAATTAAAGATTGTAATTTTTGTAAGATCGAATAGATTATAGCCGCATTGCAGGGAGAACATTATTAATTTGATTTTTTTTACTTTTAAATTTAAGGAAGGTTATTTGGTTTACAGTGTCGCCTATGCTTATGGCGAAAGGAGAACTATGAAAATTAAATAAATAGTAAGTAGAATTAAATCAAAGGTTTACGGTGGCTGCCAAGCGTAGGGCAGAAGTACATAAATTATTATTAAATGAAGCTAGGAAGAATTAATCCACACAATAAGGATTACAGTTACAGTAAAATTGAGAATATCTCTGTGACTTTGCAATTCCCTGACATTCTGACCCTAGATTAGCGTCCTGCGACGGCTGTGCCGCTGAGAGATAAGAAAATGAGGACACTCCTCCTTTTGCTGTGCTTCTACACGGCTGAATTTCCTTCCGGAACCACTGCGAGAATAGACTTCCGGTCTGAAGATATGAGCTCTGGTTATTCCCCGGTGGAATTTGCGATAGGGGAAGATTTGTCTCGAATAGTGTATAGAAATAAAAATAGCATCTTACAAATGGCGATGATTGCATCAACACGTTGACAAGGAAGTCTTTACTGCATTCCACGCAGCTTCACACGTTTGCTTTGCAACAATGCTTCACAAGTATTTTGTTTAATTAATTACCGATGTTTATTTGTTATATTGTTGCTGCATTTCATAAATTATTCTGAAAGTTGCTCATGCTATTCTTTCAGAGAATAAATCTTGCAATAATCACTCCCAAAGTGAATGAGAATTAAAGAGAGGCAATTTACGGATACACTAAGAGCTGCAGACAGCTCGTGCCAGAAGACAGAAAAGGAGTCAAAGATTAAAATATCGAAGCATTAAATAAAATATGGAAATGTAAGTGGAATGAAGAGTCGAAGGTTCACGAACATCAGTAGCTCCGTATAAGTATGAAGATACAGACAGGTTATCATGATCCATTGGTAAGTGCTGCATATTGCTGAGAATCTACCAACCTGGGTTCATTTTCGGAAGAGAAAGGGTTCCTGATCTATTGATTAATTATTATTTTGGTCTTCACTCATTTTTAAGTTACAGAAAATCGTCGAAATGAAAATAGGCAATAGAATAGAGATTCTGGAATGGAAGTTTTAATATATGTATTTCACTTCATATCCTGTTCTATGGCTCGACAGCCCGCCCCGGGCCTTGGCCGACCAGCAGTGACCAGCCTCTCGGCCACGAGAAAGGGGTTCGTGTGGTAGCAAGAAGTCATCTCTTGAGCGTGTATACTGGGACATTTGAAACGAAAGCACGCAGGTGTCATTTGCCTCGGCTGGGAATTGAACCGCGGGTTGCGCGGCGGAAAGCGAGCAGCTGACCAACGAACCACTGAAGGAGGCTCTTAATTCATATAGTATCTTTTAATATCGATGGTGGTCTAGGAACATCGTACGTATATCATTAGTTTCATCATTAGCAAGTACGCTAAAATCGTGATTTTTCAAGCGATGGAAATCCTGTGTACTAATTTTTAGGAAAAATATCTAGTCATTTTTCTGTTACTGGAAAAATATCCTACAATATACATCCGTACGAGAACTTTCAAAATGAAGCGAATGCTCCCTGTTGCTACAGGGTTCGCCAGTGACGTGCGTTTGATCATGGCCGTCATTTGAAAATTTTGACGCACACCTCGTTTTGAATCAAAAATATTATCCTCTCCTTTGACATATATTAAAACTACCTTAATAATTAATAGGTAAGGTTTTTTATTAATATAAAAGTACATTTATAGTATTGGTATAATTAATTATACTATTCGAATCGATTCTCAGAAAACATTGGTGAGTTTGAATGTGTTTCGGTAAATTGTATCATCAGACTTCAAAAAGTTTAACATAATGACGTTGATTTGAAGAGCTTTCTTTTTTATAAAGATTACTTTCATTATAATGATTATTTAATGAAGCAATTTGCAGAGTTGGAGGCTTCTCTCCAAGTATGTGAGGTGTAGTTGTAATAGTATTGTCGAAAGTAGTTTTATAGTAGTTAAAGTTTTTTCGAGCCAAGAATTCTTCTTTGGTCAGAAGAAAAAAAGGCCAAGAGCACCACATTGCGTGCAGGTGGTGTAATTTGGCGTTGTGCAAAGGGCACCTGGACTCGAGCGTCGTCTGGCGGCAGCGCGGGGGAGGGGGAGGGGCCGCCTGCGGATGGCGCTTGTTCGCGAGAGACGGGACGCTGGGCGGGGGAGGAGCGGAGCGGGGCGGGGAAGGTGCACCCGCTTCCGGTCCCACTGCCTCTCCCTCGCTGGTGTGGGCGATGTCGTCCCGCTGCCGCTATCGCGCGTCCAAATCCCGGCGGTGGCGGCGGCCTTGATCTGGCCGGCCCCGCAGTCCGTGGCTCGCGCCCCGCCCCCGCCCCGCCCCCGCCGCCGGACGGGGTTTACGAGCGCGTGCAGCGGTGATTCGCGCGCCGCCCACGAGACGAGACGAGAGGAGAGGAGAGGACAGCGCCGCGCACTTTCACACTCGCCTTCGGGCTGCCTCCATTCGTCACTCATTCATGGCTGCGGTATTTACCTTCTTCCTCATAATTAATTCCTTCATCCCATCCGTTGATGTATTATTTCATTCACCCTCTGATGCGTTTCTTCCATTGTTCACTCGTCCATTCATTCACGTATTCAGACTACCACCACGTCACCTGGAACCAATTCTGCATACCTCCAGGTCACAAGAACGATTTCGCTCAATGCTCATTTTCCATTTTTGAACCGATATTCGCAAACTTTGCGAATAAAGTGCGTTTAAAATGACATTAGCCTAAACGTATTTAATGATACATACGATCAAGAACAAAGTATTGAAGCGCGCTCTAAATACTATTCTATTATTACTTTTCAATGTTAGAAATGGAGAGAGATTTTTACTTTCCACATCCCGCTTACGATTTTCTTAGGACCTCCTGACAATTTTAGCAATTCAAGGGAGTGAGTAAGCAATTTTGAAACATTGTTGAAACGAACGACAGATCAGGGGCACAATTCGCGCCATATTTTTTTTTTTTTCAGGAATCTTCATTAAAAAAAAGCAGAGAGGGACTTATGTGCGAAGACGGCCTAAATTCAAGAGAATTCAGGAGATGTCCGCTCACTCTGAATTTCCTACGGTTTGCTGGAGTTGTCCGAGTCTATATTAAGAATTTTGTAAACAAACTGAGAAGACTTTATGAGGAGAAAGTCCCTTCGACTAGAAAATTCGGAATCACTGAATAAGTCCTCCGTATTGTTGATTATCTAATTATTCGTTAACGAATAAATATTAAGGAGGATCGAAGATTTATGCCCATGATGATGTGGTGCTGGTCTACGTAAACCGGAACGATTTGTTTTAAAATGGGCTCTTTCCTTGAACAAAAGGTCACTATAGGTATCTTAACATGAAGATTTGGGAAAAATACTCGTAATTAAAGTTTAGAAATCTATTATCTTCGTATCTTATTAACTGAAGATGAAAACTTCAAAACGTCGACTTCATAACCCTGAAACTCTTTCCTCTGAACTTTCTATTTCAGTGAATTAACATTAATTTAGGCAGGACTATGATCATAAACGTGATTATTTTGACGTTATTATTAATATTATTATTACTATTTGCAATTGTTCCGACAATCTTAGTTACTTATTTAATTGGTGTGATGGACAAAAAATAGCTAATTTCTGAACGTTTTGCTTCAATGATTAAACTTCCTATTATGCGATTCGTTCACGATGGTTTCCGAGGCAAAGCCTAATATTTTTGACGCATAAGAAAGAAGATTGTGCGCGGTTCGTGGCCCGTTGTTAGCATACTGCCCCGGCATTCGCCTGGTTTCCATCATAGAAAAGTTCCGATTAGAATAGTCGGTCTATAGAATCCTCCGAACAGCGGCTGAAAACGGTCTAGCTGTGAAGCTATTGTTGATGTTCTGCCGCCGTCGGGACTCGAACACCGGAAGCCGCCACAGACGCTCCACAAGCAGCGTTGTTGCGCTGAGTCGCAGCCGTTACGGTTTGCTTAGGAACCAGAAACTTAAATTTGGGGCTTTTGCCGTAATGTCACGAAAATAGCCATCGCTACGGGGGTGTTCGGCACAGCGTGTTCTTCTGACCCTCAGGTGCCGCTTTCGGAATCCTGGTCAAGGGGATTACGAGGTATACGAAAAGGATCCCCGATAGGATATCATGGCATTCTTACATCTCCCAGGTCTAATTCCATCATTGGTCAAACGTCAGTGGCATAATTATCACTTGTGCTATTCTTTCATAATTAATTTACGGGAAAATACGATTTTGAAAAAGAGAGATTTACGATTGTGAACAATTCCTATGCGGCCAGGAATTATTATTATTATTATTATTATTATTATTATTATTATTATTATTATTATTATTATTATTATTATTATTATTAATTTTTAGTGTACTGAGATGCTTAAATTGAGACTATCATAGAAACGTCTTTATACACACACACACACACACACACACACACACACACACACACACACATTTTCATGTATTTAAAATCGTTTCGGTACTATACAAGATAATACAGTAAGAAAGAGAAACCGTGAATACCGATAGGTTTGGCTGTTTACAAGCTCACAAGATGTGCCAACATTTTGGGAAAGAAGAGAGAGCCCGGAGGAGGATGAGCGGAAGACAACGGCCGCTTTCATGGGCATCATCGCTGTGGCTGATAGCCCCAGGTCAGCGGTCGCGGCGGGCGCCGAGCGCCGGAAGCAGCCCCGGGGCGCTGGATGCAGCCGGGTGCGTCCGCCGCCGCCGCGGGCGGTGGATCAATAGGCGTCGGCGGCGCCCGCCGCAGGAGGCGCCGGCTGCATTTCCAATCCGCGCTCATTGCGCCCGCCCGCCCCGCCCCGCCCCGTCCGCCCCGCCCCGCCCCGTCCCGCCCGTCCCCCCGCCCCGTCCGCCCGCCCGCTCCGCCCGCCCCGCCCCGCCCGCCCCGTCCGCCCGCCGCCCCGCCCCGCCCGCTCCGCTCCGCCCCGCTCCGCCCCGCTCCGCCCCGCCCGCCCCGCCCCCCCGCCCGCTCCACCCCGCCCGCTCCGCCCGCCCCCCCCCCCCTCCCCGCCCGTCCGCCCCGCCCCGCCCCGCCCGCCCGCCCCCTGCCCGCCCGCCGCTCGCCCGCCCGCTCTGCCCGCCCGCTCCCGCCCGCCCCCGCCCCGCCCGCTCCACCCGCACCGCCCCTGCCCCGCCCGCCCGCCCCGCCCGCCCCCCGCCCCCCGCCCGCCCGCCCCGCCCCGCTCCGCCGCCCGCCCGCCCGCCCCGCCCGCCCCGCCCGCCCGCCCCCCCGCCCGCCCCGCCCCGCTCCACCCCGCTAGCCCGCTCACCCGCACCGCCCGCCGCCGCCCCGCCCCGCTGTTAATATAGTACACTATTCACAATGAAAAGAAATACTTGGAGATGACGGGGGTGCCACTTGCGAGGCCTCGAGGGCCACAACTAAATCCTTTCATATGCTCATTAGCCGGGCCATCCACGCCTCACGGCTCCCAAACGGCACATGATACCATGCAAGACGCAGTGAAAGACATTGGGATGATTGTGAATGTACTAGAAACGATTACTTCACCTATTTGGACATTACAGGGGCGTAGATCCCAGCAGGCCACGTGCGCCAGGTGCTCAATGTTCTCACCCGACATGGCTGCGAGGGCTTTCGCTCTTGACTAATCTTTCGCGGGCCACAATAAAGCACATCGCGGGACCGCAGTTGGACAACCTTGTACCAGACTATAGTGAATAGGAACTCACTTATTTGCGGTTTTATTGTTTCTCTGCCCCCCCCCCCCAATCGCTGTGCGCTGCGATTGTGAGGGGCCTTCTGCAAGGCATGCGCGCTTCCACAGTGGAATGTGGAATGGCTGTAATGTGGCGCGCAAAGCATAAGCTCTTGGTCGCAGTAGGGAAGGCCACAAGCCCCCGACCACTGGTCGAATAACGCCTTTTATGGTATGCCGGTGCACCCCATCCCCCTATACCACCGGCAGCTTCAGTTGCTTCAGCCGCAGATCCTGCGGGATGCCGGTTTTCAAAAGAAATTTCTAAGGAACAATGACGACTCTTGTAAGCTGCATCGAGCGACACGGGCAGCGGCTTCATGTGAATCAAATCTAAAGATCATTTTTAATAAAACACCACGGTGCCCCTGGGAGTCGCGACGCACAATTTGAAAACCACCTGATATACTCCATAATGAGTTGTGAAATAAAAATCTCTACGTATAAATTATGCATATGGCCGCACGCCTACAATTGTTTCCTACTTATAACAGGATGACAAGAAAGTGTTAAAAATTACGATCACAACGTTAGGAAATATAAAGAACATACTTGTTGCCACATTCTTTCATTACTGGAATTGCAATTGACACTCGTTTATATTTGCGGTAAACGAAGATGGAGACAATCAGCCAAATCATACCCGCCCAACTCAACAACTTAAGTCAGTTTTATAAATTCATTTCATAACGTCCGGATAAATAAATCTAAGTTGACAATGAACAATAATCCATACAATCATTTAAAAAAAAACAACATTAATTCCCTCAATTAAAACCACATTCTGCGGTCCATCCCGTGGGGCCATGCAGTATAACATGCGCAGCAAACAGCTAGCGATGCTAAAGCAGCACGTACTTTCTAGCCCGTATTGTACATAACCTCATTTCAAAATCTATTTTTAAGGAAGAGATTTCAGTAAAGGGAAAATCTCTATCTTTAATATTTTAGTTGTAGGAAGACTCCGAAAAAACTTTTGGCCTTTGTAATTTTCGGAAAAATTAGGGTTTTCAACCAAAATGAAATCTGTATCATTCTCTCAAAAGTCCTTCACACGATCTAACAACAAACTCTAATCAAAAACGTTGGAGTCTTTTTTTGAAAATTTGGAAAATGTACCAGGGGCTTGATGTGAAGTATCCCCAAATTTGAAATACTGGTTTCAAAATCAAGGGGCCACGATATCAGCCAGTTTGAGTGAGGAATGTCAACTTTGGAGAAAATCTGCAGAACGGTTTAGCCGCTAGTGTTGGTCACAGACAGACGGACGGACAGACAGACGCTTCGCCGTTATTCCATTTTTCCGTATCAAGGACCCACAAAACATGGTTTCTGTCTTCACTACATGATAAAGACATTTTTTTTCTAAATTTATCAACTAGATTTATCCACTTTTTCGTCACCAGGGCCATAATAGTTTTTCTGCCGAACATTTGCCGTTTTCTAAATATTAAGTATATAATAAATAAATATTAGATAACAAGAGTTTGATATATTCTTCTATTTTTTCATCTTCAAAAATTGCACACGTTTTTTAAAAATCTCTCTCATGTCGGGCGTATCACGTCATCACTCTTCCCTTTTAGTATCCTTTATTGAATCTGTGAGTACAAGTGCTTCAAATAGTTTGTAATATAGTTTCTCTAAAACTCACACGTCTGTAAACATGAGGTTAAAATTGTGCAGGCGAAAGGCATTTCTTTATGCAAATTGTCCAATGAAGATTTGCCTATAGCACGAGTATTAAAATATTCTTAAAGTCAGGCTAATTCCACTGTCAGGCGAACTGAAATCGAGAAAGTGTAAAAGAAATGTTTTTAGGGCTCTTTGGGCAGCAGCTGGAAAAGGGTGGGACAAAACGGAAAAGCCTCGACGAGAAAACGTGTGTGGTTAATTCCACGGGGAAATCGGCCGAAGAAAGCATGACCTCTTCCGTTTGGTCTCCAAATGTTTTGACTCGTTCAATGTGATGTTAAAAAAGCTAGAAGCGTCGAATTTAGTGCATATGTTTGACCTTTGATCTTGTTTTTATTTATACCCAAAATTAATACAATTTCTAAACATTTTCGACGAACTTCAGAGAGAATTGCGACGTCACGTGAAAATCCATTCTAATATAAGAAACATGTTTCTCCTAATATTAAATCGTTCAAAGAAGAGATTTTTTTGTATTGAGTCTCATATCATTTGCATTTTATACCAATGTTTCTACTTCCGAATGCGAAAGTGGAGGTGTTTTTTCAAACCTAAATTTCCAAAATGTGTAATGTTCGATTTTAGAGTTTGTTGACCAAAAGTATTATACAAACGCTAAATTTTCTCACAAAAAATAATTTGCGTGTGAAACTGGAAATTTCAATCGTTCGGGTGTTTAAAGCCGAAATTGTTTTTTTATATCCATTTTTAATTAGTACATATTTTTCACAAAGCAAAAAAATTATATTTCTAGTTCAAAATTTATTGATTATTAGTTGATGTAACAACTCCTTAAACTAAATTTGTTAATGATTGTAAATTAAAAATAATGTTATTTTATACATTTCCATCACAGTTAACGTTTTGAAATTTCAGATTGCGATCAAAGCAAATCATATTTCAAACGTCCTCCTTAGAAATGATATCAATCACTGTATCAGAGGACCCCAAAACGCGGATTTCCGTTGAAATCCTGAAATCGATTTTCCGCAGCGTTACACAACTATATACTATGTAACGTACGTAAGTAAGAATCAAACATCGATATGTCTCTAGAAAATTTTCTCATTATCCGTTTTAGTGTATCTTATACAACGAGGTGACAAAAGTCATGGAATGAGAATATGCAAATAAACACATGACAGTAGTATTGTGTACAAAAAGTATAAAGGGGCAGTGCATTGTCAGAGCTTTCATTTGTACTCGAGTCATTCGAGTGAAACAGTTTCTGGCGTAGGTACGACCGTAAGACGGGAATGAACAGACTTGAACGCGGAATGATATATAGGGCTAGATGCAT
Organism: Teleogryllus oceanicus; assembly: GCA_964035755.1. Lineage (NCBI taxonomy): Eukaryota > Metazoa > Arthropoda > Insecta > Orthoptera > Gryllidae > Teleogryllus > Teleogryllus oceanicus. The sequence continues at coordinate 59,557,619 of CAXIVR010000006.1, read as the reverse complement.
GGGCCATTCCATTTCGGAAATCGTTCACGAATTCAACATTCCGAGATGCACAGTGTCAAGAGTGTGCCGAGGATACCTAATTTTAGACATAACCTCTGATCACGGACAACACAGTGGCCGAGGGCTTTCACTTAATGACCGAGGTCAACGGCGTTTGCGTAGAGTTGTCAGTGTTAACAGACAAGCAGCAATGCGTCAAATAACGCCAGAAATCTATGTGGGAACTACGACGAACGTACTTGTTTGAACAATGCAGCGAAATTTGGCTTGAATGGGCTCTGGAAGCAGAAGACCGACTCGAGTGCCTTCGCTAACAGCATGACATGGCCTGCAGCGCCACTCCTGGGCTCGAGACAATATCACTTGGTCCTTAGACGGCTGGGAAATCGTGACTTGGTTAGATAAGTCTCGATTCAAATTATTAAGAGCTGATGGTAGGGTTCGAGTATGACGCTGCTCCCAAGAAGCCACGGATCCTCGTTGTCAACAAGGCACTGCGCAAGCTGGTGGCTGCATCACTTCGTCCTCTGATCCAACTGAATCCATCATTGATTGGAAATGGTCATGTTTAGTTATTTAGAGACCATTTGCAGCTATTAAAGGACTTTATGTTGCCAAACGACGATGGGATTTTTGTGGGAGACAATGCGCTATGTCACCAGGCCACACTTGTTCGCGATTGGTTTGAATACATTCTGGACAGTTGTGGCAAATGATTTGGCGACCCAGATCGTCCGACATGAATCACATGGAACGTTTATGAGACATAAGCGAGAGGTCAGTTCGTGCACAAATAGCTGCACCGGCAACACTTTCGCAATCGCGGATGGCTCTAGAGGCAGGACCTCCACGAGAAGCGGCCTCTACTTCTATTTCTAAAATGAAACCATCTCTTCGCACGGCCCCCGCTCGTTGCAGGTTGTTAAGAGGCTGTGCTTTTCGAATCACCGTCATCCATTGTCCATACACTCACTCATTCCTCTGGGGAACATCAGATGAGTCCACATAACTCATTGTGTTGATATTGTAATTCTCCTGATGAGATCAGACACGATGACTATTCGTCACTGGGGTGATGTGTCATCGAAACAAATAAGACATGTTAAAATAAAATGTTAGTGCTGAACGATAACAATAATAGTGAAGAACGAAAATAAATTCATAAACAGTCCATCGAATTTAAAAATAAACCTTTATGTGAGAATTTTTATAATTTATTTCCGAAGGAGTGTGTGTAATTGATAAGAAACGTCCAATTACGCAATACTGCTTTTCAATACGCAACTCTAATGAGACCACAAAGTATTAAAAGATAACCAAACATCATTGCCAGCTTCACTAAGGAGACAAATAGTTGTCCAAGAGAACGAGCGGCAATCTCGATGCACTCGCAGCCTCTTCCATCTCGAGCAATTGGAGGCGCCGTCCGTCACAGGGCGTCTGGGGACGCCGCTCCCAATTACGACGAGGATAATGAACGAGCGACAGACGTCGCGAGGCGCCGCGCTTCGCTCTTGGGCGGAGCGCCCGACCCGACGGCGAACAGACCATTCGTGGCGAAGGAGACAGAACGTTATGCCATGTTGCGCGAAAAAAGGCGAATTGTAGGCAGAAAAACTCTTATTACAGAGTCCTGTGGAATTTATAAAAAAATCCTCTATCACGTAGTGTAGCCAGAATCCATGCTTTGTCTGTGAACAACGCTCGCAGCTATACTGGCCATCCGATTTGCTCCAAAATTGATATTCTCCAATCGATTTGTCCGATGTCGCGGTCCCTTCAATTTGAAACCAATATTTTAATTTTCGGGGGTACTTTACATGAACCCCAGGGACATTTTTAAAATTAAAAAAAAAGGCTTCATCGTTTTTGATTAAATTGAGTTGTTAGATAGAGTGAAGGAAGTTTAAGAGAATGGTGCAGGTCTCATGTTCGTTGAAAACCCTGATTTTTCGAAAATCGCAAGAGTTCTTTTTTTGGCGGTCTTCCTACAACTAAAGTATTAAATATATAAATTTTATCCCTTAATGAAATATTTTCCTTAAAGATAAACTTTATAATATCATGTACAATTTTTCGAAAATTTGAGTCATTTCCCCGTAATTTTGCGTGAATTTGTGAGCGAGAAAGTGCGTGATGTTTTAGCGCCACTACATTCGACAGAATCTAAAGCAGTTGCACATCGCCGAAGAAGGCGTGCGTCGTCAGCTGCTAAGAACTCAACCCGTCAGATCGCAGCATGCGGTTGGAGAATGGGAATACTCTTCCCGAGTGATTTACATTCTCTCCGTGTCCATGACAGCCGTTCATTAAAAATACGTCTCAAAATAAAGTCATATACAATTTTTCGAAACGTTCGTGACTAGTTTTCGCGTAATTTTGCATGAAACATTTTTAAACAATTATTTTCTCGAAAACTGCTCCAGATTTTTTCATTCAATTTTCTCCTCGTATGTAAAAAAAGGAGGATGGTAGTCCTGTAGAGGGTACAAACGCGGTGCTAGTCTTCATTTCGGAGCCCTCTTTTCACTTTCGAAAATTGACGAAAAAAACTTAACTACATTTCATGACAAGAGATTTTTTGGTAAATGAAATTTGTTCTAAAAAATTATATCTTTCAAAAAGCTCATGCATATTCTTTTAAAATAATCGGAGTACTTTACTGTAATTTTTGCAATCTTCAAAATTGCAAATTCACTTTTCTCACGTCTCGTTTTATGAGATGTCGCAATACGAAACCGTCGACGATGCGATGGAGCAGTTTGAAATTCTTAGAATTCTTATTATTGTTATTAAACGATGTGTATGGAACGTTAGCAAGGATTTATTTAATAAACTAATGTTAAAATGTCTCTACATTCAATAAAAATGGTTCATTCAACTACCTTGTGTTAAAACCAGTGGAAAGCGATACATATTTGGATTTCTCATTTCGCCGGTGGAGGTCGACCTCGACATCTGACATGGCTCTTATTTTAGTTTGGTATTGCTTTGTTTTACGTGAATATTTCTAGTTTGCGACTTTCTTAATAAATGTGATATTCCAATATATTTTTGTCATTTGCCTGAGACTACCTTACGATGCGGCCGCATTGTGTCGCGACACTTTATGGTTTTAGTGTATTACTATAAACAAATATTTTTTATTTTAAAGTAATGAGTGTTTTGATCGTCTTTAAATGACCTCATTACACCATTGTTCTACAAAATATCTTAGAGATAATCACTGATTGGTTTTAATTTGTGATGATGTATTTGCTTTAAAAGAATTCATGTGATACAAAGTATTTATTGTGATACAAAAACTGTATTTAAAATATAAAAGGCGATAGATTTATTAACTTATTTTTATGCATCCATAAGGCGATAAGGCGATGTCGAATCATCTTCAGCTTTGGATATACAATTTACACTCTCCTTTCACTTCCATAGCTGATTATGGAATAATTATTCAAAGATTGGAAGGTCATTCCAGTGTAATCATCGCAACCTTTTGTGAAATTATCCTTGCTTGTCTGTATAATATACTACAAAAACTGTAACTGTTGATATTCATTCATTTTTGTTTCATTTGTAGAAGATCGGGCTGCTGTTCTTGACTAACGCAATAATTACTGATATACACCGCAGGCAATTCATTTAAATTGGTTTGGACGTTCTACAGTGATGGCTGAAGTGTTAGTAGGGAAGAAATTGCAATACCACCGTTCCCAACAATGTGAAAAAGTTTATTCTGTATCGGCGCCACTAGTATATTGAAATATTCTCTAGGATAGAACAGACATTATATGAATAGCTACATGGATTTCTGTTGCTGCCTGGAGGAGAATTCTAGCGACTGGATGCTCTAATCGGTAGTTTCCCTGAGTTTTCTCCAATTAATACAAAGTGAATTCCGGTGCAATATCTTAACAAACGGGCAACGAATAATGCGGGAAAAGTATATGCATTGTAGCACCACTACTTTCACTCTGTCTAGAGTCTAGACAGAGTGAAATTAGTGGTGCTACAAGTGTACATACTTTATCGCATTATTTGTAACTTTATAACATATTTTGGACTAGGACGGTCCAGAGTCTAGACCGTCCTAGTCCGAAATATCTTATTAAATGATACCACTGAATTAGTGGCATACATGTGTGTGAATATTTCACGTAGAGAATTATATGATTTATTTAAAATTGGCGCTTCAGAACCACCTTCGAAATGCGTTTTCTCGTACGTCATTGTTATCCTGAACAGAAAGGCATCAAATGGCAACAACGCGAATAGTCACTCCTTGGGATGTAACTATCAATTTCTTTTTTTATAACTAGAATATTGATTTAAAAATTAATAAAATAAGGATTTTTTAAATATGTCACAAGATTCACACATCAAACAGGAACATATCGAAAATAACGTTTATGGTACAACTTCCACATATCAATTCTGAAGGCGAAAAAAACAACAGTCAATAGCATACTTCTACCAAATAAGGTTCGTGTGATAGTGAAGAGGAATAGATTTTGATATATCTCGAAATTCAAGATATTAGTTTTATACAAATATAAAAAATACATTTTGTTAGACTGGTTTTTAAACATTTATTTTATCGATACCACAAAATAGGATGAAATTATTAAATTAAAACTATATTAAATGTTACAAGTTGTGGGAAGTTTCGTTCAATATTGTAGGCATATTAAGTGACTTCAAAATGTGTCAATGCCTCAGTGAATAAAACGGATAGAAAACCAAGTAGGTAGAGCGGAAATCGCAAACAATGGTATGCTAATGTTGCTGCCTTTGGCCTACTGTTCACCTGCGACCTCACACGGCCAAGGGCGCGCTGCACTCGACCTGACCTGACCTGGCCTCGCGGGGGGGGGAGGGGTCGCAGCGGTCGGAGAAGTATTTTGGCGGCGGTCGATCGCCGCTCTCGTCTTCGAATATCGGCCAGCGCGCCCTGCGGGGCTTCCTCGGACTAGCCCCGCCCCCCGCCCCCGCCCCCGCCCCCGCGCCTCGCACACGCCCGCATTTCCACGCACGTTGTCCAAACATTGCACATTTCAAAACCTACTTTTAAGGAACAGATTTCATTAAGGAAAAATTCATTCATTCAACATTTGCCTACCTTAGAACTGAAAAAATAAAAATTTCAAAAAAGTAGCATTATTGTGTAACTATATTCTACGTAATTGTTGGAGATAAATTGTACGTCCAAGTTCAGTAAATGATATACAATTTAAAGCAATTACTCAAATACTGAAGGTTGATCAAATGATATGTAAGAACTAATCAATCTATACTTTTCCTCCTGGAAATGATTTAAACACACATCCGACACACCATTTGGTAAAGAGAGTCTACGTGTTGGAGGGATTGCTCCGACGTTCCACGGCGAGTGGCTTCCGTCCCCTGCGTGGGAAAAGATTGAGAAACATCCCCACCACTAGATTTCCCTCCCTGCAGGGGCCCCGGGGAGTTGGTGGGCTCCCGGCGGCCCCCCTTGGAGGCTCCGGCACCAGCGGCGACGAGAGGGCGACTTTTCGCCCAAAGGACGAGATGTCAATTTCAATAATACATTATCCATATACATCTCATTGAAATGGAATTACAAGTGGAGTGCATTAGAGGTTCAGAAGAATATTTTCCCCTTCCGGGCGCCGCCTGGGCCTCAGGGAGCAGCTGGAGGGCGGGCACTCTTCACCTCATTGGTCTCGCGATGATATTGGCTTCATGTAAAGCGGCGGTTTGGAGAGCACGGGCACGCCGCTGCTGCGAGACGCACGTGGCTTGCGCTCGCGATGACTCCTTCATTTACCTCAGCGCCCGCACCGGTGACCCGTGCCTGGGAGCCCAGGGGGCTGCGAGGTTCAAGCGCCACTACACGGAAATGGGCTTACACTCCGGGTTAAACGTAGTGGCACTTGAAGGTCACGAGCTGGGCCGATAGGGGGCGCTCTCATCCACCCGGAGAATCCTTCGTTGCGAATTAAATGTTTGGTATTGGATGACAACGTCCCCTCTCCTTGTAGCTCGTGACCTTAGTGTCGCTGTGTTTGAATTGGAGGGGAGGATAGGGTCAAGGTTCTCTAAAGTGTAACAAGGGGGTGCTAAACAGCACATACCATCTCGCATTCTTTCTAAATTCTCCAATTTTAGAAAATTTAGAAAGTTTAAAGAAAACGAGACCCAGCCATTTACATAAGCGTCGCTTGAACTGATAACGCTCTGTGCTTCTGACCAGAAGGTCGTAAAGTTCGAGTCCCAACGGTGGCAGGATTTTCGATCGTATCCATAGCTACGGCGAATTCAGCCGCTGGCTCTAATTTCTAGCTGCCAGCTGTTCTGATCGGTTTTCCGTGGTCTCTCCTATCAATACCTGACGAATGTCTGACCCTAACAAAATGGCCACGGACCACGCGGGATCTTTCCTTCCTCTTCCTTGTCTAATCCTCACCGCTCACTTATACACACTTACGTGCACTTCACTATGAAACAGCCAGGAGACAAGTCGAGAGTTTAAAGCTTGTCCCATGGGGGCGGGGCCCCGCCCCCGCGGGGCGGGGCTCTACTGGTGGAATATACATCGGCGGGGACAACAGCACACACTGACGTGAAGGTCGTCTCCCCATTCAACGGGGGAAGAACACCGCCACCTCCCGGTATAAAAACATGCACTACACTTACGGAAGTGATGACTATAGAACTTGACGCGCCGAAACATAAAATAATCAAATATTTAGAATAAAGTTTGTTTATAAAAATCTTTCTTCCAACAATATTATACTTTTGCAATGTTAATGTTTTTCAATCGTCATTTCAAAAAGTTCGCTAAAAAGTGACCAGCACCACATTTTTACGGTTATTTGCTATGTAGGAGGAAAGAATGGACGTTTTTGAGGAAATAATTGTTTAAAAATTGCCTATATTTCAGGCAAATTCACGCGAAAAGTATTCATATTTTCTAAAACGTGTACATGGCTTTATTTAAAGATGACATTAATCAATAACCAACATAGGTCAAACAAAACGAGTTTTTTGTCGAAAAATCGCCGATTTGTACCCCAGCATTACAATATCTACTCTTGACTCAAAATGCAAATATCAAACACCTCTTAACATTCTTCTGTTAGTAATTTGTCCCCTCCCCCATGCTTCTGTTCAGTCTCTGACACCATGGAAGTTCTTGTTAAGGGTTTGCTTCCTTGCAAGATGCAGTTACTTTACATACTTTAAAGATAGATAAAAGAAGACATAATTTATTAAATTAAATTCATTGGTTCCTCGTACATATTCATTATAATATATTTCAGTTTCTTTTAATACAATCTTAAAAGTTAGAAAATTTTAAATTTAGTTTATAATAATTTCTGTTTACATTCAAATTGGACTCCTGAAGAAGAGGTAAAATGATCCTCAAAATGTTGAGATGAAAAATGTTTCAAAAATTAACAGAACGTTTCAATAAAATATCAATGTAAATTATTGTTTTATATTAATTTTTTCTTTTTTATTATGTGCAATATATGATTGCCTAAAATAAAATCTGGACTACAATTTAATAAAGTACTTAAAAAGTTTTAACTACGTATGTAGCCAGAGAGAAAGTTACAAGGTAGTGGCATTGCCCGAGGGCAGAAAGCGTCAGCAGATGCTAACCAAGATTAACCCTAGATTGCCAAGGCGCCCTGTACCAAGCATTATTACAAAGGCGTAGTCTGATATACTTTGGGTAAAAATGAAGAAAAACTCATTTGTACCACGAAACACAAAATTTAATGGATTGAACATGTGTGATATGGAGTTACAAAACACATTCCGTGGAAAATTCCGTGGTGGTAGCCGAGTGGTAATCCATTATAGATATGGGGATAATCTACAAATTATTGTTGTGGTTGATTATCTTCATATCTATAAAAACATTTTAAAGGGTTTTCTAGATACACCTAAACGACTTGACTCTCACAGCAGACACTTGCTCGGTGCTGTCCACACGTGGCTTTTGAGAAGCGCACCTCGTAATCGTAAGAAGTACCTCGTCATGCGACCTTCGTTACGATGGCCGTCGCCCCATTATGATCGCTAAATGATCAGAATAAAACTTAAATGCTACAAGTCAAGGATTTTGTCTTCGTTATTCACGATGTATGCCAATATACGAGTGCCAAAAATATTACTTTCAAAAGGACAAGGTGTGGTCTACTGGACGACGCGTGTTCAAATGGCCACGAGCACCAGGTGACGTGTATCTCACTGGCTAGTCACACAGTCAAGGTATGGACCTAGAGTTTGAGGAACGGGGAGTGATCGGACAGTCGACGCCTTTGTAATGTAGGGGGAAGTCGACTGTCCCATCCAAAGGGAGCGCGAGCTTCTCCCCTCCGCTGCACGACGTGTCGTGTGGTGTCGTGTCGTGCCGTGCCCCCGGGGGGGAGGCGGTCGACGCCGGTTTCGTCGCGCGGGGGGGGGGAGGGGAGGAGGTGTTGAAGGGGAGGGGGAGGGGCCGGCAAGGAGACGTGCACGCGGCCCCACACGACAGGTCACGCGCACGCAACCAGAGCACTCGCAGTGGGCAGCTCTGCGGACGGAGGGGCCAACACTAACTTAGAGCACTTCATCGCATCTTGGCGAGTCCAATTGTTGGAATTCAGATTTTTTTCTGTAATTTTGCGCGCCGCAGTGCTTTCAAAGCGTAATTCGCGCCACGTTCTAAAGGCACAGGCTTGTCGCTGCAACCCACATTCTCGATCCTCTGCCGTTACTTTCAAGCTTATGAATACTCCGCAAGGATTCGGGCACAGGATATTGGGAAGACATGGGTTGACAGGTTAATCTTAGTATTGCTTTAAGAATATTTTGTAGCAAGATGTGCGCGCCCAATTAGTTTTGCTTTCCATTTTCTTGTAATTTCTAGTATTACTTTCTTTTTACTTCACTTCATCACGTATCATCTTCATCACTTTTACAGGACGATTCCTTTTTATTTAATTATGAACCGCAGTTTGAGTTCGTTGCTAGTTGAGATGCTTCCTTGAAAAGCAGAGACAATCCTATTATTACGAAGCACTTGTTTGGAATTGTTTGAACCCACTGTGTCGAAAGCGACCCCGTCCGTCAATCGACAGACCAAACGCGGAAGCAAACCACAAGAGCTTTGCAATACCTGGGCCCTTCGTATGAGTCAGACCGATGTGCCACCAGCCTTTCGTTCATACACAATTTACAGTACTACATATCTGTTCACTGAAGTGTTAGTAATATGTCAAAGAACGCATCAAATGAAGTTGAAAACCTTTGTACTATTTTGTGTATATTTCCCACTGTTTCTAGGCAATCGCCTCTTCAACAATACGCGAAACTTTTCTCTTACCCCATTGGATTGAACTTCGTTTACGATTTGCTTCAGCTTATCACAGCCCTTGCAACCGAATGGCTAGACGAATGGAAAATCTTAGCGAAACGTATTCACAAATTATTTTTGAAGCGTTTTAATGGATATCCTAAAGCAATGACGCGCTTCACCACAAATGAATAGTATGAAAATGATCCTATTTTCGGCTAATGTCTTTGTGACGCTGTCCTCGAGAGTCGGAAAGACTCTCTGCACTTGCTCACCCTGTTGCTTCTGCAGCCATTTTAAGTGTTTATAACAAAATAAAAAGGTTGGCAATGTTGAATCTATTCACGACGAGTTTAGTGGTTAGTTGAGGCGAAGGTCTGTGGACGAAGAAGAAACTATAAAACAAATTATTTTTCGGTGCCCTGAGATAAATGTAAATCATTGCCAAAAATTTTGTTTTTTTAAGAAACGTAGTTCATGGGATGATACGTAATGAGTAAGGTTACCGAGATTTCCAAATCCTTATAAGCTCAGTTGGAAGATTGTGATTCGTATAATTGCAATTGTAAGTAAGTGACTCGTTGAAGAAAATACATCAGAATTATTGTCACGTTGCATTGCAGTTTGAACGTGCATACGTTTTGGAACACGTTCGATCAACGTTAGAGAATTGTATTAAAAATGCTTGAAGAAATTACATGAAACGAATTTCATAATTTCACAACGCATCGTTGCAGAAATAATTCAATCTTTTAATGTAATTTTAACATTGGAATAAATGAATTGAATTAACTATTTCATTATGATAATTAACAATTAAAATACAAACAAATACTAGAAATGAAAGTAACTAATGAATTCGTTGTAAATTGCACCAAGTGCAAAAGAAAAAATCTTTTATTTTTTTATTTATTTAAATATATTTTTCTGGTCAGCCAAAGGCTTCGCCTCCACGCATAACACCTGAATGCCCTTCGGTGCAGAATATTACTCTTCCCACTGTCATTCTGTTCTTGCATTTTTCATTTGCAGGGCGAGCGATCATTAGAGAACGAAAAGGGAAGTTCTCGTGCAATACATTCGTTTCGGGATAGAAGGTTTCCAGTTCACACAAGTGTATTTACATTGTATTCATTCAAAATAAATTCACAAAATGACTAAAGAAGAAATATGTAAAATGTTCGGTGACTTAGCAATGTACAGTTTATTAATATTCTTTTCTGTGCAGAATTTAATTGTTCTCACACATGTAGTGAGTTTATTTTACGGCGGAATAGTTTCGAATGAGAGAAAGGCTAAACTCATTAGCTCGTTGTAGAGTTGGTAGTTGCGCAGTAATTGGCCTTGCGGGGGCGGGGGCGGAGGCGGGGCGGGGGCGGGGGCGGGGGTCAGGCCCCGAGAGGCGGGGGCGGGGGCGGGGGCGGGGGTCAGGCCCCGAGAGGCGGCGTTGGCCGCGCCTGCCCCGAAGCCCCCGCTCCTGCCAGACACGCTCCGAGCGCGAGCTCGCTGCGACGAGTGGGGTTGTGTACTGCACGGAACTCTGTGTGTGTGTAAAGGGAGAGGAAGGAAAGATGGCGCGCGGTTCGTGGCCCGTTTGTTAGGGTACTGCTCCGGCATTCGCCTGGTGTTGACCGGAGAAACCACGGAACACACCCGATGAGAGCTACCGGTCGCTAGAATTCTCCTCCAGACAGCTGCTGGAGCCGACCTCGCCGACAAGCCAGTGGCGAACCTTAGGACCTACAGGGTCTCCGCCGTTGCTGCTCTGAGATTGAGTCTGTCGCTTTAAAGTGTTTGCCACCACAAAATTACCATTACAGAATTGATCAAGAAGTTGAATTTGGAGTTTAAATGTAGATTACATATTCCATTGGGTGAAAAATGAATGAGGTTGATGAACCATTTCTGGATTCTGGCGAGCAAAGGCGCGCGGCCGGTGCGCTGCCGGGAGGGCGCAAGGGGAGGGGGAGGGGGAGGGGAGCGCGCAGGGGAGCGGGTGGGGAGCGCTAATGAGCGAAGCCGCGTGGCCGCGCTGCGGCGATTTCGGCCCAGGGGGCGTGGCTTTACGTCTATCTGCCACTCGGCGACTCTGTACTTCCACAGGCGAATAATGTAAACAACATCGCCAGCTACAATTGCGTACATTAATTATTAAATGCAAACAAATGCGACAAAAACCTATAAAATAAAAAAATTAACAGGAATATTAAAAATAATGAAATGTGTATAAATAGTTATTACAAACGTATAGCATATAACGTGTTCAAAATATGAACAGTAAATAGATATATAAAGAGCGATCCATTTTCTCGAAAGTTAGGTGTTGGAAGGTGGAACAAGAGTAGTGTTTGATGAAATAATCCGTTTCCTTGCCACTTTAAATGACTACGTCTCGGCTGAGACCACTAAGAGATACGAATAGACGGAAGAAAAGAATCGACTATTTCCCACTGATTTTCTAAGAAAAAATATATTGCTACCTCTACGCTAGATTTAAAATAACCCATTGATTTTTCTACTGATAACTCCGGTACTCTGAGAGTACTTGTTATCATTGGTTTGCAACCACCGAACGAAAACCTCTTGAGGATATCGACGACAATAGAAGCGTTACGAACTGAGAGAGCGCGTGATTGCGAGTCGTTGGAAGCCACCTCGCCCACGGACTCATTGCGATTGGCTCATTGCGATTGGCTCATTGGCGCCGCCGGTGGGCGCCCGTGGCTTCGTGGGGAGCCATCGACAGCGCGAAGTGTGGGCAGCACGCGACTTCGCAACGTGGCGCAGACAATCAAGGGCAGGGGGGGGGGCTCGAGATATGCCACTTGCCCGGGTCAAGTTGATGGCAGGGCGTACCACGATCTTGTATTTCCTCTTCGTACAACCTCCCTCATTGAAGCATGTTCAGTCGAAATGGCACACCACGAAATCTTTCCTTTCGGATTTTCTTTCTGATTAATGGATTCAGCTAGTTATTTATGTTGATGGTTCGTACACTACGAAACCCGCGAAAGGCTTTTTTTAATAAACTTATCTCAATATTTATTTATGTACTTTAATTGAACACATATCAATCGTAAATAACAATATAGAAAACCCCTTTTTGTTTTTACCAACAACTATCTTTACAGAATATCTACAGCCGGAGATGATTCCCTGCACAGAGCATTTCTCGGAGCTTTATTTCGTGTCATTAATTGATGCTATGCTACCTTGATGAGAAAGAAGTTCTATTAGAAAGCCAAAATCATCTCTTAGTAAAAGTAATCGTCATCTCATCGCACAGGAATCTGAAGGTCCTACACATCTAACAACTATCCCCCTACGATACGAGATTGACACCAATCTTCGAAATTAAACACCGGGAGCGGTAGCTCAGTGCATCAACTGATGTCACTGCAGCGCCTCTGACCGGGAGGTCCTAGGTTCCCACTCCCCACGGCGGCAGGATTTTCGACACTAGCTTTTCAGCTAGGTCGAATTCAATCACTGGCTGGAGGAAAATTGTTGCGGTCGGCTGCACTGATCGGTAGTTTCCATTGATCAACATCAGGCGAATGCCGGAGCAGTACCCTAACCAACGAGCCACTGACCGCGCACGATCTTTCCTTCCTCTACCTTGTCCTATCCTCTCCCCTTACACACACACTCACATCAACATGCACTACACTACCACATATTCCGGGAGACCGGTCGGGAGCTTAGAGCTTGTCCCGGCTGGGGCGGCGCCCCGCTGATGGGAGAGTCCTGGTAAGGGGAAAACCCCACTAGCCAGTAGGTCGGCGCCGGATCTCACCATCATGCGGGGATGATCACCGCCATCTCCCGAGAAAAAACAAGCAGTACACTTACGGGACTAATGACCAAAGCCGTTGACGCGCCCGGAAACACGAAAAAATGAATCAATCAATGGAAATTAACAACTACCTGTAGTATCTTGCAAACGCAGAACGCAACTACGTTGTCATTATTTGGACTGAACGCGAAAAGAAAGGTAAGAATCTCTCGCTAAACGTGTTCCAAATAGCGAACTCCGATTTCTTCTTGTCCCGTCCTCTGAAAAGAACATTAGATAGGTGCACTGGAGCCAAAGCCTGACACACAGGGTACTCATCTGTATTTACCGCAAAAAAAGCAACAAACAAAAATAAAGCATTTCACTTTCAAAGGAAGCTGAAGGAGACGGAAAATAACAGATAGTGTCCTCTTGGAGTGCAATGGTATTAATAATCGGAAAGAATGTTCACTAAACAGAATTCAATTGTATCATAAAATAATGAAGATTTTGTAATTACGTCACAAATAAATAATTACGACCAAAATACAGAATGAGAGTTTTCAGATAGAAAAGAAGTCACCGCCGCTTCCTCCTCAATTAGAAGAACAAATGTTCTCAACACCATCTCGCTCACGAACGCTTCCTTTCTGCGCAACCGTTCGTTGACCTTTCTCTTCTTTGGAAAGCTTGTGTTTTCAGGGAGTCGAATCGCATAGGATACTAATTCTAAGTATTGACAGAGAAAAATCTACCCTTTTCGGAATCACGCGAAGAAAAGCATAATTGGGGAGCAAGTTACGACAGTCCGGTATCGCACACGTTCCGGAAATCGCGCCTGGTTTTAGGCCCGTCAGCCGGCCGTGACAATTGCAGTACACTCATTGTTTGCATATTACGCTAAGACCCCGTGTCTACTATTGATTCAATGAAATTATAATATAAAATTGTAAGCTCAACCGAAAACCTGGGAAAATTCATTAATTATGTTTTCACATTTTGGGCAATCGAGCGATTGCCCCCGAAGGTTGTTGGTAGAGAGCTCAACAATTTTCAATATTTCGTTGAAAGATCACAGAATATTAACAAAAAATAAAATAACATGAATTCTATAATACAGTGAATAGGAAATGTATTTGGGCGTTTAGGTACTCGTCTATCAGTTAAACCTGGCACCGGGCACGCCTTAGGATAAATAACCGGCGGACGCCGTGCCGCAGAGAGAGGGATACGGACAGCTCTGAAGCCAAAACTATTTCCTAAGTTTATTCAAATTACGAAACGTAAGCACCACATATTGACCGCATCAGGTACAAATATCTCCGTACCATTATTATTATTATTATTATTATTATTATTATTATTATTATTATTAGGGCCCGGATAATTATGTAATAACATATTTACCTAACGTAACTCCGTCAAGTCGAATCAACGATATATTCACGTTTCATATCGTTTACTGTCAAAAAACGTAGACTTTTCAAACCATATTTTTACATATTTTACCCCAAAGAACATCTTTTGCATATTACTGCACTTTTTATTTACTCATTTTTCCTATATGGTTTTGATAAGGAATATCCCAGAGAAACAATTCATTAGTGTCAAACATTTTTCTGTAGCCTCCTCTCTAAAATACCAGTATTGAATCGCGTTGAAATAAGTCAGTCCATAAATACCGACGGTAATGCAAATAAAAGGGCAATGCGACGTCGCAATTCGTAGCTTCTGGTGTGTTTCAGCGCGAGTAAAGCAGAGAACAGAAAGAAAGTTTGGTTTGTAAAAATGATGCATTTAGCAGGTGATATCGCGCAGCCACCTGACATCTTTCAGAGATCTCCCTTGACCTTGATATCCTTTAGCAGAAAGTACACGCACCAGCTCAAGAGGCACCGTTCTTATTATGGAGATCGCTGTAAATAATAGAATTATGAGGAAAGTAATGTTTAATTTCGGTCTTTTTGGTAATGAAACAGAACAATATACACTAAGATAAAAGTATTTTAATAAAATAGAATTGTCATAACGATAATTAATGTTAAATATTTCTTATTTTTTAGTACATATTTCAGCATAATACATATGTATGTGCATATTTTCAGTCCTTTTAGTACATAATTATCCGGGCCCTAATTATAATAATAATAATAATAATATTAATATATAATTATTATTATTATTATTATTATTATTATTTCTTTAAGTAGAAGCTAGAAGTTTTAATTTTTTATATTTAAAAATGCGGAACGGCTGTCCAAACTGCAAGCGCTCTGCGTCTCCCCGGGCTGAAGCCGGCGCCGACGCCCCCAGGTGTCTGAGGCGCGCGCCGGAGAGACGTCGCAGGCGCGGGCGAGCGCCTTCCACGAAAAGAAACGCGCCATTTTAATTTCCTGCCGCCTCCGCGCCCAGGGCAACGGCGGCTGTCGATAGATGTCGCCTTCGCGGACAACGTTGGAGTCGGGGGCGGGGTCGAAACCCGGGACAGGGGGCCAAGGCATCCAATTTGAAGTGACAGCGCTGACAAACAGTTTTTTTTATTTAAAAATAGGTGAAATGCGAGGCCTAATATCAGTCTGGCGTTATTTTTTGTCGTTATCTACGGTGGGGAAATATTGTGACTGGAAATCTCTTCTACACATATAAACCGAAGTTTAACACGATAAGAACTACACGAGAGATTGAGCACTAGTATTAGTGATATTTTGAAAACATCTACAACATGAAAATGATGAATTCTAAATTACATTCACACATTCGATTCTGAATTTTATTTTATTAATTGGTTTAATCAAATCGTAATCAAATGTGGCAGATGAAGATAGGGATAACTGAAGTGTACGGTTCATTTTTTAATTTTGATTTCGACAGTCGAAAACGCGGCCTTCTTAACCCCAGTAACAGCAAGGTGTAAAAGATCTCGTGCATTTCCGTGTGTGTGTGTGGGTCCGGTTCAATTTTGATTTTATTGTTTTTTGACGAATTTCATAAACCAATAATTGTATATTACTATAAATATACAAATGGATTCATTTACGTAAAAAAATTTAAATTTCTGTCAGTTTGAATGAAAAAGCTATAGATTTACTTGTAACAATATTTGTATTTAATGACAAAACCCTTTACATTTGTATGCGCAATGAAGTACGCAGTATTTTCAAACTTAGTCATGAATAAACATCGTATATGATACTGCCATTTAAAATATTATAAATGTACATTGCATCGCATTTTGAATCGAAGAGCGCCCCTGCTTGGGAGTGCGAGGGTTAATGTGCGAGAAGGCCGCGACCGCCTCGCGGCTCGGCGCGAGGTTCGGCACTTGACCTCATGAACCACGACCCTCCGCGCCCCGCTATTATCTGCACCGGCGACGCCAAGTCCGAATAGACGACGAGCTCCTCCATTGATTGATTGGTTTCATCAACGGCTTTGGTCATTAGTTCCGTAAGTGTAGTGCATGTTTTTCTCAGGTGATGGCGGTGATCTTCCTCCGCTGGATGGCGAGATCCGGCGCCGACCTACCGTCGGCTAGTGGGGTTTCCCCATAACCAGGACTCTCCTACCAGCGGGGCACCGCCCCAGCCGGGACAAGCTCTAAGCTCCCGACCGGTCTCCCGGAATATGTGATAGTGTAGTGCATGTTAGTGTAAGTCTGTGTGGATGGGGAGAGGATAGGACAGGGAAGAGGAAGGGCAGATCGCGCACGGTTCGTGGCCCGTTCGGTAGGGTACTGCTCCGGCATTCGCCTGGTGTTGATCGGAGAAACCACGAAAAACTAGAGATCAGACCAGCCGGTCGCGAGAATTCTCCTCCAGTCACTGACTGAATTCGATCAAGCTGAGAAGCTAGTGTCGAAAATCCTAAGACCTCCCGGTCAGAGGCGCTGCAGTGACATCCGTTGGTGCACTGAGGCACCGTGCCCGGGGCGAGCTCCTCGATGTGAATGGGCAGATGCGCCGAAACAGCGAAGCAAGAGCTCCCGCACACGGGGTACTGAGGTGTTCGCAAAGCAGAGGATGGCATGGCGGAAATATATCTGCGGATATTATCCGCTCTTTTCACAGTATTATGGGATACCGTATTATTTATATTATTTTTCAGTAAAGTAAAAATTGTTCATTTCTTTTTTATCCTACAATATCAAATATTGCAAACAGTTAATTATAAAAGTCTTCCCCATATCCAAAATATTATTGTTTCTATATCACAAAGTTTCTGCATGTGTGAAATGATAAAAAATACATTTTGAACTGTAAAAGACAGAACTATTGAAGTATACGCTTTGTTTTTATAGAATTTTTGGGTTCATTGGGACAAACGTATTTGGACATCCGCTTCTCGCACTCTATAACGGTTGATAATAGTTTACACTGAAAAATATTCCTCAAGATATATAACGAAATTGAAATCAAACATTGATATGTTCAATATATTTTCAAAAACCTTTGAGTATGTAATATTTTCAGTATAGTTTAATTTCAATGCACTTTAGTTACAGTCAAATTTCCCTAATCCGAACTTACTATTACTGTATATATTTTTGATAATTACAAGAAAATACAATGTCCAATACAATAAGCTAATAATTACAGTAATTAGTTTGAAAATATGTATTTGACAAAGAGGAGAATTCAAAAATTAAAATAATAAAAAAAAATCGCAATGTCTCGATAAGATAAGACCGCTCAATCGTTTCGTCAGATTGTCTCGAGATGTTGTTTCTGTATTCAACCGCTTCAATGACTTTGTTCCGGTTTCTTGTTTGCCTCTAGAGATAAAAAACTTGTTTTTAATAACTGATAGCAATTGCATTTAAGTGCAATAATACATTAATCGAAAAAGTATGTTAATTCGAAAGAGGTCCAGGCTCAATTATTTTGAATGAGGGGGACTGTATATTCCTCCCAACAGCATGTTATATCGTAAGCGAATAATTGTTTTGTGCTTCAGGAGTAACCTTCACTCCCCATTCAAGCGAATGCATGTCCACGGTAGAGCGTGCGTAAAGACACAAAGCTTGCCACGGGAAAAAGGAGGTGAGGGGAGAAGAGACGGCGCCTGAAGGCAGGGTTGCCAACAGTGTTCATGTTAAGGGGAGGACACTTCATAAGCGCAAAACCAAACAAAACAAAACCGAATGAACATATTTCTTTTCATAAATATTTGATTTAGACAAACAACAGTTCTATTGCTTTCTTCTTTCCATTTGCTATTCAAGTGAAAAGATTCGTTCACAAAATGGAGATGAAGATGATGAGACCGGATCTTTTATTTTTAGTCGCTAGACATAGACATTATTTTTCATGCATGTGTCAGCGATCAGAAAAAAAGATATTCATGTTCTCTATTGTTAAACGATAAACGGTACAACGTAGCAGATGTGACGTGATAAAATAAATAACAGCAAATGTTAAAAAGAAGCTCGGAGGACGACGGGCCAATGGAGGAGGAGGTGCGGGACCCGACCGCGCTCATCCGCGTCCCTCGCAGCTTCCGGGCGGGATAAGGGGCGCGCGGGGCGGGAGGGCATGGCAGCGTGACCTCGGGCGTGGCGGGGTCAGCTGGCGGCCTGCCAAGGGCTGCCAGCCCCGGCTATCGACCCCGAGCGCCGCCGCCCACGCCGCTCCGCTCTCCCTGGGCGAGAGATGCTCTGTTGCTTCGCCCCACGGCTGGCCATGGCGACCTTTCCTAACGCTACTCCTTCCCCTTCGCCGTAGGAACTTCTCTCATCCAAAGCCCCGTCTCTACCTTCTGCACTTGCCCCTGCTTCCTTCCAAAGACTTCCCCCATCTTGCGTGTTCACTTGTGCGGTTGTTGCAGCCCCAACGCCTTGCTTCCTCCTCAGGCGCTGCGCTTTGACGCCCTGCGTCCGGCTGCTCTCAGCGCACGCAACCCCTGGGCGCGGGGAAAGGCTTCGGACAGGTGCCCCCCGTGTCCGCATCTTTCTAACCAGGCAGAGACATGTCGATGGCGATTTGTAAAATATACCACCATCCCGCACACGGAAGATATTCCATACGCACGGCGGGCCTCGAACCCGGAAGTGAAGTCGAGACCGCCAAGGCGCGTCTGCCTGAGCGATCAGCTTTCGCTCCAAAGTCGTTCTCGTTTCGACACACACCTTTTACAGTCACTGCGGTCTCCACGTGCCACCGATGTAGCTGCGCCATCGACCACACGAAGAATTTCGTGTTGCGTGAGAAGAAAGAGCTTCGCCGCCGAAAGCGTGCAAAGAACGTCGAGGGCGGTGACTTGCGCTTGTCTTCGGTGTAGGTGCCGACTTTGCGGATCACGTTCTCAAGGAGGACCTCTTCGTCAATGAGACCGGAGGTGCGTTTCACTCCTCCATGCGCAGGACGTTGTCCCTTGGCCCCCCCTCGCCCCCTCGCCGCGGGCGGTCGTGGTGGGAGTCTCCTGCGCAAGCGGTTCCCTCATCAGCTCTGTAGCCACTCAAGACTCGACGGCGGGAAAGAGCTGCACCGGCCTGCGGATCCAACCACTCACTGAAAGAACTTCTAGCAGCCAACTGGATTGGTCTGTCCGACCGATAGCGGGCGAATGCCGCAGCAGCACGCTAAGAAACCGTTCACGTGCGATCTTAACTTCCTCTTCTTTGACCTATCGTCTCCCCTTATGCGCACATTTACAGCCGAGTGAACCAAACGCCATCCATTTTGGGAGAGCAGTCGGGGTCCAGAGCTGGCCCCGCCTGAGACGGTGGTGTGCCGCGGGAAAGTGGAAATGCCGCGCAGCACGTCTCACCTTCCAGCGAGAGAGGAACACCGCCGCCTTCAGCGATTGAACTGTTCTACACTTACGGGACCAGTAGCCATCAATTGACGCGCCTGTAAACGCGGAATAATGAATGAATCTGTTCCTCTTGTGTTTGAAATTCTGAAAGCTGCGCGTAGCACCCGCAGCAGTCGAGCTCCTTCTGTCCCCAGAGCTGCTGCTGCTGCTGCTGCTGCATTTGGCTTCCTCAGAGGCCTCCGCCGCCGCCGCTGGGCTCCTGGGCGAAGGCCCGCTCCCGAGGCGACAGGGCGTGCCGCACTCGCTTCTCAGCCGACGTCCACACAAATCTAGCGGCCGGGAGCTCTCATCGGGCGTTCTCCGAGGTTTCTCTTCATTGCTTACTTGATTGATTTATTCAATGATTTTTTTGTTTCCCGGCGCGTCAACTGCGTTGGTCATTAGTCCCGTAACTGTAGTGCATGTTTTTATCTCGGGAGATTGCGGTGATCTTCCCCCGCTGGTTGGCAAAATCTGGCGCCGACCTACCGTCGGCCAGTGGAGTTTCCCCCTAACCAGGGCTCTCCCACCAGCAGGGCACCGCCCTAGCCGGGACAAGCTCTAAATTCCCGACTGGTCTCCGAGAATATGTGGTAGTGTAGTGCATGTTAGTGTAAGAGTGTGTGTAAGGGGAGAGGATAGAACAAGGAAGAGGAAGGAAAGATCGCGCACGGTCCGTGACCCGTTTGTTGGGGTACTGCTCCGACATTCACCTGGTGTTGATAGGCGAAACCGCGGAAAACTACCGATCAGAGCAGCCAACCGTTAGAGTTATCCTGCAGACAGCGTCTGAATTCGACCTACCTGAAAAGCTAGTGTCGAAAATCCTGCTGCCGTCAGGACTCGAACCTAGGATCTCCCGGTCAGAGGCGCTGCAGTGACATCAGTTGATGCACTGAGCTGCCGCTCCCGGTCATTGCTTACTCACGCGCATTCACATTATATACCACATACGTCGGGAGACCAACCGGGAGCTTAGAGCTTCTCCCGACTGGGGCGGTGCCCCGCTGGGGGGAAATACTTGAAAGGACAAAACCCCTCAACTTGTCATGTAGGTCGGCGCCAGTTCCCGCCATTCGGCGGAGAAAGAAGTCCACCACAACCCGCGATACAAGTCACTATACTTACGGGACTAATGACCGTAGGCGTCGCACCGGAAACACGAAATAATAAATCAATCCAAGCTTCATCTTTTAAAATCGTTGACTCTCAGGTACCGACGTCTCCAGGCAAAACATTCACAATTAGATCTGCTACCTTCACTTTCACCTCCAGTGTGACATTCTCTACAATCCCATCCCAGCTGTATTACCACCAATCTTCGTCTTTTCTCTAACTCAAGATTTATAGCAGGCCGCGAACTTTCCTGTACGGTGTCTGCCTAGCATTGCAGTCACCTTCTTCATCTACATTCGGGGGACATTCGACCAGCACATCACGACTGTTCATATCCCTATCACCCTGCGATAATTCTTTCATGTACTTTTTGGATCCATTAAATGTTTGTTAAGGACTTGTTCGTCACATCAGTTATCAACATCGTTTCAGAACTGAGCAGTGAGGACCTCGCTGCCAGCAGAGGAAAGGTTAGTTTTCGATTTGGACCTCAAATCTCACCATCTCCACTACTGCATCTATACAAAATTCGACCGAACATTGAGTTACCTCTACTTGCAATTTCGTCTAAACTTCTCTCTCCGTATTTGAATGCTCCTTCAGTTGTTCATAAGTATCATCGCTGTACTGCTCTCTCATTTTATACCGTGTCACCGAACATTTTCCCTTCTCGCGCGTTGTGCTAAAGGGACGTGGGGGGCACTGGAATATGCCGAGAGGCCTGTGGAAGTGCGACCTGGGTCCCGTTTGCCTCCAACTGCATCCACAGCTCGTCTGCGCCACCAGGTGGCGCCTTCGCTGACGCCTTCGCCCCGTCCGGTCTCTCCTTCCGGTCTCCTTCAAACATCTTCCCCCCCCCCATCGGCTTCTCCCCCTTCCGCTTCCCGTCTCAACTCCCCGCACTCGCCCGTCCACTCTGGCCCTCGCTCGGATGACAAGCGGATTCTGGATTCAATTCAAAACGGCGCACACTTGTCTTTTCTTTTCTTCACAAGCTCACGCTATTCATCAGGGCTCTCAATGCTTATCCCCCTCCATCTTCATATATTGTCGTAATGCAGTAGCGTATCATTTTATCAACTGAAGCTCATAATGTTTTAATAAGTAAAAAGTTTCAAAACCCATTTTTCAATTAACCAGAGCAATTAATAACAAATACAAAATGTCGGTATTTAAACATTCGAGAGAAACAGCAAAGCAATGTCTAAAAATAAAAAGACATGCTCGCCTCTTTCATATTTTCTTCTCGCTGTATGTACTGGGAAGCGCAACATTTTCTTTTCTCTTCCTGAAGTCTCACTGAACCCCCATCCTTCCTTTCGCCTAGTCTTTCTCATGCTCACTACCTCTAAGCCCCGCCCCTCGACCTCCGCCCGCCCCCGCCACCACACGCTCCACATCACCCGTACAATCCCGCCCCTCCGTTGGCATCACCCCGTCACGCCCCGCACTTCGATCGTTGGGAAGCCCCAGACCCCGCGCCCGCCCCGCGCCCGCCCCCCGCCCGCCCCGCGCCCGCCCCCGCCCCCCCCCCGCCCCGCCCCCCCCCCGCCCCCGCCCGCCCCGCCCCGCGCCCGCCCCGCCCCGCCCCGCCCCGCCCCCCCGCCCGCGCCCGCCCGTCCCCGCGCCCGTCCCCGCGCCCGCCCCCGCGCCCGCCTCTTAGAGGCTTCGGCAACTACGCGCCAACAGATGCTATAAGAGGTGCACACCAATGCCACCTGGGCACTCGGACAGCACCAATGGACTGCGAGGATCCCAAAATGAATTGCAATATAATTAAAGGAGCATTTATAATCTTAAGGACTAAATTAAACAAATATTTAACAATTTATTAAAATAATTTTCTGCAAAGTTGGGTTAAAACAATTTTAATTTTTTGCTATAGCAGGAACCTAAATGGTTTGGACATTTTCTGTTCTTGTGGTACATTCCGCGGAGACAGATATGGCCATGTCGTTTATTTTTTTGTTTTTTAAGTTGTTCGACATTCCCAATGCTTTCCCGATGGCAGAAGTGTTTTCAACATAGCCAGATACTAAAATAAGATTTCAGCGTGATCATGGAAAAGTCTGGCTTTAAGAAAACAGCGTCGTTTCCACAAAGAGACTGAAGTGATGGCCATCGATGGCGACGGTGTTCAATTCCTTTTTAAACACCCGGTTTGAATTGAAATAATAAACTATCACTCAAAGGTAAGAAAGATTCTTATAACGTTGGTTAACAATGAAAACTTTCCGCCTTGAAA
Source organism: Teleogryllus oceanicus (assembly GCA_964035755.1). Classification (NCBI taxonomy): domain Eukaryota; kingdom Metazoa; phylum Arthropoda; class Insecta; order Orthoptera; family Gryllidae; genus Teleogryllus; species Teleogryllus oceanicus. Next base: position 59,534,363 of record CAXIVR010000006.1, on the reverse strand, counting down.
ATAGACATTACTGATTTATTTGATAATAGAAAAACCAAAAATGACATTCAAAACCTACAGTTAGCTCTTGGTTCTCACATGTAGTTCGTATAAGTTAGAAGAAGTTTTGCGAAATTTAACACCATTCAAATTAATTCCATTAAAATTTTCCCTTCGTCAACCTTCATTTAAAATTTACCTAACTTTACCTCCATTACAATTAAAATTTCATGGAGATTATGTTGGCACATCTGAGCACAGCAATGATGGGTTAATGGGCAATTTTTTTAAAATTCTGTATAGCTTCATGGCGACATGACGTGTCCAGGAAAAAGAGGTTTGTCTATTTCACACCCTCCAGAACAGTCCACTCAGATGCGGACGGAGAATGCGGAAGGGGCAAATCACTCCATACTTCATCTTCACAGGGTAAACTTCCTTTCTTACATTCTCCCCCGACCACTCGGAGCTGTGAGTAACATGGAGAGCGATTCCATCTGGGCATTCGCAAACGGAACGAAGGTGAAAGGGCAAACGGAACACTGCTACTCTGTCGGACTCTGTTGGACAGTGACTAGAGAAGACTCGGAAAAGGAATACAAGGGACGAGCTAAGAGAACACGTTCACGTGAATAAGTCCTATTATTTAAGGATGTGAAACTATAAAACCAGAGTTAGACGTACTAAACAATATAATGTCACATTCATTTTTGTCCGCCCAAAATTAGGGTACTTTGGCTACATTCAGAAAATAAAAAAATACGAAAGTATTTTTTAGTATTTCTACTTGAAATTAGTATATGTAAAAAACTAGAGCTCACAAAAGAAAATGATTGTCATATCCGTTTTTTTCGATCACATTTTACGGTAGATTCGCTATTCTGAGAAAAGAAAGAATTCCGAAGTGCATTTTTGTTGAACAGTGTAATAGAAGTCCTAAACGGTGAAAAAAGTATCCTTATATAAACAAAGTGGGAGGGGAAAACGCTGGTGTCCTCATGGACTCCCTCTCCCACTCCCATTCCCATTCCCACTCCCGTTTCTCAGAGTATTGTTTTCTCTGTATTAACTGGTAGTTTTTCAAATTTCGTAAGTTCCAAGACAATACTGTTCGTTGGTTTTTGCAAATTTATTTTTTAAATGCGTAATACGGATAAAACGAAATGAAATCCGTAGTACTATTCAATTGGTAATTCACTTGTTCACTTGAAGCTGGTAATAATCAGTGTTGCCAGCCTCGTGAAAGAAAATTAAGGCGTCATGGAGCGATTACGACTTTGGGTTCTGGAGTTTAAAGAACGGCGCCTCCATACATCTACTTAGGTGGCGTTGATTTAATTCCCGGCATACTCACTGAGATCGCAGTGCCCAAACACGCATAAACGCGTTTCGGGACGTTTCTTTCAGTCTTCTGGCCGAATCCGAGAGCAAATTGGTTTCAGTTCCCCATCGGGAGACTGAGGCGCGTCGAATGGCACTTCCGATGTCTCGACGGAACCGCGCCCGCCCACCCGCCCGCACACGAACACTAGCGCACTAACTCTCTCTTTCAGCATGGAGGTCCTGGGACCACCGCCCTGCGAAGCACGCACGACGCATGAAGCTTAGTGGTAGAGGGCGTGCTGCCACTCCTCTACCAACCAGGCCAGGGAGTATGAATGCGACACCAAATTTAGTGGCAGATCCAACTGGAGGACAAAAGGGCGTTCTCTATTTTTTGACTTTTGAATACGATTTTAAATTACACATTAGAGTTTCATGATTTGTTCTTTCTTGAATACCCGTCTCTAACAAACAACTTTTCGCTTAATCTGATTCTATTCTTTAAGTACACATATATCCAACTTAGATCCCAATATAAATGAAATATTTTCAATGAACCAAATATGATTCACTTGGAGGGGTTCTAACGCAACTATTTTGTGCATAATATGTGTTAATAAACAATGCTTTATGAATATATTAAAATATATTTGTTCTACTTATTCGTTATAAGTTATTTACATATTTTTAAAATTACAAATTAATTGCACAAATTCGTCGTTTGAAAACAGACTTATTCAGAGAATTTCACCACTGAATAAAACATTTTCAGTAACTACATTCCATCAAACTTTTTTTTTAAAATTTTAAATTCACGTGACCTAATTTTTCCACAAAGTCAATTGATTTCTCGCCCACTTAAATTCTTCATTGACCGCTTCCCAAGAAATATTATCCTGATGTTGTCTTCTAATCTTTTCCCTTCTTTTGCATTACTTCTTTCGCTTTTGTTCGTTGTTCACGAGAGGTATTGAAGTTGCAGGCCTTGATCTCACCGCGAGCCCTCAAAGGATTCCTTACGCGATTCACGGCGTTCGGCCTAACATGACGTGGCCCTGCAGCCAATCTGCCGCGCACTTCTCGGCTCTATTCATGCTCTATTCTCCTTTGCGCTCCGTCGCAAATTCATGTTAATGAAAGAACGGCTAGACGGCAGGCAGTCCGTCACTCACTGTTTGCTACGGACTGTGGAAGGTTTCACTTGCTCTCCGTTGATGCATTGGCACTCCATTCAGTAATTCTTAGGAGCGAAACACTTGTAAGAAAGTACAGCAATAAAAAATACATTAGACTCGGAACATTAAATAAAATATAGAACTCCACGAACATTCAGAAAGAGCCAAAACTTTGTAAATAAAAAAAAGACAAAGGTCTCTGAAATTCAACGGGTCTCGCAGATTTAATGAGTCTTTAAATGCACTAACCAAATATTTAATGAGACTTAAAATATGCTAACTAGTGTGCCCAAGAAGAAAATAGTATAGATGACATATTTGGAAAGTGTCAAACTACATTAGACCCTCGAACTTCCGAATGCCGGTTTTACGAATGTGGGTTAACGGAATACATTTTAGCAGATATTTCGTTGTTATAATTATGTTGGTCTTGGGTTGCAGTATATTTATATGTGCTTATAGTATTGTAATAAGAATTTTATCGAATGCCACATAGTGCCAATGTATCGTTGGTTTTGTGGTATGCATTATTACTTTGTATTTCCCATTGTATTACTAGCCAATTTATTGTTACATTTGTCGTAGACAGTGGCACGTGAGACAAACGAAGCAATATCGTCTAAACGCGTGACAGAATGTGTCTAAAATGGACATGTGAAGAAAGTGAAAATAACTTTGACAGTTCCCTTGTGGCTCCTACTCCCTCGAAAGCACCTTCTCAACGATCTCCGCAAATGATCGGTTATCGGAAAAATCAGTTATCCAAACCGCCTCAATCACTAAACGTTTCTGAGAATGCAAGCTCTGCTTTATAACAGTGTGACCATAACAAGTTTGTGAAAAACGGCCGACGGCATTTCACAGAACTTCCAGTCCGCCCCCGCAGGGAGGGAACTGACAGAGTGACTCCCAGGACCCTACTCCTCTCGCGAAGAATTTAATATCCTTTGTCAAACTGTATTTGGTCTTTATTTTATAGACATAAAATTGTTTTGTGGATAGCAGTTTTACATAAAAATGCAATATGATTGCAATATACTCAAATATGTGATACATAAATAGCAACGTTTCGGAAATGATTATTTCCATCTTCAGACTGGATTTAAAATGTTAAAACAAATAAACACAATATTTTAAACAATGGTCAGAATTAAACAGGAGAAATACTAAGGAACTTACCTTGCTATGTCTATGTACATATAACATTTTTAGAGCAATATTGCAATCATGTTGTATTGCGGGGTGAAGATCATCACCATCTCCCTAAAAACCATGCAGTATACTAACGGGACTAATGACCAAAGTAGTTGACGCGCCCGGAAACACGAAAAAATCAATCAATCAATCCTGGGAACGCTTGCGGTGAAAGGCCACGATGCGGAAAAATATTGGTTTCTCCTTTCGAGGGACCGAATCGCCCACATTAGGCCCGACGTCATTGGTTTTCACGCCGCAAAGACGGTCCTCATTCTATGAATTGATTCGCCCGCTCATTGCGAAGTCGCCCTTCGCAGCCTGGGCAGCGGCACCATGCGCGCGCTTACCCTCGCTGAGGGGGAAAACCAATTGCTCCAAGAATTTTCACATTCGATTATAATTTAGTAACCGGCAGCAGCAAAACATGTTTTTCCGCAAAGTAGCACGCACGGTGCTCAAGACAAAGAAATATCGTACAACATTGAAATAAATTACATATCTGAACCGAGACTTTATGAATACTGCAATATCATTTAAAGATTCTCGAAAACTCAACAGTTTTCTGTGATAATGAGCTCAACATTCTGCATTTTCAGAAACGCTCAAACGCCATTTATTCAAATATGGTTCCAAATTTTCTCTTCAAACATTTCCAACGGATACTGATAGTTTCACACATTACGTAAAGTTTATTTTGGATTTTTTCAAAAATTACACAAATGTGTTTTCATTTAAATATCTATCACGTCGTAAATGTGCACATTTACAGCGATTTGTAAACCCTATTACATTATTGAGTTAAATGCTTCAAATGACTTCTAATTAAGTTTTTCGAAAACTCAAAAAAATATCTGTGAAAAAATTTCAAATTTCGAATTAATAGTAACGCTTTTTCTTAAAAAACGGCTAAAAAGTTTTCAATGAAAATTTCTATTTAGGATGAGGTTTTACTCTACTTTAATATTCTTAAAGTGTATTTCGGAAAATTTGACTACGAGAAAGTCTGTGCCATTTGTAGCATCACTAGTTTCGTTTCGGATTTTCATTAAATTCCAGTTCTAGATTTCTTAAAAATGTGAATGAACACCATTAGAAGAAGGAACTGGCCACCAATATCTGCATCTATTTGCGCACAACATTTTGTTCATAATATGTGAACAGGCCAGAAAAGATTTAGAGGATCTGTCCCAAGCTTTTTCCAGCACATCTTTAACACATCTGCAGAAATATTGGGAGACACCACAAAAGCCCAACACAACACAAATAATTTCTTTTTTAGAAATGTAACGGATGCTGATTTGCAATTTAGTGAGGCCAATAAAAATAAAAAGGGTTTTGTTGTAGTACTCCTCGTTGCCCACAAGTGTGACATTAGGAAGGTTAATTCAATCATATACCCTATTTCAAATTTATTTTCACCTACGTTTCTACTACTGTAAAGAAATAGGACAAAGTAATTAAGTAGGGTTTATTTCAATGCTATATTCAACTGTCAAATTTAATGCATCTGTAAACAAGTACTGTAATTAACTTTGCCGTCAACTGACTTCCATATCAAGCAGGTTTCCCTTGACCCAGAGGCCAAAAGCCGAGACGATCCCTTGCGGTTGCTTCCGAATTTTTAGATGTCGCTTCGTTTAATCGTCTCAGCCATGTACTCGTATTGCAAGCCAATGGAGAGAGCTCACCAGTGGGGCAGCGACGGACTCAGACGAATCTTTGTTTTCTGGCGTACTACACACGACGTCGTACAGATAACGTTATGTGATATTAGAGCAGAAAACGGCGATCTATGTGAAGAAAAGGTCGTATTGTAGGTCCCTTAAACCGAAAAAGTGAATAATTCTCGTGCTAAAATATACCGAATTACTTCCTCTAACACGTTATATACAAAGAATCCACGTTTTGTGGGTCATTGATACAGAAAAATCGGTTTACAACAAAACGTCTGACCGACCGTCCATCTGCCTTCCTGAATGCTAGCGGCTAAACCTCAAGAAGAATTTTCATCAAACTTCACATACCCCAATCCATCTGGCTAATGCCGCGTCCCCTTGAAATAATTATTTATCAGTTATTTCAAGGGGCTTCTTTGGAACATATTTTAATATTTGAGGGTTCTATACATAAAGCTGCAGAGACATTTTGAAATTTTTTCCCAAAGTGGCTCCAAACTTTTAGATTAATTTTTTAATCTTATAGAGGAAAGTAGGTTTTCTAAAAATGGTGCAGGTCAGATTGTTATGGAATAATCTGAATTTTCAAAAGTAAAATGTTTTCAATGTCTTCCCGCAATCACCATTAGAGCGCGCCAGAAAGCCTCCCAGCGGTGGCACCAGTTGCTGGTGGGAGAGCTTACCACAGAAATTACGTTGGTGGCAGGAGCTACAGCTTGGAGCAAAAGAGAACGTAAATACCTCACTCACTACAATCATAACAGAGGCTGGAAGTGTTGTCGCCTTCAGTTTTTTCTCGGCGATCTGTTTACTTCCAACACAAATGCAATTGTTAATAGGAGGCCTTGACTCGGCGCGATGTATATTCAAAGTAGATATTTTTCTTTTGATGAAGTCTGTTCTTAAAAATTAGATATTTCAATGAGGTCATGCACAATTTCTTTCAAAGTATGAGTACTTTTATATGATTTTGCGTGAAATTAAGACAAATTTAAAAATAGATTTTTTCAATAATGGACCCAAATTGTTTCTTGAAATTTTTATGATAATAGGGCAATACCGAAATACTCGCCCACACAAGGGAATATGAATCTAACTTGTACGAGAGTCTGTGCGACTATTTTTCATCTATCTGTTTATCCTTTAGAACCTTCAATATTAGAACCTTTCTTAACCGTAAGTGATCCTTTTGTTTGTAAACCGATTCGGATGTTTACAAATCAACTCGAAATTCTTCTCGTGCAATTTATTCTGGGCTACTTGCTGACACTCATTGGCGTTCTGTGGAATGATTTTGGAATGAGAGTTCATTTTTACCGCCCAACTTTACGTTCGCAAACCACAAATTAACATGAAAACGTATTGAAGACATTCTAGGAGAATCGCGTCTCGATGAAGCAATGCCACATTCGCGATTCGCAATACGCTCCCGTACGACGGATTGCCTACATGTACAAGTAGGCAGGCGACGACAAAGCCAAACAAGGGCCATTCTGTATTATCAACATTATTACAATTACCGTGAACGTATTTATTATGATGATTTTAATCAATATAATCTTAACTATTAATTTTAAGGTGATCAGTAGAGCCCGGAAGTTTCGCAAAATGCCTTTTCATTATTGCTAGGATTTAATGTCTTTCAACAACAGGAATCACTTATTTGTACTTCTGGGGTTGTTTTCCTGTATTTTTATTTTGACTTTCTTTTGCCTATTTTAGCTTCTGATACCTATTTTTGGCATATTGCCTTATTTGTGCCTTTCCTGCATTTTTCGTCATTATATTTCCATTTTCCCCAACCTCGCACCTGTCTCTATCGAGCTGGGAATACACGCACAAGCCTAGACAAATGATTGTAGTGTATTGTGTTTGTATGGACGCGGTGGCTCTGGTGTCAAGTGGAATTAAAAATTAAAAAGGGAAGGAAGACGATTCCTGTGAAGATTTTTGATGTTTACAGACTTTTCACCTCATGAGAAATATCATTCTATATTTTTGTGTGACCTCGGATCCCTTTTGAGGACAGAGCTGTCTGATTAAGATATACTCTCCTCAGTTATTTCTTGTTCTCTGTTTCCTGATAATTTGATAATTGATTGAAAACTTTCCCGACGCTAACTGGAAAGGAGAGGCATGCGACAGGAAAATTGAAAAGCGCGTCAGTCGACTTGTATGGGAGCAGGGATTAACGCAGGTAGTCGACCAATCCACGCGGCAGAGCGCAAGTTTGGACATTTTCCTTGTTTACCCTGCAGAAATGTTCCTTTCTTGCGACGTCTTTCAGGGGATTAGCGACCACAAAGCAGTGATGGTAGAAGTACAAGCAAATGTAATTACGCGACCTAAGGTGAAAGGAAAGATAGTCAGGCATTATAGAAAAGCAAACGTTGAAGGTTTACGTAGTTTCTTAAGAGAAAAATACGAATATTTTCTAAGAATAGAATGGGTAAGGAGGATTAATGGGGGCTTTTAAAACAATCGTAGAAACAGCTTTAGATACGTTCATTCCTTGCAAAATACTGAAAAGTAATCCTGATCCTGAATTTATAACGGGGCGATACGGCGTTTAAAGAGAAAAGTGAGACTAGCATTTAATAGGAGACATCCCAGCATTGCTGACATGATAACTTTTAAAAAGATTACAGGGAATTAGAGAAAGAAAAGAAAATTGCGCATGAATTATTTTTAAGAAATATTTTGGAGACAGGAAGAAATAATTGGTCAGTCGTTTACAAATATGTCCGCAGACGCAGAGGAAATAAGGAAGAAATTCAGGAAATTCGAGACGCAGATAACGCGCCACTGCACGATGACCAAGCGAAAGCAAATGCGTTCAACGCGTATTTTGTATCGGTATTCAAACCAAAACGGGCGCAGGAGCAAGTTCATTACTTTCCAATAGAAAACAAGTTCATGCTTCATGCACGGGAAGTCCGCAAACGTTATAAAATCACTGGAAACGTAGTAAATCACGTAAAACGTAGTAAATCACGCGGACCAGACGGCATCTCGACAAATTTTATTAAACTCGGTGGGGAGGCAGTATTGCCATATTTGTTAAGATTATTCAATGTTTCTATTAATAATGCAAGTTTACCAGACGAATGGAAGACAGATACAGTGGTCCCAATTTTCAAAAATGGTGATAAAACGAAAGTTTTTAATTATAGACCAGTATCTTTCACATCTGTAGTATGCAAAATAATGGAACATTTAATAGCCGTGTACATTCGCATACATGAATAACATATGAACACCATATAGCACCATAAACGTACACAAAATAAAGAAGTTCTATCAAAATCATGTTCTTGGAAATGAGCCAAACAAAACCTGCTGTGATTGCTAGGCTGCCAATTGTTTCTTCGTACAGCTCTAAACCACAATGCTCTCCGCTTTGGATCTACAGGAAATCTTCAAGAAAAAATTCACGTAAATTAACGAATAACTTACAAAGTGACTAAATGTTACAAATTACGTGGAGTAGCTACTTACTTGTGGAAAGTAATTTCAGTTTCCCGTACGGTACAGCCTTTAGCCACACATACAAACACAGCTAACTGTTACAAAAAGCTATCTATCCGGAGCATTGATTTTAAATATTAAAAACGATGCCAAAGACAACTGAACACGAGCACAGCTACAAACCTCAAAGCACCCACACGCAGGTTGTCTGTGTTACAAGCTTTCTAGGTTTTGCTACTAGATGTGCTACTAGCTTTCTAGCCTGTCTGAGATTTTCTGAACTAGGTGATCGGGAGAGAAGCAAAGCGCGCGATCAGTGGCCCGTTGTGGAAGATAGTGCTCCGGCATTCGCTTAGTAAATCACGGAAACCACTGATCAGATCAGACGGCCAACATCTTACACAGATCGAATCTGCCCTTGGCACGATCGAATCTGCTCCAGGTCTATGGTGTTACATAACGACTCAGAGTCAGTTTCGATATTGCACTTCTATCGAAACCTCCAACATTATTTTTCAGTTTTCCTTCAATTCTTTTTACAAAGGTTCAAGTTGCAATAATAATATTCTCAATACATAGACTATATATAATCTAAAGCTTGTTTTCGGCAGAATATCCTGATGTTTTAACACTTCTAGCCAAGCAAAGGTACAGAATGCCGTAATCCTCAATCTTAGTATTTAAGCAAAGTGTTACCTATTTACAGCAATAATAATGCTATCTGCTCATACATCATATCCATAATCCATTGCTATTATAATCTAAACTTTGGTCGTTTTGCAAAGTAGAATGTGTAAACGGCTTCAACTGAACATTTAGCACTCATTCGAGTATTTTTATTACTTTAAACTGTTTTGTAATATTTCGTTTTTCACTTCGTAAACTCCTCAAGGTAAATAATTCAGTCTATTACTACATTGGGACAGAAAACATCTTTCATGAACGTAGTAGTATTTTAAATTCAGGATTATGCCCCGTCAATAAATGAGAATCAGCATGTTAGTAGCCGTTTTGGCAACTAAGTGAGAAACACAGGTGACTGCAGTATAATCTAATTTCAACAAAAACGAATACTGTTTTTGAAGATTTCTGTATGAAATGTAGGTTACTGAGGCTATTTTCTCAGCAGTCTAAATCAGAGATTATTCCTCCGTCTTGAAAAAGTATCTTTATTACATAGTACAAAATCGGCTTCCAAAATAGCATTCAAAGCAGTACCTAGTATATTCCGTTTCTTACAATTCTTTGGTTTAATTCATGAGAAGGTCGATGTTAATGCCAAATGCCAGAGATGTGAACATGCAACGTATATTCTGTTCCAAAAGGGGACAAACCCAATTCTCTAACACGGAAACTTCTCATTTGCATTGTCGACTTTACAAGTCACGAACAGAACGGAATTAGCCACAATGGATATGGAAGAAGGCAATTATCGGGCCCATAGGAGAAGGGGTGTTTGCACGGGTATTACTCAATCAAATATGTAATACGCCTTTAGCGGGAAGGGGCAATTACAGCGGCAATAAAATAGAATTTTATTTTACATATAATTTCCATTCGGTTTCCATCTATACAATTCCCTCAATAATTGGCTGCCCGATATAATAGTTATTTCAAGTAGTAAAAACTTTAAGACTTGCAGACTCAATAATTGGACATGATGGACCCATGCTATTGATCGTTCTTTGTCAACCATTGATTTTCAAGTGACAATACCTGCGTACTGGAAGCCAAAGCGGGCGAGTTGCATCATACATAAGTACATAATTATGATGTGAATGCATTAGTTACCTTTTGCATTGCATAATTTTAAAAGAATTAATTACGCGTTACAACTATTGTAAATATAAATTTGTTTCCGATTTATTGATTCTTATTTGGATCGGGATTATTCAGCTTTCCTTGATTCTGAGAGCAAATGGTATTATGACAGTTTTGTTTTACTTCTGAAAACTAAGAAGCTTTTCGCAAAATACGCATTTCCTTTTTGCTTTTTTGTCGTTAGGTTAATAAACATTGTTTAGGTTAAAAGACATAGATGACGACCTTCATAGCAGGCCTCGCAATAAGGGTAGAGAAATAAAATAAATCAAAGTGTGTACATTGATATACCCCTTGATTGGCAAGATTATTTTACATTTCAACGATGATGTTCTCAATGATGTTTTTACAATGTTCCTTATCCAACCCCCTAGGAACGTGAGTAAAACAAAGTTCCATCTCACGTGTGGGTTATGGTTAGTTCATACGTGAAAAATAATAAGTACTTTATTGTAATTGTTGTTAAAACTAAACTTTTCTACTCGTATGAAGACGAGATTAACACAGTCTAAGTATTATTATTCTTAGTATCATCATTAAATTCTTTAAGTGTGTCTTTGCAGCAAGACGCGGGCGCGGTGCGCGCTTGGTTTGTTGGCCGCTGATCGAGCCGAAATCTTCATTAGCTTCAGCCCCCGAGTTCGTGCGCGCCGTTTGCCTCGCGCAAAACACACACACACACACACACACACACACACAAAGGCCGCCGTTGTGCGTGGCCGGGTGCTTCTCCGCAGTCAAGAGCAGCTCCATCTGCGGCGCGCGCGGCAGCGTTGTTGAGGGAGTGGAAGGGGGCCTCCACCGCGCAGCGCAGGCTTGCATTTCGCTGCGTGGGCGCGAGACACGTTGCAAGCAGTCAGCAGAGACAGGGAGAGAGAGGAAGTCTCACAATCGAGGAAGCTCTAGGGAAGGGATTCCCGACGTTTTTCGTTCATTGACCCCTTTTATAAGAAGTTGGCCACATCGATCCCCTTACGTATTTTGTATAATATATAATATACAATTAAAATAAACATTTCTTACAGATAAGAATTTCGTACACCAATATTTTCGTAAATTCAATGAGGTTACAAAAGAGAGCAGGATGCAAATACACAGATGGAAGTGGTTTCACTTACAAACGAAATGAAAGGGCACTGCATTGGATGACCTACTTTCAGGCAACAAACAACCTCTCGCCAAGAACAAGGCAGTGGCCGACAGCCGTCACCTACCGACTGGGAGCAGCGGCGTTTGCGCAGAGTTGTCAATGCTAACCGACAAGCAACGCGGCGTGAAATAACCGCAGCAATCAATGCGGGACGAACGACGACCTTATCCGCTAGCACAGTGCGGGAAAATTTGGCTTTTTGTGCGCGCCTCAAAACTTCCGCATAAGTAGAAGTCCAACGGAGTTACATCTGGAGAAGGCGCTGGAAACTCAATCGGACGTCTTCGCCCTTCAAGTGCCCTGAAAGATTGTCATCAGGGTAACTCATATACATCTAGGAGCTCTGCCGTAGCTTTATAAAACTTAAATAATGCATGCTTCCTAACTTTACCTCTGATGATTCTTTTAAGAGAACCACATATCAGATTAAACCTTTCAATCTTCTTCCCCATTTCCATCCATACAATCTACAATCCCCAATTACATCCCAGAAATCTGAATGGATGAACTTCTAGTATCCTACCTTCGAAAACGAATTTACTACTCACAGGTTGGAGACCGTGGAAAACCGTAATTAGTTTTTGCTTGTTGCAATTTTACATTTCACGACTGTGTTATTTTATGTAGATCGATTGAGTGTCTCTGTAAGTTGCCATCGTTGTCGGCATCTACAACTTGGCCATCAGCAAAAATAATTTTTGATCAATTGTATTCCTCTAAAGTTGCCTGTTATATTAAAAGGCAAAAGCCGTTGTCTTCATCCTCGTGCAATGTTGACAAGATATAAATAAAAATGTATCAGTGACACAGAAGAACCTTGTCTAACGCCTTTATTGATGATTTCCTGTACAACAGTTCGGTATTTTAATGTTACGTTAATTTGTGTACCTGCTTATATATTACGGATAGTTGTAATTAGGTGAAAAAATGTTTTGTCTCCATACGCTTTTCTTTGTCAGTAACAAAGTGTTACTGATTTTTTGTCGTATACATACTTTACAGTAATTGGTAGATACAACAGGAATGTACAGTCATTTTCATATGTCAAAAAGTCAACTTTCAAAGTAATTGTCGAAAAAATTAAATTAATGACAATTTTTGAATCTCTAACTTACAATCAATCCATAGAAAGTGTAGAAGGAGGACAGCAGCAGGAGGGGGTTCTATAATATTCACTTACACAGCACAAACCACTTGCTGTACGTATGTTTAACGCATTTGTTATCTATAATTGCCAATATTTGCATTCGGGGTGTTTGTCGCTAAATGTGCGTGAGGAGCCGAGGCCTGGAGCAGGCGCGCGGAGGCGATTCAAAGCAGCCTCGACTGCCGCGCTTTCCTCGAAGGAGGCTGCTGGACAATCGCGACTGCTTTTAGAATTCGGAGAACCTGGGAGAGAGGGCCTCTTCTTCTCAACACCACATCGCAAAGCCACTCTTTTACACGAGGCAATAAACGGGCCGCTTCAGGAGGCTCAACATTCGAAAATGCAGCTTAAATTGTGAACGGGGCGCGCCCGGGCGGTGCCTTGTGAATTCCTGGAAATGGGTTTGGGCCTAGATTTCTTTCGTTGAAATGAAGGGAAGAAGCGCACGAGACGTTGCAGGTTTGTTATGAAAATCATTGGTTGCTCTCGATATGATTGTCGGAGGAGTGTCTTATGACAGGGCAGCGCATTCATTATCGTGAAAAAACGAAATGAAAGTGAATGACGGCGTCCGATGTATCAGCGATCAAATTAGGCCTTGAGACGCTTTATTCCACATTAACGCAATTCTATAGTGCCTTTTATAGCTTTCTAGATTGTCAGCTTTCTTATTGTAAGCTCAACTGTAACGTATATTACATTAGCTATATGACATATGTAATGACCAAAATATGCATAAATAGCGTGTTTTTCAACTGTAATTTTTTCGTCATTTTTTATTTCCATACAAAATTAATAATAATTCACCTTTGGGTAGAGGGCGAGGTGCACCTGAAACTGTTCAATATGAAGAAAGCGTTTCGGTAGTAGTTTACGAAATAACAGTTAGACATGGTATTGTTGAGAGACGAGCTGAGATGGTGGAGGTAGTTTGGATTTAAGACGTTTTACTATGAGGCGATTGGCGTGGCTTGCGAGCGGCATCTACGATCAATCGGCGGGACTTTTGCAATGAGGTAAAAAAGCCATCACGATCAATATCCACCATCCCTCTCAACTTCCTTGACCGACATCATTAATTAAACCACCAAAGCAAAAATACCTTCGGGATGCTGCGCTGTTAGTCCAGATGTGAAAAAACTTCACCTACTTCTTTTGTTTCGAGTTTTGTGTTCCAGACGGAGTGAACTGGAGAAACCTTTTATGGAAGTGGCGTTTGAAGCGGTACTTTTTGTGAATTCAGACAGATGTTATATATTTTCTAGTAAGCTTTGAAACCATCAGCCCCGGCGCCAATATTACTAATTAAGGGTTTTCGATATCTGCGCTAGGCAACGAGGGAAGTGGATTTTTTTGGCACGCACATTTATGGTCATGAATCCCGATAGTGTAGTGAATGTTTTATCGCGTGAGGTGACAGTGCCCTCCCCCAAGCTGGGTGGTGAGGTCCGGCGCCGACCTACACGTCGCCCCCCCCCGCAGGCACCGCCCCAGCCCCGACGAGCTCTAAGCTCGCAACGGGTCTCCGGCATGTGTGGTAGTGCAGCGCTTGTTAGTGTGTGTGTGTGTGTGTATGTAAGGGGTGAGGATAGGACAAACGAAGGAGAAGGAAAGATCGCGCGCAGTCCATGTTCCGTTTGTTAGGGTACTGTTCGGGCATGCGTCTGGTGTTGATCGGAGATATCACGGAAAACTACCGATCAGAGCAGCCGACCACTACAATTCTCCTCCACACAGCGGCTGACGACGTTAGCAGAAGCTTCTGTAGCATTGATAGCTCCCACACCCAGGCAGAAGACTTGACTGGCAGGAGTATGCGTGGGATATTCTCTGGTGAACACATGCAACGTTGGATTTTCTAGTATTCGAGAGGGATATACTAAATCGACATGTTATTGATGATAATTAATTACGTTTTCGTTCTCTCGGTACCTCCATATATCCGCCTTTGTGATGCCCACACATGGAGTGTCTAAATCAACGTTTATTTTAATCGAGAAATCTGATCTGCCTGCGTTCTAACGAAGTGATTGCGAACTGATGCGCCGTGGTCAATTGGTTACAATTTAACAACCCTCAAAGATTTCGTTTTCATCAAAAATGCTTTTGCAATCAAAAAGTAAGTTACACTTCCAAGTTATGGCCATTCATGAAACCACCTACACATAGGCAATACGTCTATGACAACCTTTTCCACAAAGTTCCCAAGAGACTGTAAACGTTTATTGTAACGGATTCCTAGTAACAATTTATTGTAACCTTTTCAACTCCGAATGAGTGGAAATCCTCCAGCGCTGAGTAACCTCTTGTAGGCAGCTCCTTCCGCCCCTTCATCGTTCTGGAGTCGTCGTCCACCGAGATCCTTTTTCCGCTTACTGAACATTTGACAATCGCATGGCGCTGCGTCTGGACTGCACGGAGGCTGTTGTTGTTCCTCCCACGACAATCGCTGCTGCAGTTGAGCCGTGTGAGGTGCTGCGTTTCCGTGCAACAAAATCACACCTGGGCTCACCTTCCCCGCTACTTTTCTTTCATTGCCTTACGCAGCCGGTTCAACATAACACAAACAACAAAGTACAAGCAAAGTGCAAGTTGGAGTAAACATCCAGTTGACACGCCAATAAGTCTAGCCCTCTATTTTACAAATTTCTTCATCTTTCATTAAATCTCATATTAGTGATCTGCGGGAGTAGCGAAAGTTACATTCGTAGTCCTTCAAGTCCGAAAGGTTGGCAAGCGCGTTTTGCACAGTCTCTCTCCCAGTGCATGGTGAATGAGAGAGAGAGAGAGACACAGACAGACAGACAGACAGAGAGGAATGGAATAAGGATAGAGAGAATGAGAGAGGCGGCGGCGATTGTGAATAGGTGACACAAGGTCCGGATCTCTACAAACAAAACCGATGTCTGAATACGAGAACGAGACGCTAGAAGCCTAGGATTCACGAAAGAAAATGATGACGTTTCTTTATTTATGCGGTTGTTGCCCTCTCAATTCCACACTTCCCGCTCTCGGCATGATGAAGTATTCTATTTAATCGAACATTAGGGATAAAACATGTAAAGTTTAAAGTTATTTTGGCTAACTTTGTGATTTCTTTTTCGTTACAATTCTCAACTACTAGTTTTCTGTATTTTGTATAGCAAAAATCGGGTAGCTTAAGAGAAGTATTACTAATTTTAAGATGACAGAAATAATGCTGATGTTAGGGATTAGTTTACAATGATTCAGTTGGGGATCCGATACTCATGTCAACAAAATTATCAATTCAAATTTACGCTCAACCCTCACATTGATCACGTTTAAAAAGTAAACAAGCTCATCAATCTCACTGTTTACTAATGTGACTGTCGACGTTAATAATTTTCTGATCAAGCAGCGAAGTTCATAATCATGATCAAGACTTTTCATAAACATGTGAGCGCGTTTTCTATTATGAATTTTAAGTGTAAGCATTTTTATTAAAATTCAATGCACAGTTTAAAACAAATACGTCGGTGCAATGTTTGCTATCAATAAGAATAATAGTAAAGAAAAAGTCAATATTCGGTATAGGCTAAACAGTAATTAAATAAGAAAATAGGTCTGTGTTCTTAAATCTAAAAATATGCTTTTCATTTAAAATCTCCTTCAAAAACCAAGGGATTTCAGTTCGTATTTTTATAACCACCTTTGTGCCCGTAGTCTCTTCGAACTTCTAATTGCTATTAACTTTTAAAAGAATGGTTCTTGTAGCACCTTTACGAAGTAAATGTTGAATAAAATTACATCCTCAAGAGACTAACAGTCATTTTTACAATCCAGGCAACTCTAGAATTATTTTTCAAACTTTTGTATACGAAAAGATAAGCTGCCTAGCATTTTGAGATTTTTTTTAATTCGTCGAACGTTATATTTCAAATGTAGAAAGAAGAAACTTTTATCAATCTCCGATTATGCGAAGAAAGATGACGAGACAGAACAAGGGGTAGTTTTTATTACCTTGAATGTCACATCGCAGCGATTACCGACATGTATGATTTTTTTCCACGAATCCCTCTCTATTGCCCGTCTTCAATTTGAGAACGTTTCCGAGATGCAGAAACCTGCTGTGGAAGTTAGACAGTGGGCATTCATTGGCACTATAAGCGCGAAGGGAGCGTAGAAGCAAACAGTGGCACGGTGCTTTGGCCCAGGAGGCGTGGCTGAGCCCTCCCGCCTGCAAACCTCGTCCTCTGGCCCCGAGGCGCGAGTGCGAGTGGGCTAAGTGGGCGAGGGAGCCAGCGCAAGTGAGAAGTATCCGCGGAAGAAAATGGGTGGGGGGGAGGAGAAGGCACGGCGCGATGGGCGATAGGGCACGGAGCGGGGCGGGGCGGGGCGGGGCGGGGAGGGCTGCAAGTAGGAGTGGGGGAGGGCGCCGGGAGGCAGTTCGGTGGGAGTTCGGATGGGAGCGGGGCGGGTTGCTGGCCGGGGGGCCAAGGGGGCCCCCCCCCCCCCGAAGGCCGCCGGGGGGGGGCTTCGAGTGGAGCTGGCAGCGCGCCAACCTCCCCACCCCCTCCCCCGCCATAAATTCGCTCGCTCCGCCTTCGCCCGGATCCATTCCGGCTTCCGCCAGCGCCCAATTGTCAGCTCTGCGCTTCCTCCTCTTCGCGTCGCCACTGGCAATGTGTTAACCCTTTTCGCCCCTTCACTCGCATCAGCTAATGTCTGTTTCCTCATCAATCCCTCACCGCCTCCGCGGCCACTCGCACCGGGAGGCCCTCGCTTCGACTCCCCACGGCGGCGAATCGTTCCCGTTAGCCACACAGCTACGTCGAACTCAGCCGCTGACTGGACGAGATGTCCAGCAGCCCGCTGCTCTCATCGGTAGTTTTCCATGGTTTCTCCGATGAATACCAGAGAAGGAACCGAAAAGCGGGTTACGGGCAGCGCACTGTCTCCCTCTTCCCTTTCTCTCGCGCACTTGCACTATCACAGATGGAGGATCGCCCCGCAAGCCGAGGCGACAAGCAGGTCGGCGCCGGATCTTGCAATACAGCTGGGAGGAACTCTGGCGCCTCTCGGGACACAATCCCGAGACGATTGATCAGATCAGTCTATATCCCTGCAAAAATTAATCACTTCCCTTTTGTGCCTCCCAATTTCCCACCTCGACTACTCTTTCGCCCCGTCCTACGCGACAGACTGAAACAGCAGGACTCTTTGTCACCTATTCATCTTCTGAATTATTTACAACTCACGTAAATATGCTATAGACGTCTCCAAACTAAACTCCAAAAAACTTCCTGACACATCTCTGGTAACCAACAAGCTAATCCTCTGCAATGTGCTCTCTGCCACTGACCGCATGCAATGGTCAAAAAGAGCAGTCGGAGGCTGAGAGTCGAACCCTCGCCCGAGGTGCGCTGAGGGCGGCCTTTTGAGATCTGCAGCTTTTAAACGGAAAGGGAATCTCGGAATTTAATGATTTAACTTACACGAGTAAACACAAATTATACATTTGAATCAATGGATTCAATATTTTCTTCATTTTGCAGTTCAGAAAAAGCTTATTTGAACCGATGTAGATATCTTAACGACGCAGTACATGCTGATCGCAATATGTTTAGGGACATATGCAATAAGAGATAAGCGAAATTAAATTCCTTTAAAACTCCCTAGCGCTATCAAATAACTTTTCGGCAAAATAAGACCACAAAAATTCTCGTTTTTCGCGCAAGTCGAAGGGTAGGACAATTAGTAAATGTCGGATATAATAATATGTAAAAATAAAAAAAGAAAGTAAGTATATATAAAAGCTGTTAACTCCGACATCATGTGACCGATCATCATGAAAGCACATCTACGTGGCACATATATTTTTTCTCCCAGAAGTTACGTGCTGCTAATTTTGTTGTAAACAAAACTAAATATTCATATTACAACGCAACCCGCAACGCCCTGTTGTATGTTTTAACCTACATCGTTAAATAGTTCCTAAACGAAGAGGACATAACAAAATCAAATTAAGAGATCAAAGGCCTAAGGTCTCAAAAATGTTTCTCGCGTCGTAATCTACGGGGTGAGATCTTTTTGAATATTTTACTACAATTTTGCTGGTCCGGCGCTTCTCAATATTACCTATATAGACGAAGAGTGAGTGAGAGATAGAGATAGACGAAGTGAGGAGAGATGACGAGAGTAGTGGAGACAGAAGGTGAGGAGATACGAAGAGTGAGTGAGAGAGATAGACGAAGAGTGAGTGAGAGAGATAGACGAAGAGTGAGTGAGAGAGATAGACGAAGAGTGAGTGAGAGAGATAGACGAAGAGTGAGTGAGAGAGATAGACGAAGAGGAGGAGGAGATAGACGAAGAGTGAGGAGAGAGATAGACGAAGAGTGAGTGAGAGAGATAGACGAAGAGTGAGTGAGAGAGATAGACGAAGAGTGAGTGAGAGAGATAGACGAAGAGTGAGTGAGAGAGAGCCAAGAGGAGTAGAGAGAACGAAGAGTGAGTAGAGAGAGACGAAGAGTGAGTGAGAGAGACAAGATGAGTGAGAGAGAGACGAAAGTAGAGAGAGAGAGAAGAGGAAAAGATGAGATAGACGAGAGTGAGTGAGAGAGATAGACAAAGTGGGAGGAGATGACAAGTGATTGAGAGATAGACGAAGAGTGATTGAGAGAGATAGACGAAGTGAGTGAGAGAGATGACGAAGGCAGTGAGAGAGACGAAAAGTGAGTGAGAGAGAGACGAAGAGTGAGAGAGAGAAACGAAGAGTAGTGAAAAGAGAAACGAAGAGTGAGAGAGAGACGAAGAGTGAGTGAGAGAGAGACGAGAGAGAGAGAGATAGACGAAGAGTGAGTGAGAGAGATAGACGAAGAGTGAGTGAGAGAGAGACGAAGAGTGAGTGAGAGAGAGACGAAGAGTGAGTGAGAGAGAGACGAAGAGTGAGAGAGAGAGACGAAGAGTGAGAGGAGAGACGAAGAGTGAGAGAGAGACGAAGAGTGAGAGAGAGAGACGAAGAGTGAGAGAGAGAGACGAAGAGTGATTGAGAGAGAGCAGACGAGAAGAGTGAGTGAGAGAGATAGACGAAGAGTGAGTAGAGAGAGAGACGAAGAGTGAGTGAGAGAGAGACGAAGAGTGAGAGAGAGAGAGAGAGGTAGAGAGAGAGACGAAGAGTGAGAGAGAGAGAGAGAGAGAGAGAGAGAGAGGGAGAGTGATTGAGAGAGACAGACGAAGAGTGAGTGAGAGAGATAGACGAAGAGTGAGTGAGAGAGATAGACGAAGAAGTGAGTGAGAGAGATAGACAGAAGAGTGAGTGGAGAGATAGACGAGAGTGAGTGAGAGAGATAGACAGAAGAGCGAGTGAGAGATAGACGAAGAGTGATTGAGAGAGATAGACGAAGAGTGATTGAGAGAGATAGACGAAGAGTGAGTGAGAGAGATAGACGAAGAGCGAGTGAGAGAGAGACGAAGAGTGAGTGAGAGAGAGAGATAGACAAGAGTGAGTGAGAGAGATAGACAAAGAGTGAGTGAGAGAGATAGACAGAAGAGTGAGTAGAGAGATAGACGAAGAGCAGGTAGAGAGAGACAGAAGAGTGAGTAGAGAGAGACGAAAGTGAGTGAGAGAAGACAGAAGAGTGAGTGAGAGAGAGACGAAGAGGGAGTGAGAGAGAGACGAAGAGTGAGAGAGAGAGACGAAGAGTGAGAGAGAGAGACGAAGAGTGAGAGAGAGAGACGAAAGAGAGATAGACGAAGAGTGAGAGAGAGACGAAGAGTGAGAGAGAGACGAAGAGTGAGAGAGACGAAGAGTGAGAGAGAGACGAAGAGTGAGAGAGAGACGAAGAGTGAGTGAGAGAGAGAGAAAAGTGAGTGAGAGAGACGAAAAGTGAGTGAGAGAGAAATAGAGAGAGAGAGAGTAGAGAGAGAGAGAGACGAAGGGAGTGAGAGAGAGACGAAGAGAGTGAGAGAGAGACGAAGAGTGAGAGAGAGACGAAGAGGTGAGAGAGAGAGGGAGAGACGGTGAGAATGGGAGAGACGGTGAGAGAGGGAAAGACGGTGGGAGAGGGGGAGAGAGAGACTTGATTAGGGAAACGGTGAGAGAGATCGGTTAGAGTGAGATCGTGCGAGAGAGACGGTGATAGACGGTGAGTGTGTCAGAGAGAGAATGGGAGATTGAAGGAGGAGAGGGAGATGAAGGGCAGAACATTTGCCGCCGGTAAATGTATAAGTATATGTAAATATCATTTATTACTGCAACCCCACGAATTATAGTCACTGTAATAGATACAAATTATCTATTTCAAACGGCCTAGAAAAAATATTTTGTGCGGAAAAGAATTCTCATACAGTGACTTTCGTTCACTGTCATTTTAGTTCGTTTTGTATTTCTTTTAGGACACGTTTTTAATATTAACCAACGTCGAGCTTCAAAATATAAAACAAATACTATAAAAAAACAATTTTATAATGGTTTAACGAAGTTGACTCTGATGATGCCCTTTATGAAAATGATCTAAGAATTCTCTTTTCAGCTTCTAAGGAATTACGGTGTGAACGTTGTGGCGTGTCTGTGCCCGTCGATGTGAGAAATACGACTATCAGAGACACATTATCATAGTGAAGTCGTAGGCTTCCGCCAATCATGTAAATGATCTTGGCTGTCTAGGTAACGCCGCGTCGAAGGCTGTGTTGCCGACGTTTCGACCATCTTGTCGTGGTCTTCCTCAGGGCTGTTGTGCGGTAGGCGCTCGGAACGGTGTGGTAGCTGCTATATATTCCCGAGCGCCTACCACACCTGCGCACAACAGCCCTGAGGAAGACCACGACAAGATGGTCGTAACGTCGGCAACACAGCCTTCGACGCGGCGTTACCTAGACAGCCAAGATCATTTACACATTATCATAGTCATAACTGTTTTATAAATCGAATGCGAAATAAAATCCGGGCATGTATGTGCTGTTGGTGATCATAAAAATTACTAAAAATACGCATAATCACTAACTCAGAATTTCACTAGCGATGGGCCAAAACAATTTATCATGCATTTCAATGTATTGCAACTAATGAAACTATTGAAACATTTATTAAATAATTATTACCATTTAATACAATGCCCTAAAAGCAAAGAAAAATGACGTAAAAACGTGATCAAAAGCAGATCAGATGAACAACTGAAGCTGTTAGATATGTTACTGATGTAATAGAGGCTTCTATTCGTTGTAGTGAACTCAGCTTTAAAACGTTTGGTTAGGACTGTTCGTGGCTAGAAACTTTATGTAGTTATCACGAAAGCTATTGAACCACCAATGACGCTGACAGGCGTCGCAGGAACCTTAGATTATATAGTCACAATGGCTGTCATTGCAACTTCTTAGTGAAGAAATCGAATAGGCTACCAGGTATAGGTAGCCAAGAATTCTGCGGAGAACATTTGTTGCGTCTCGTAAATATTTGAAGCAAGTACCCTTAAAATCGATTAAAAAAAGCGAATAATGCATTCATAATTTCGGAAAAATTAGAAATCGATAAAAAACACAGAAAACGACGTCTAAAAATGGGTCATTTCGTTTTGATCACAACATAAAATGAATTTCTTTAGTAAACGGCATTGCTCTAAAGCGAAAAGGAAAAAAATGACACTTCATAAAAATCCGCCCATAATAATAATAATAATAATAATAATAATAATAATAATAATAATAATAATAATAATAATAATGAAATATATGATATTGATATGTACTTGTGCATTAATGTTAAAATGCTGTTGATTGATGGGTGTGTCGTGTTCATTTGGCGTAGGTATGTTCGCTTCCATGACAAAGGAGGCAGACGCAGCGCCGCTCGCGCCTCGAGTGCTGATTGGTGGCGTCGTCCGGCAGCAGCTGCTCCTCCGCATTAGCTCCAATTCCGGCCCCTGCGGCCCTCGCGCCGCCTCCTCCAGGGCTGCCCACTCAGCACACCAACACGCGTACTACACGCATGCGATGACAATCCATTGATTGCTTTTCCGTGTTTCCGGGCGCCTCAACTGCTTTGGTCATGAGTCCCGTTAGTGTAGTGCATGTTTTTTCGCGGGAGATGCCTAGACCTTCCCCCGCTGGATGGCGAGATCCGGCGCCGACCTACCGTCGGCTAGTGCGGTTTCCCCCTAACCAGGACTCTCCCACCAGTGGGGCACCGCCCCAGCCGGAACAAACTCTAGGCTCCCGACAGGTCTCCCGGAATATGTGGTAGTGTAGTGCATGTTAGTGTAAGTGTGTGTGTGTGTGTAAGGGGAGAGAATAGGACAGGGAAGAGGAAGGAAAGATCGCGCGTGGTCCGTGGCCCGTTTGGTAGGGTACTGCCCCGGCATTCGCCTGGTGTTGATCGGAGAAACCACGAAAAACTATCCATCACAACAGCCGCTCGCTAGAATTCTCCTCCAGACAGCGAGTGAATTCGACCTAGCTGAAAAACTAGTGCCGAAAATCCTGCCGCCGTCAGGACTTGAACGTAGGACCTCCCGGTCAGAGGCGCTGCAGTGACATCAATTGAGTCACTGAGCTACCTGTACACACAACTATGTACTAATTATAATGAATTACATTATTGGTTTTGTATTTAATACACGAAGAGTTTTCGTTAAGAAAGGAGTGTGAGCTTTGTACTCAAATATCGTGAGTTTTCCTTTAAATGAAAGGTAGTGGCTCCTGAAGGTGTTATCACTTTCTCTTATTAATCCATATTGTAATGTAAACAGTAAATTTAAAAATACCCTAAAATGAATGAACGAACGCTTGTCTTCCGTCAACTGCGCATTATTTCATTGTGTGAGTTATTATTGATCTATTGAAAGCTCTGGACATTTCGACGTGTAGTGCCAGAAAGATTGGAGGTTGTGGTTAGCGAAGAAAAATTAAAGAGTTTACTCGACTCCGAAGAGAGGTTTTTTTTTTTTTTTTTTTTTTTGTTTTTTTTTGTTTTTTTGTTTTTTTGTTATTTAAGTCGCATCAACATCTAGATCATTAGCGACCACTATTGGAGTTAACGTTATGGTAACTATGAAAATGAAAGGAAATGGTGATGAGGGGTGAAAGGACGAACACAAATACATCCATGCCCGAGGTGTGACTCGTAACCACGACCCATCGGTTCGAGATCACTACGACACTACTGCCTTAGCCATCTCGGCCACCGCGCCGGCAAAGAGAGTTTATAAATGCTAAAACTATTGACTGAATTTAAATGCATCTACAGCAACTGCCATATGCCAACTGACATATGTATCCATTTCGAAAACAGTATTAACAATTATTACGCGCCGCATTATGTTTTTAAGTTAGGGTGGACAGCAGGATGTCCCTGCCTCAGTTCGCCACAACATACATGTGCAGGTCTTGGAAAATTCGAAATATTTCAATTAAATTTTGAGAAGCAAGTTCAAGTGTATGTTCACAGTGAATAGTGAGTGTACTATTGTAGAATTTGTAAACATCTTAATTTCATTCTTCCGCGGAAATAAGCACTGAACGACATGACAATACTTTAGGGGGGGGTCAGTTTTCCTTATCCGAGAATATGGTGCTTTTCTAACTTTTCCACGGATCTTCCTTTTCCGCAATGAGATCGCAAAGATTCTCATAGTATTACATCAAATACATAATTCTTTATCAGTTCGTGGAATACGCAACGATAAAATGCGTTGCCTGGCGCGCGCTTCCAAACCTACGCCCCCGAGGGCTGGGGCGCGGCCTCCGACCGAGCGCTTGTGGCTTCGTCTCGTCTTACAAACAAATTTCATATTAGTTCTTGACGAGGCAAACATATTTTAATATTATATTTAAAATTGCAAAGTCGGTGCTTCATTATCACATGTATTTCGATTACAGTAGCCCAATGTTGTAATTGCTATCGGGGGCTCATCGGTCGGTTGACCGCGCTGGCCTCTTTTTTTGCCGAATGTGACGCGCATAACCTGACATAATTAGACACCACGCTGTCTTTGCGTATTCATCGACTGCTGATTGAAAGGGGTTTCGAAGGGAACTCCCACTTCGCTTGCGGTGGAAGCACCTCAAACGTGGAGCGGCGCGGGGCGACGCCATGAGGCCGATGTTTGTCCCGCAAGAACCACCTCCACCAGCTGATGATGTTCTCCTATTAGACGTGCTCTATATCTACTGACGCGCTTTCGAGGACTACTCTATTTTAAGGAAATAAACAAAAACGAAATTTTATTTATTTCCACATTTGCTGCATTACTGAATTCTCGTTCCGATATAGTATCATTCATATTTTGTCGACATTTTGGTGCTGACATTTTCTTGTATCTTTCATCTTGCTACATATAATTCATAACTTATTGAGAAAATTTCTTCATTTGACGAAGAATACTTTCGTGTAATTACTAAGAAAGCACTACTGTGTTGACGCAACAAAGGTCTCCAAATAAAATGAGGAGCTGGAGAGAAGGGGGGGGGCGATCCCTGAGCCCGGGCTTCGTCCATGGGGGCTCTCGACTGCATTGCAGAGCTGCGAGAGAAACAAACAAAAGATCTTGCTTCTCTTTCTTTTTCAGCCGAAACCTTCAACTAAACTCCAAGGGAACTCAAACTAGTTTTGAGTCCCTTGTCACCTCCACTGTGCATTATTAGTAATCAAACATCCTCTTGGCACTTTTCAAGTGGGGTTGGTTGGCAGAGTGTAAACCAGCTCATACTCTCTCTTCCATCTCCGCAAAATTACACTATTTTTTGATATTTTTATTCAGACACGGAGAAAAAGCACCAATAGTGGCTACTATCAAGTGACTAATTAAGAATATTTTATTTCTTTACTCAAAACTTTTAGGCTACAATACTATTTTTTTGTTATGTGGAATTCAAAAGGCAACTTTATACGTTTCTAAATAGATCCATCTCCTAAAAATGGTCAATTTTTAATTTGTGATATTTTTGATTAATTAATTTCCAAATTATGATTTTGTTTCAGTAGTGGCCACTTAAAATTTCAAAATTGTTGTGGTCAGACACTCGGAAATGGCCAATCGATGGTTCATCTTGTGGAGGTGTCTGAGACCAAAAAAGTACCCTTTAAATTACATTATTGTAATGTCAATATTTGTACGAAAAGCTTATTTGTTTTGAGGTTATTCTTTAAATATAAAATTAAAGGATTTATTTTCGTTCGTATCCTTACCAATCAAATACATAAGCTTCATGTTTGAAGCTAGGAGGAGCCTTCCAATTTTTATTTTTCAAAATTTGTGCTACAAGTGGCCACTTGTGATGTAGTGGACATTGTGATGTCGACATTTGAAACAATCAAATAAGCTTACCAACTCAATTGTCATCATAAAAAGAATCACATTTTATTAAAAAGAAATTAATTACTGATTCAATCAAATTAAAGAATGATTTTTAAATGTCTAATTTTGATACCAGTTGACAATGTGAAGTTGTTCAGTAAGTCGAATCGGCGATAAACACGATTGCATTCATTTATGATAATGAAATATTGAAAAAATATCATTTTGACATTTATTTAATACTCCATACTCGCACGGAAACTAGTGTACCAGCATACTCCATGCTAGTACCAACCTACCCCAAGGTCTGTGCCAACCAACCTTATAAGTGAGGTTGGTTGAAACATCTTGTTTTGATGAATTTTAACTACTAGTTTCACAGTGAAACAATCACGAATAAAAAATACCATAAAGTAGACAATTAAATGTAGTTTCTATTGAAACACTCGGAACGTGTCCAATTTAAATGTCAATTGCGAAAAATAGTAACAACTACCAACTGCTGCGAGCAACCTTTGGCCTCCCCTAATATTTAATTTAGAAAAAAATTGGCATGAGTAAATAACGCCCAGTCAATATAATAATAATAATAAAAATAATAATAATAATAATAATAATAATAATATTGTAACAATAATATTATAATAAGAGTATGGAAAATTTATTTGAAAATTTATGTTTACAACGAGTAAAACGCTAACATTTGGCTACAATGTATATAGAAAATAAAACTTTATGCACAAAATAATGAATGAAAGTTTCAACCAGAAGAGTTTGGTTAACGCTATTACTAAATCGCGGATACTTTGTTAAACATATGCGCAGACTTCAATTAATTTCCGCTGGCCATAAAATATGATACATCTAAACATCACCATACTCCTACTGAGTGCAATTAACTTTTGTAAGGTAGTTTTACAAATGCTTTCCACGTTCCATATGTTTTCCTTGGGAGGGGAAGAGATTCCTTTGCGGAGCGAAATGCAAACCACGGGAAGGAATTTGGAGACCCCTGTTCGTCAACGCCACACGGGAAACTGCTCTTGGGTTTCTACGGCTAGAAAGGGACAGGCAATCACTCACTCTCATCTGTCTGGGGTGCAGATAGGATATCACTGTGTTTCTTCTTCACTTCTTCAACGCTCGCCTCTATTTTATCTATCATCCCCCGAATCTCCTCCACCTGCAAACACCGGTAATACCGTCTTTTATTTTCGCCACAAAAATATCAATTATAAATAGGTGAGTATATGTCATGCAAAGAACAATGGGAAATGGATATTTGTTAGAGCTTCGAAATAATATATTTCTTTGGGCAAATAAATTATTTCTTGTTGTGTTGCAAATCATATGAAGAAATTTTAGGAACAAATTTTAAAAAATAACTCGTAGCTTTAAAATTCACCATATAACAGAAAATCAGTAAATATGTTATGATAGTATCAATTTTTACAATTATATGGCAATTATGTTAATCTTTATTTTATCTTCCCATTCACATATGTCTATCATTGATCAATGACCTTTCTTTTTCTTGAAAACTGTGGTTACACTAAACTTTTATTGACAATGTAAGGTGAAATGAAGCTTCAACACGTTAAATATCATATTATTCTACAAAAATTGGTGCAAAATATGAAAACAATTCTTAAACAAAGATCTTATTAAATTTCGAGTAGAAATTTAAAAATGTGAATTTTTCCTTTTATAAACATAAAAATCAATAATTTGTTAATAATGCATGAACCATTCGTTTTTGAAATAATATTTGCAACAATATTCTTATCAAATTAAGATTAAATTAATAGCTTTGATTAATATCCGTAAGTTTATATTCTTAATATTATATTTTTTATCTGTAATTATTAATATTTAATGTCATTATATGCAAATACATTAACCTCTACATTGTGGAATAGAAAGTAGGTCAACAGTTTCTTCTACATATTACAAAGTGAGAAGAGGGAATTGGGGAAGTGGCATTTTATTTTCACTCACTTCTGAAAAAATCCATAAATCCGTCCCGCCCTTCCATGTCCACAGCGTGGTCGTCGGGGAAGTCATCTTCATCATCGCTCTGTGCCTGCGGGCAGCGACATTTGTTAACACCTTTGTTTGTCACAGCAGCATGCGCTAAATACGAATATTGTAATCTACAAACTCATCTCACTAAATACCTTAAAATCTACAGAATTTCAAAGGTATAACAGATTGAAAGTAAACACTGTTCATGTTAAAGGAATGATGTAATCAACAAGTAGTGTGCTCAATCAGCACGTACTGTCAACAGGTACAATCAATAAGTACCGACTACCTCCATTTTAAACGAACAGCATTATACCTTCAAAAAAAAAATTTATAACCGAATCTAACTACAGAGGAAGGCACTGCAAATAAATTAAATGTTACATTTACATCTTACAATTCAATTTTGTACCAAAATATTTTATAGGTGATTCATGCGTGGGATGGGTTAGGTTTGCAATATGAAACAGAAAACTCCACACGAAACTTACTGCTTTTAGAGCTGCTAATCTATCCTTCGTCATCTTCTAACCTTCCAATTCACTCTGTGTGGATCTGTCTTGCTTTATAGAAACATCCCATGCACAAATATTCCCATGACACGACACTTAAACTAACGAAACAGACACTAAGAACATAAAAATCGATACCCTTACAAGTTTACTGCAGGCTACTGCAACTCGCGCCCGACCTAGTTACGGCAGGCGCTCAGCATCCCTTCCGCTCTGCGACGGAACTGCGGTGCGCTGCGGACGCACTGCGGTATTTTGAAGCAGGATCGAGCATTTTCAACGCAACAGACTCGATTCGATATCTCGATATTCGACGGGGTCCCTCTATCATTCAAGAACGAGACAAAATGTACACAAAATGCATCAGTTAGCCTAAATTATGATCTGGCGGGCATGTTATTGAATTTCTGAGCGTGTATTAGTGAACGTGCCGGTCTTGGGCTCTGGGTCGATACTCACGGTATGGTTTTACTGCTGCGAGTCGGGCACCTCCTCGTCCGAAGCAAGGCAGTGTCGCGATCACTTACCGCAGTCTGAATTTAAGAGTCCCATGATGATGGCAGGTGTACCCTTTCCTTTCCAAAGAGGCCACGGATACTGAAATGATATGTTGCCATGGTGGCTGCCACAGGAAGATACAGATAATACGCACCATTGTGCTATACTCAATGTACTGTCGACATAAAATCATCTTTCGTATTTTCGTGTACATAATCTACAATAGGATTACAATGTATACAATTATTAAGTACAATTCATTTAACTCATGGGGCCTTAAAATAAGCATTTAAACTCACATTGTTGTGTCATTGACATTAATGGGCGTTTCCAACAATCATTTTTATTTGTATAATCTATTTACAAAAATAGTTTAACGATCTTATAAAAAATGAAATAATGACTGTATCTTACTCCTTTTCATATTTTCCGCGCTTTTGCCAGTACGGCATCTCGAGAACATGTCTTTGAAATAATTAACACAAATTGTAAATCTTGTGAAATAGATGGTACTTTAATTAAAGTTTTGCCATAGAAGATGACAATGATATTTTATTATTGAATATATTTGTAAGTAAATGACTAATTGAAATGTTCCCCTAATTTTTACATTTATATTTAATCATTTCTATTGTAGATAAAACCAATCAGACGGAAAATATAAGATGTTCACAATTATTAGTGCCAATGTTTGGAATTGTAGTAAACCGGAGAAAATTACAATCAGCTGAAAATGTATTATAATAGCTGGGATGTTGTTTCAGTCATGATTTAAATGAAAGGAAATAAAACCAAGAAAAATAACAAGTTTTGTAAATGTTCAACTGTTTCAGTCTACGAAACAAAATACGGAGGACGCTTTGTGCCTCCTTAAAACGACAAAAGTTTTGTTGCTGTGAACTTTCCAAGAAAAGTAAAATTTGTAGTAAAACGGAAGAAAAGTATCATTATTTTCCAATTTTAAACAATAATTCTGAAAAGTATTGTAAAGCCGCGAGCAACATTGTTGGTTTCTTTGCCTGAAAGTGATCGCTCAATGTTTCAGGAGGCCATGCACCCCACCCAGTGTGGAGAGGATGAGCCTAACCGAATGAGACGATTCGCAAGCCCTGCAGCGGCGCGGCACGGCGCGTCTCGGGCGAGGCGCGCGCTGTTATTGATCTGCACGCCCCCCTCCCCCTGCATGCGAGGGGGCATGGCTGCGGGGGCACGCAGGGGCACAGGCGGGGGCAGCGCCACGCCGCGCCGCGCCGCGCCGCAAACAAACAGCTCCTGCCCCCCAAAACACAACAACGTGTCGTACAATACAAGCATACACACAAGGACACAGAGTCGCCATGCACACAAGAACCACCAGGCAGGTTTCAAGTTGGCTTTCTTAGCTCCGCCACCCTAGTCAAGTCCCACACAAGCAGGAGGGAAAACACTGAACACACAACACTTGACGGGTCAGAGATAACAGACAGTCAAAGAACAACACAATATCTACACACTGTAACACCAGGGTCGTTTTCATTGAATCACTATACACACATAGCTGCTAACAAATTTTTACTTGATACATTTCAACAAGGTCATCAGGTAAGAATTAAAAATGATTCATCAAAGCAAAAATGACACTGATTAAAATTAATTTATTCACATCTAATAAATTTTCTTTTTTCATTAATAAACAAATTTGGTACAATAATGACAGTGGGAACAATGTTACTTGGTTTCATCTGATTTTCACGAAGAGACAATGAGATATGAACATACGCATCGTGATTATCAGTGAAGTAACACAGGTGGAGTGAGGAATGTTTGCATCTACTTCACACATCAAATGAGTTGCATGCAAACTTGCAAGTGAGATACACTGCGTCGGGCGCTCAACAGAGAGTTCCATTTCTCACTTTCAACCAAAACACAGACATGTGGCAGTAGGCACAATCAAAGTATTAGGCCAAGGCTACACGCTCAGTCATGTTCGCCAACGTGATTCACGCAAACCAACGAGTAACACCAGCGTGTTGGGCGACCCACGTTCAGTCTCTTTGCTCAGTCTTCGGGTCTCACTCGGGTGACGTTTGCAACTTTTTATTTTATTTTGTTTTATTTTATTTTTCAAACAGCAAACAATGAAAAAAATTAATGTGAAACTTAATCGGAATTTCTGAAGAGACAACAATAATTCCCATATTAACACGTCATGGGGGTGTTGTGGTTGGAGTCATGAAATCAGCGAGTTCTTTGGTAAGAGAGAAGAGAAAGAGGAGTCGCAGAGATCAGACTTCGGAGTATCTCTACGTGAAACGACAGACAAAAGCGAACGACAGGCAATCGCGTTCCTCAATTTTCCGATTGTTAGGTCGAGAATTGGCTTGAGGCGTCCACGGGAAGCCATCTTAACCAAGCCTTGTATTATGCCATTTCGAATATAAAACTATTTACATGACTAATATGTGAGTAAATAAGCGACATCGGATAGAACAAAGACCCGAATTTGGAAGTACTTTCAACATGATTTCTCTGAAGTCACCTTTATATTTATTGATCAAACTCCGTTGCTAGGCGCCTGCCTCAACTCCTCTGTCCTAGTCGCTGCCTGCGCTCGTGGCAAATGTCTTCGTTCATCTTCTCCACGCTCTTCAGAATGCCTTACAGACAATTTCTTTTGGACTGGTTCACTTGAATTGTTCTCTCTCACTTCAGTGTGGGCATCATCTATGATAGGATTGTAGGGTATTACCTATAGGAGCTACACACATTCTCCTCCTGCCATTTTTTCTTGTGATATCCTTAAACTTTGCATATTATTAATATTATTATTATATACACCAAAATTTCACAACATTGAAGTTCCCAACCAATCATAGTTGCCCCAAAGTGTAATTTTATGAGCCATAATTCACAGAAGCTCAATTTCCAAAGTTTATTAGGCAAGGAAAGTCAACAGTAATACTATACAGTATCAAATGATTTTTTTTAGATCACAGTGATCAGAAATATTTTTCAGCAGGAAAACATGAATATTCAGGCCTCTATGTAAAATGGCCATCACATCACACGATTAGAGGCAAAATCTAATCAGTTTTCAGGTTGTCCACTCAATGAAAGAAACTTTAATGGTATTCTGAACTCTAATTTCCAGATATGGTGTCCAAAATATTGGCCACATTGTAGACATGCAGAGATTGAGAAAAAGGTTGAAACGTGTTGGGGGTTAATAAAACATATTAACTGCAAAAATCTCGGAAACTATTTTTATGAATACTACAGTATCTCTATACTGTATATATAGAGAAAGATTGAAAACGGTACATAATAAATTTGTTGATACATTTACAATGTATTAAAAATTGTATATTGATATATTATTGTTATATGCCTAAGCAACGCGTTCATGCTGATATTACAATTACAATGTTGTATTTACGCTAATAATATTCATGAGTACACAGCGCATACAGGTTATTATGGACATGTTGTCCTTGCCTAAAGTCAGTCAAGACTGAGCTAAAAGTCTGCCCGTGTATCTACACACTCCATCTTGCCTGCGCAAACCTCCAAGAAGGTTTTAAAGCGCGAAACAGTGAACACACCAAAAGGCTTCCATCGGCTGCAGAATTCTTCTCCGCGTATCCGCCTTTCAACATGCCCACACAGCTGTGGTTTGTGCAGACAAGTTGGCAAACATATCTGAGCGTGTAGATCCAGCTTTAGGAAGGGAAGCACAGTGGTCAAGATAAGACATCAGCCACTCACATGCTGCCTCTTCAGAAGCCGAGGTAGCTGGCCACCATACTGACTAGTACCACGCCCAGTACTGTCAGGCAGAGCAGCATCATGATCTTCTTCTGCAAAGGGCCAAAAAAGGAAACAACAAAGCGGATTAGATTGTTAGCATCAATGAAGCAAACAAAAAATATTTTCATTTTTTTACTCTTTAACCAGAAGAACGGCAGGTTTAACCTACTTAAGGTTGAGAGAATATTAAGAATCCTTTCCTGTTTAGCCTTCTCCGGATACAACCTACTTCCATGGCCCTCTGTACAGTCTAACGGGTATTTCTAGACGGTCCTATAACTTTCGAGGTGAGAGTGAAGATGGTGTGACGAGCGTCATGCTTCAGCCGGATATTTTTTAACTAATATTTACTGTTAATAAAGCCAGTAAATACTAGTAATCATTTGGAAAGAAGGCTGAATATGAACCTTAGGACTGCCTTGATTTGACCATGTCCAGATAAAAATCCTCAGCTAT
This sequence comes from Teleogryllus oceanicus, assembly GCA_964035755.1. Classification (NCBI taxonomy): domain Eukaryota; kingdom Metazoa; phylum Arthropoda; class Insecta; order Orthoptera; family Gryllidae; genus Teleogryllus; species Teleogryllus oceanicus. Next base: position 59,500,897 of record CAXIVR010000006.1, on the reverse strand, counting down.
GCTGGGATTTGAACCCTGGTCCCACAGGTTAGCAAACATGTGTCCTCACCACTACACTGCCATGGCCCTTACTACAGCTATTGACCTCTCATGAATAATTTAACCTACTATTTTCAGAAACATAATTTGAACATTCTATACTAATATTTTTTTAACACATTATACATTAAGCATTAATCAGGAATATATGGAAGTAGAAAGTTAATTTGATATTATATTGTAATTAAAAATAAAATTTGTGCATAATATGATAAATTTAGGCAGTTCAATTGCATTTCATATGTTAATTTTCAGTGTTTCAATATGCTTTCATTAGTTTTGTCTTCAAATGTATTTGTATTATACTATTTATTTTAGTGTAATGCATTTGTATTATACTACTTATTAAAGAAAAAAGATATAATTTAAAACAATAAAAAATAACAGATTTTCAAATAGCTTACTTGAAAAAGAGTTGAAGCAATGTGAAAGTTTGACATGACCAATTAAATTGTTTTAATTTCAGAAGCTTTTTCTTAATTGAGATATCTTTGGAAAAGGAAAATCAAAGAAAGTGTAGTTGTTTTATGTTGTGAAATCTTATTATGATACAAATAATAACTTTTCAGCAGTCAGTTGAACTAATTGTTTTTTTACATCTCGACTTCATTTGTGTAGAAATTAAGAATTCATAATTGAGATAGCCTTTGATTTTTCTCCCCTTCCTTTGATCTTCAAATATTTTTTGATGTACCTCCAAACATTTATAGAAACATTTAATTTGCCTCTGGGATTAAAGGAACAGTTAAGAAAGTTAATCTTAAGAGCCATTATGAAGAGAAATATCAAAGGAAATAGAGATAATTTTACAGAGAACAATAATGCAAAGATAAATGGCAAATTTTCAGTCCTCAATCCAGCAACTTACCCGTCTGGCTTTACTTTGATATTCCATAGCTTTCTTTGTATCCTTAGTAGCAGTATCTACATATTCAACAGCATGTTCAACATTATACTCAATTCGATCTATCATTTCTCCCTATAGCAAGAAACGGTAAAAGCATAAAACAATTATTTCATAACAATCAGTGAAACACTTATTAATATATTTGTATTAAAAAATAACTTTTTGGAGAAACAGTTTTATAAAATAGAATACCTGACTCTCAACCAACACAGCCATATCCATAAACATGTCATGTAATTCCCTAATGGAGTTCTCCAGCTTCACAATATCTGCATGTCGTGCTTCAATATCTGCCAGGGTCTGTTTAGCTTGTTGTGTGTCCATGACAATCTGTAAGAAAAAATATATTTTTAGAGTATAACATGAAAACTGCAATATAGGATTTGATTATTTTAACTGGTTGTGAAAATAATGTAATCGAATGTTTCATCATTAAATAACATTTCCATAAGATAATTTAGGAAAGTAAAAAAAAAATTACCTCCAATAATTTAATTACTGGATTATTACATTTCTCATTAATATTAGTTTATCAGAAACTGTGCTTGTAATAAGTAATATTCTCTTTATTTGCAAAGTTTGGAAATTTATTTAAATGATACAATTTTTTTAAATGACAAAGTTTCTAAATGAAAAACAAAATATTAAAAAATGCAATAATTTGTATTTTCAGCTGCAATTTAAAGAAATGGGTTAAATGATAATAAAGTTCTTTTGAATTTAGTCCATAATTCAACAACATTATTTTTCCAGCCTGTGACACAACCATTCTATACAATCATTAATTTTTTTTTTCCGAAATATGGAATCTTCTATATAGATTAAATATTTCTGGTCAATACAGATAAATGAATTATTTATAAAAATTTTTTTTTTAAAATAACAGAAGATGAATAAATCTAAATTAAAGTACTGTAATATTAACTCAGACTGAAAATCAAGTGATGAAAATTGGAATTTTAAATACAAGAAATATGAAAATACTATCTGATTCTTTCACAACCTATTTTTGCTGATCAATTGGCACTAACTAAAAACGTCATTTCTAATTTCAGAACTTTTTTTTCGAATTACTTCAGGATTTTTTAACATTTGGGACAGATAAATTTGCGTTTTTGAGTCAACTTACTATTAAGCATGCAGAGTTTGTTCTCTCTTTTTATTATATCAGAATGGACATACTTTCATGTTCTCAAAGGACTAACATAAATACGAAAAACTGATATTTTCGGACGCCAAAAACTTTTAAAAACAACCAAAAACAGTTACATCATAATGCTGTGATCAACAGGATATTTTGTCAGGGACATTTATATTATTCGCAATTTGCAAGAACTATAAAGTATCCAAAGATCAAAAAGTCGGCATTTACTGCACTCATAATTGTCACAAGATTCCCAATAATATAGGTCATTAATCAGAATTTTTTTAAATACGTATCATATCACTTGTCCCTTTCTTTTCTGTCTTGATTCATTCTAAGAACCCACTCGAAATCTTAGGCTATTCTCAACGATCTGATCTTCGAAAATGATTTCGCGGTAAATTAGAGGGTTTTTGCAGAATACTTGTGTTTTAGTTTCTTTACAGGTAAATATTCTCATAGTCACTTTAGACTTTTACAGGGATTTACTGGATTTGAATATTAAACATCAATTTCTTATTTTTTGTTCAAAGAACACTTTCATTTTAATTTCAATGAGGTGTTCTGAGAATTCCGCGCCACTCGTTCCGTCACATACAGAGCCGCGAGATGCGTCGTTCTGGAGGCTTAAGTGTGTTAAGTTGTGTGTGGAAACCGGGCTACATGGTCAACCTTGTGGAATAACACTGATATTGTTTACCAAGAATAAATGCGAAAAATAAGCAAAAATTACAAAGAAGTGATTGTACTTAGACTTAATTCGTGAAGACGCCTGACCCTTACATGTACTAACATTAACCCTTTGAAAAGAGTTTATTAACTTTATGAATATACCTTTTCTCATCTTACATTTGTTTGAATATTTTTACATAAATAAAATAATATAAATATAAAAAAGTTTCTGAAAATAAATATTTTTCCCCCTAGGAATCTTATCCAGCCGACAGTCGTTTACCCCGATGGGGTGCATATTCGACCAGTCACTAGACACCGACACACTTGCTGGCTTCTCTGATCTGGGGCAGCGGAACGCGACAACACATACACGAGAGACAAGGGATGAACAACTATGCCCTCAGGTGGGGCTCGAACCGAAGCGCTGAGTCCCCACGATAGCCGCCTCGGCCATCCAGGTGGGCAAATAAATAAATACTATGTATTGTCTATTATTGAGGAAACAGCCTTAATGAAGGGAAAATGAAATGTAACCACGAGTAGAGTAGCAGGAGACAAGTGGCGAGACTCACCCCTTGCGTGAGCACAGCGGGGTTGCCTTGGTCCAGCATCTCCTCCAGCTGCTCGTCCGTCGTGGAGACTCCAACTGCAGGGACACACACACATCGGCACTGGCTCCTGCCCTGCGCGCAGCAACAAAGCTTGCGCTCCGCTCGCTTGGAGATCCACGGGCGGCTTTGCGTTTAATACGTTCGTTCCTCGCGAGAGGTCGCACAACATCTGTGCTTGGTGATGAAATTCAAAAACACACTAGCACACACAAAGTGCTAGGAAAATCAGGATTGGCATCAAATGGAATTTTGAAATCACTTTCAAAGTTACGTTGTTGTTTTATTATTATTATTATTATTATTATTATTATTATTATTATTATTATTTACATAAAACAACATTGTTTGGAATAGCGCACGTGTTTTAGAATAGCAAGGGTTTTCTGCAAAATTTGACTTTATAAAAGTTTAAGCACCTGCCAGAAAATCAACGTCAAAGCTCAATTGACTCTCTTCGAATAAACAGTACTTTCTCTTAATATCTGTCAGGATGCAATGAAAACCCCATTGGTTATTGCATTTTTCATCATGAGTAATTTTTCCGGTACAAGAAGCTAGTTTTCCATATCCTCAACTTGACGAAATTTATAACATTTAATGAATTATAACAAAACATTTAACGATTCTGAGAAAGATAAAAGTTAAGACGTACTTCTATTCATTGACTTTCCGAGGTTCCTTGTGAAGAATCCGGAGTACAGATACTAGCACGGATAATGTTGAATTGCTTATCACATTCCCGCATCATTAGAGATATCGTTTACTTCTCGACGTTATTATTGCAGAACGAGCCAATGCAGAAACGCTGCGGGTTCTACTCATTAATAGCGCACGCGGCAGCTTTAGCGACACTTACTGATTTCCTGTTGCCGCTGTATCCGCGCCTTACACCGCTCGCGGTAGTCCGTTTGCGTGCGGTTGTACTCCGTCATGACTTCGACGAACTTGCGCGACAGAGTGGAGTGCTGGGTCTTGCGTATCCGCAGGTCGGCCGCCGAGCGCGCCGAGGGCTCGTCTTGCTCGATGCTGGTCTCGATGGCTGTGGCAGAGACCGCCGTATGATGTCCCCTCCGGGATGCACTCACGGCAAAAACACGGTGAAGCCTCGATTTACGAGCCTCGCCCAACGCCTCAAAGCTAACTAGCGCGACATTCGCCTCCTGACTGGCTGGCGCGATCCGAGGCTTGAGTCGAGTCTTCACCCTGTTTTCACCCAACCGCAATTCGTGTGAGTTCAAACGGCAAGTAGGCCGACTCTCCAACAGTACTTCAAGCGCACACAGACACGTGTCTACCACCGTATGCGAGATGCAGAATTTCGAGTCTTACCTTTCAATTTTGTTCGGACTTTAAAGGATATTTTTTTGATGTCCGCCATCAAGTCTTCCAGTTCTTGCTTGACCTCTGAAACAGATAAATTAAATGTAAGAAAGTAAGTCACAAAAGGGAAGCCAAGACAAAATCAGCTAAATCTCTGCAAGTATCTATTTTCAAAAAAGAGAGAAAGTCAAAGAAAATTAATAACGGAAGACATGAAAATTAATAACGAAAGTCAACAAGAGGAACATCTACTTGATAGCTATACCCAATAAACTTAACGTTTGAATTTAGATAAAAATGTGTCATCCCTAAAGTTTTTAATTTATTACGGGAAGCTTTATTACTGCCGACCGTTTCTCATTTTTAGAGAGTACCGCCTCGGTCATTTCTAACGCTGTATCCATATTGTACTTAAATTCTATACACGGAAATTAGTGAATAATAATATTATTATTCCTGTATCTCCCAGCACAATGCACATTACACGCTAACGTTCACGAATGACATTTTTGGTGAATCTTTCTTATGTAGCCTTCCCTTCCCGTAGTTTTCTATTTATTATGTGTTTATTTTTTAATATCACCCACAAAACGCATTGTAAATGTATCTTTGACTGTTATTATAGCTTCTTGAACGATAAGTATTTTGTAAAAACGATAATGGAAGTATAAAGAAGTGTCACTAAACGACCTCACTCCGCCGCCCCAAACACTTGTGCTTAATGCTGGAGGGCACACGCATGTTGATCGGAAAACGAGATCCAAATAAGCATTGCAAAAGATTGAGAAAAGAACAACAATCATTGTGCGCCATGAATCATAATACTCTATATTTAAATAATTCCTCAATATCTTTTCTAAATAAATAAATATTTTGATTTAGGCGTTTCAACGCAAGTGAGACACATATTAGTGCACTGAACCCGCATTAAAATCATATATAAATAATAAATAAAATAAAAATGTGTCCAACATATACCCGATTATTTATAGGTAATACAATATATTTCTGTGAATATTTTATGGAATAAAAGTAATTTTTAATACTCTACGTAAAAAATCATTCTAAATTAATAACAGAGATTGTAATGGATAATCTTGATGCAATTTTTTGTACTCGTTTAGAATGGTCAGAATGAAGGATCGCGCGTTGATAAAATAAATTAATATTTAGATTTTTACAACAAAAAATCATCAAAAGAACGAAAGCTGATATTTCATTGTTTATAATTTTTACGTCCATTAAAATTAAAATTTTCTAACGATATGAAATAACAATCATTTTAAATAGAACCAGAAAAGTTTAGAAACATGCAGATTTAAAAGTATCGTTGGTGTTCTACACACATCCCTTGTTTCTAAGCTCAACACGAAACATTGGGCCACGACGCTGCCAGAGCCTGACGCCCCGCTTCACGCCCATCGCCCATCGCCCATCGCCCTTCTGCCCTTCGCTGCCCTCGACGCGGGTGGGAACTAACTCCACCTGCGCAGAAAGGCTGCCATTATTATTTCAGGTCCCGGAGGGCGCGGACAAATAGTTTTGTCCAAATTCTCAACTACTGAAGTATATAATTGAAGAAAATATGAACTTTGGAGCTCAGCGAACTCGTATTAATTGTGACTTTAGCAGGAGACGCGCATTCCATTAATGGTATACTCTCTCTCTTATAATTGGAATGTGCTTTTACAGCTCTCCCAGGCAACATCTTTCTATTTCGGATCTTTCTAGATACTGTTTTACTATTAACAGGTTATTGCCAATTAGTTTTGAAAAGTAATAAAGTTCTTCTAAAACTAGTAGACTGTCAAGGAAGGCACAACATTGGGTTTTTGCCCGTCAAGCTCCTTCCTCGGCACCTGGCCGTGACTCCAGGTTATGCAACCCGCCGGCCACACGTGCAGTGCTGGCAACGAACGATATTCAAGTTCGTTCAAGACATTTGGGAATTCACACAAATTAAAGCAAACTATGATACTTGAAGATGCTGCTTTATAGAATGAAGACGCCTCAGGCGAGCAGAATCTAAAGATGATTATTGGCCCGAGAGTGAGACGTGGGAAGTCAGAAAAGGAAGGAAACTCCGTTCCATTTGTCTAAAAAGAAGGTAATATATTGAATTCCGAAGTGTTAAAGAAATAGTTGCACTGCACAGTATTTTTTGATTGATTGATTTTTTCGTGTTTCCGGGCGCGTCAACTGTTTCGGTCATTAGTACCGTTAGTGAAGTGCATGTTTTTTTCTCGGGAGAGGGCGCCGACCTACCGTCGGCTAGTGGGGTTTCCCCCGAACCAGGACTCTTCCACCAGCGGGGCACCGCCCCAGCCGGGACAAGTTCTAAGCTCCCGACCGGTCTCGCGGAATTTTTGGTAGTGTATTGCGTGTTAGTGTAAGTGTGTGTGTATAAGGGGAGAGGATAGGACAAGAAAGAGCACCGGCATTCGCCTGGTGTTGATCGGAAAAACCGCGGAAAACTACCGATCAGAGCAGCCGGCCGCTAGAATTCTCCTCAAGACAGCAACTGAATTCGACCTAGCTGAAAAGCTAGAGGCGAAAATCCTGCCGCCGTCAGGGCTCGAACGTAGGACCTCCGGGTCAGAGGTGCTGCAGTGACATCAGTGCCTGCATACACTGAGCTACCGCTCCCGGTGTATTTTTTGGAAATACAATTAATTCTTTCAATATTATTCTATACGAGGCAGTATACCTTAATAATCTCTAATAAAAATAAATTTTAATTGTATATATACACACGGAAAGTGACTATATCTTTATTTACTTCTTCCGACAATGACTTGCGGACCAATATTACATATTATACAGTTAGTGGTCTCGTGACTATAAAACGAATTGAATTACATTAAGAATGTACTAGTCTTTGTATTTTGGAAACAATAGATATTCGAAACCACAAAACCCGTTCATTAACGTTAAGAGCATAGAAAGTACTAAAGCAGTCATTAGGCAAAATAATTGGTTCTCTTCCTAGAATTCCTGGAAATATATACGAAGCTGTAAAACGAAGTAAATTATGCTGTGTTACCTTTTGACTTAAATATTTTTTCCAAAATGTGAATTAATATTTATATTAAAATTATTATTCTCTATCATTAGTACACTGTACTTCACTAGTATAAAATATTTTGCATTTATCAACCATTTTTTATCAAATTTAAAACTATAGACGTTTGTTTTACATAAAGAGTGTAATCCCTACAGTTTGATCGTTTAGGCGAATATCTAGCAACGTCACTAACCTAATTGGATAAAAAGAATTATTTCTTAGGATTTCCAGAATCAGCATTCGCCTTATTTAGTTCAGACGAATGTCCTGGTTTTGGCCCGACTCGCGTTGGTCGTTGAGGTTTCGAGGGTCGCGAAACCTAAGTGCGGATGCAGGCAAATGGCGAATTGGGAAGTTTCGTCTAGAAGGGAACGTCTTCACGACTGAAACAAAGCCAGTAGACGTTTCCTCAGGACAAGCTAAATATATTTTTAAAATGATTTTGGGAAAGGTTTATTTTCCAATTTCTTTGAATTGGATTCTTTAATTTGAACTTTTAAACGAGGGGATATCATAAACGAAGCGGTAAATGAATTGTATTCGGGACAGGGACGTGTTAATAATTTGCCAGAAGGGGACATCGAACTCTCCAGCTTCTCTCGACCACTCCGATCTGACGCAAGAACAGGGCCGTCCATGTCTGCCTGAATTTCACCGAAACGAAACATCCAAACAACAGACGAAGAGAAGTCAGTGGCGTCATGCAACCCAGCTGCTCAGGCAAAATGACATCAATCACTGTCTGCGGGTGAAGGTGGGACGGAGTTGTTAAGGGATAGGGCCACCCCACAGCCCGTCAAAAGTTTCAAAAACCGAGATGGATCTACGGTTTACCTCCAGCATTTATATACGCAAGCAGTAGAGCGCCGAGGGCAGAAGGGCAACCTCTGCCTGGCCCAGATGAGCGACGGTCGCATGCAAGTGGCGCGAGAGTTGCTTCATGAGTCGACTCAAGGGGGTCGGAGTGGCTAGCTCTCCGTTTCACAGGAAGAGCATTTTCAAAGTTTGAAGGTGTTTGATAATTCTGGTGTGAGAAGTTTTCTTATCAGTTCAATTTGAAAACTTTTTATAATATGTTGTAGTTGTAGCAATAGAGTTCAAAAACTCCAACATTTTATTTTCCGCACAAGATCCCTGTCCCTCAGATTGGGATATGAGAAAAGAGGTGGTGATTAGAGAAAATTGAGATATAGTCCTGATATTAAACAACTAGCGATACAACTAGTTGGATTCGAACATCCGTCATTGGCGGGACGCCAACCTAGGCATTGTACTAGAAGTTGGCAACTTTGGGGGGCGACTAGGAGGGGGCTAACACATTGCACATTGAGTTGCAATTCACGCTTCGTGTGTCCTAGATATAAACAATTGGTTTATGGCAAAACGTCTGTCTAGTCGTCCGCGGCTGCCAATCTTGTCTTCTTGTTTGTCAGTGAACAATTCGAGCGGCTAAACCGTAAGCAGGGTTTTTACCAAAATTCATATTCCTGGAACGTTCTTGCTGATTCACAGACCCTTGAATTTGAAACGGCTATTTTGATTTTCGAGGGCATTTTTTTATTTAAATTATTTCTCAGAAAAATGAAAGTAGGGTTATATAAATGGTACAGGTCCCATTTTCGTTGAACTCTCTGAATATTTAATTGACTGATTACTAGTGACTCCGTGCGTATCAATTGCTAAGGTCACAGTTCCATAAGAGTAGTGCATGCTTCTTTTGCTCGCCCCGCTGGATGGTGAGATCCGTCGGGTTCTCCCAACCAGGTATCTCCCGCCAGCGGGTCATCGCCTCAGCCGGGACAAGCTCAAAGCTCCCGACCACTTTCCCGGCACGCGTGGTATTGTGCTGTATGTGTGTGTGTGTAAGTAAAGAATAGGATAGGACAAGGAATGGGAAGGGAAGATCGCGCGCGGACTGTGGTCCGTTTCTTAGGATCATTGCCATCGCCTCTGGCATTCGCTCGGTGTTGAAGGGAGAAACCACGAAAAACTACCGATCAGAGCAGTCATCCGCCAGAATTATCCTCCAATCAGCGACAGAACTCGACCCAGGGATGCGAACCCCAGGACCGCCCGATCAGAGGCACTGCAGTGACATCAGTTAATGCCCTGAGCCACCTCTCCCAGTGTGAATATTCGGAATTTGCAAAGTATGTGGTGTCGTAAGTATGTAAAACTGCGAGGGAGTCTAATTGGCAGTGGCCCTGGCAGGAAGGAGTGGCGCTGGAGGGGCGTGGGAGGGCGGGTGGTGCGCCGCGCTGGTGCGCTGCTTGGTGCCGGATCGATCCCTAATAGCGCGCTGCGCCCCAAACACAGATTCTGGCCACGCGCCAACCGCCGCGGGCGCCCTCGGCGGAAGAATATACAATGGGCCGCGCCCAGCGCAGTCAGCGCTTTCTCCGCGCGCCCTCTGCCACCGCCCTCCCTGCGGCGTCTCGCAGGACAAACTCCTACCCGCGCAGACAGGTCCAGAATGATTACATTTAACAAGTGAACATGAAGCGAAAAATTACGTAAAGCGTTAAGTTTCACACTTGGCATTCTCCTGTCATGTTTAGGCTACTTATTATACACGGATGTTCCGGCCCATTCAAGGATATCTCACTTCCAGCATCTGTGCATACGTGGTCGCCTAACAGGGGCAAAGGCCACGAGTCGAACTCCCTCATGTACCACTTCCCACAGCCCCTACCGCTCCTCCTTCCGCAACTCCCTCCAACTTCTTCTTCCCCTTCACCAAATACTTCTTCTCAACTTCTTATTTCACATTTTCTCCTATTAAAATTGTAAAATTTGGCTTTTATCTTTTGTGCAATTCAATATTGTGTTTCAGTTGTCATTCAGTACAATTATATGCTTATCTTTATAAAATATAATATGTCAGTTGTTTCTCATAAACAGCTCTGGACGATTGCGCTCAGGGAATTATGCTTAGCAGATGATGAGAGTTTTTAAATTCTTAATATTGTCAGAAAAAAGTTGTCCAACTCATCATTATTTTTTACTCACACTTAAATATGTGTGTTTTCTTCATGTAATAATTTTCACTAACAGTGCCATTGGACGAAGCCATTCGTTGAACGCTTCGCTGCGAGACGCGAGGGCGCGCGCCGAGCTGCGGCGCCAGCCACGCCCTCCGCCCAGACCTTCCTCGGCCGGCGTCCCAAGAGGAAGTGGCTGCTCCATCGCGTCGCTCTGCTCGCCTCCTCGCTAAGCCAGCGCTCGGCTTCTCACGTCATATCCTCAAAATCATCATCCATTCCAAGATTGCGATACGGCTTAGGCATTGGTAGACATGGAGATACAATATTGCTGCCGCGCTTGGAAGCAACCTGTCTCTACTTCTCTCGCGCATTTGCACATCCACTTGTACGCGGTCGCCTGCCAAAGTTGTTGAATACAAAATGCGAAAAGCTTGATATATCTTCATAAGGAATTTTTTTAAAAATGGATGGTCATTAGGTATAGGGCAATCACCATGGCTTTAGACATACCGATTTCTGCTACAATCGCAAAACCATTATTATTATTATTATTATTATTATTATTATTATTATTATTATTATTACTACTATTATTATTATTACTATTATTATTATTACTATTATTATTATTATTATTATTATTTTTTTTCATTTCTTACTCTTCCTAACCTTCTTTTAACATTTCTTAACACTGGCGATAAACTCATATTGCATATATAAACGAATATTGGTAGACTGTTAACCTCATTGCAAAACGACACATTGAAGTTCAATAGAACCCCGTAACAAGAAAACTCTCATGTTAGAAAACGCTGCTTTTAGGGCACAACTGTCCCGTGTCCAAATGTAAGGTTACTTCCCGCGTGTAGGAGGTCCGCTCAAAAGAGTTTCCCCTCTCCAGATATTTCTTGCAAATGATTTTTCTTCGGAGGAAGTGAGACGTCGAAACGGCAGATCTTCGGAAGACAACCCGTGTCACTGATTGGTTTCGCTTCGACGCGTCCTTCGCAAAGGCTGCGTGAAGGCCACTTCTGTTCACGGTGTTCCCTTCCAAAGATACTGCAATCATCTGCAAAGCATCGGCCGAGTTCGCTCATTGCCTCGGTCCCTGCGGTCAATCTGCCCGGGGGTCCTGGGGTTGGAGTACCCACGTTTTCAACCCTGTGAGGCTGAATTCAGCCAGTCTGGAGGAGAATTCTAGCGGCCGGCTGCTCTGATCGGTAGTTTTCCGTGGTTTCTCCGATCCACACCAGGCGAATGCCGGAGCAGTACCCTAACAAACGGGCCACGGACCGCGCGCAATCTTTCCTTCGTCTTCTTTGTCCTATCGTCGTCCTTTACTTACACACAGTGAACCTCGCAAGTCGAAGTGCACGTCGGCGCTGGACGTTTCGTTCTCGAGGGAGAGGAACTGCGCTGCTGCCTGGGAGCAGCCTGGATTGCGCACCGGGATGAATTGCCAAAGCAGTTGACTTGCACGGAAACACGAAAACTGTTTGCGGTTTCCCTGAATATCGTTTTGTGAAAGATAATATCGATTTGGTCACCGTCAAGGGCTGGGATTTTCACGCAAGCGCGAAGGGTATGATTAGGCTCTTCATCTGACACTTTGTGTATTGTGTATTGAGTTTTGTGTATCAGCGTGGTAATATTCATGTTGATTGTGTTGCGAACATTTTGCCATTGAAGTCGAAGGCGTCGTCTCGAAATACATATGTAAAATGTTCAAATTGTGATGGTTCCTAATTGGAAATTAATATCAACATAAAACTGGATACCATACGTCAAATTAAGAATAGTAAACATTTAAGAGAACCTAAGGCGAAGATATACGAACCCATCTATCACGAGTTCTTGCCCGGAATAAACCATATCCCTGAACGTTTCCTAAAATGGGGGTCTGCAGCATTGGAACGTAATGCAAGTTGTAAGTCCGTGGCGCGAATAGCGTCACAGCGCGTGCGCGTGGCCAGCGCCCGATCTCTCCTCGGTGGACGCGCGCGCGCGTGGGTCGATGTGCGAGACATGAATGACGCTGACGTTCTGCCTCCCTCGTGGATGACGTAGGGCCGCCCCGACTCCTAGAGCAACCAATCGATTCTGTGAACTAACTCATAGAGACAACCTATTTCTATTCCGAAGGGAGACAAGGTTATGAAGTGGAACGCTAACTTCATTTCGAAAGGAAGAATCTTTATGTCTGACATTATTACTATGACGTGATTACGCACACGAGATCGCGTGTTGGTGAGAGATTCTTCTTGTTGGATTTCTTCCCGTAAAGAATTTCTAGGACTGTAGCTGCAACCGACAGCGAAGACTACCATTCACTCAATGCAATTACACATTTAGCGACACCATACTACAGCTCGGGGTTTGTCGGGAATAGAACTTTTATTTTGCCACTCTGTCAAAGAAACGAAAACATTTTTTGACTAACAGCCACTGTGATTAATGACAAACACGCTTTTTCTTGGAAAATTATAAATTTAAGTTATCCGCAAAATAATGTACAAATTAATAAGTGAAACAACTGAACGTAAAAGGAACTTTTCTCGAGTCATCCAACCGGGCCGTAAGGGAGGCGTGGAATAAAAATAGAGCCCCGAGTTGCGCAACCCGCCACGTCAGCGCGGTCTTAGGCGCCTGCTGTGCGCCGCTGAGCCGCTTTGGGGCGCGGAGCGGCGTCTCGCCCGCCCCGCCCTTCAAGGCAAACTACACATGCCCAGTCATTTACAGCTTATGGAGGAAAACGATCATGTACGAAACAATCCTTTCAATCTGCAACGTCTTTAAATCGGTAAATTCCTTCCAAAGTTTTGGGCTCATAAACAACATATTTACTTGCGTCATATTATAATAAAAGGATTCCATTATCAATTACCTTTTATCTGTTATTCAACCGAAAAACAATACATCAAATAAAATATATTCCATTTTCGTTAAATGTCCTTATTCATTTTGTAATCTACATTCAGACTAGATGTGGAATATATTCTAAAGGTTGTGCTGGCAGAACTTTTCCGTCAGTTAATATTTTGAAAGTTCATCTGCAAATAAGAAAGAAGGCAGAACGGGACTACTCACTCTCATCTGTCTGGGGTGCGGAGAGGATGTCGCTGTGTTTCTTCTTGACTTCTTCGACATTGGCCTCTATCTTCTCTATCATCCCCCGCAACTCCTCCACCTGTCAACAGTCACAAGCTGCGTCTCATTCACGCTCCACATGTCGCTACACCATTCCTCGCACGAGGCACGAGGCACAAGGCACAGCGGCCCATTCACCACAGTCACGATACGTCCCCAAGGAATGATTTGCCAAGAGAAGGCTGCAATCTCCCCCGAAGGGACGCTTTATGCAATTAAAACTCTCATTCGTTCACGCTAGAAAGAGTTAGATGAAAGTTGAGCTGGTCACTCACTACAAAATAACTGATCTGCCCGACTAAAATTACTACGAAATTATTAAGGATACTACAAAACTTCAAGATAGTTGCTTCAATAGATGAACAATATTCGGATTTAGACATACACTAAAAAATTGGGAAAGATGAAGGACAAATATTTGAAAAAGAACTTTTATATAGGTACATACATACAAAACACATTTACGAATGCCAAATGAATTTTAAATGACTGAAGTATACTTTACTTAAGTGTTTAACATATAAATAAAGTTAAAAAGTTAATCGGAGATTATTATGAAAAGGTGGATATATGTTAACCCCTTTTTGTTAAATATAAAAATAGTGAATACAAAAAAATAAAATACTGAAATCTGAGCAATACAATAACAAAGGAAGGCGATCGGTAACCACCCCGTGAATAAACGCTTCAATATTTCGGGCACATTGTATAAAAGGTTTTGAAATAACGAATCTAAACGAAGCAAGATATAAAAAAAGGAACTCCAATGTCAGAAATTTGGATACACGAGGCCCCTGGCATAAACGTTGCCATTTGAAAAACGACTTAGTCAAGAAAAAAACTTGAAATAAAACTAGTGATGCTAAAAGAGCACGTACTTTCTCACCTGTATTTTCAAGCAAAATTTCGTGAAAAGTACTAAAGTTTTCGGAAAATTGTACACGGCCTCATTTCAAAACCTATCTTCAAGGAACAGATTTCTTTAAGAAAAAATCTCCATCTTCATAATTGTAGTTGGAGGAAGACGCTGAAAAAAATTGTACTTTTGCCATTTTCGAAAAATTAGGGATTTCAAAGAAACAAGAGACCTGTAAAATGTCCTTCACACTCTCCAACAACAAAATCTAATAAAAAACGATAGTGCTCGCCAATAAGAGTTTTTTTCGCGCAGGATTCCATGACTCTCTTTACTCCGAAGCGAGAAAATAAAATATGTAAAGAATGCATTTCATCCTCTAAATTGAGTTGATTATTTGGCCTTGGGACACTTTGGACACATAACATAGTTCCATCCATATGAATAAAATTCTTGCTCAAAGTGACGAATATACAACAAACACAAGATTACCGACGACATTAATAAAGGTAAAATATTGACAAACGTTTCGTAACTCATGAATATAAAATGTTAAGTGCAGACGGATAATAATTTACTTCTCATTCTTAATCTAACAAAACTAATTTCACCCCTTTCCAAAAGTTTTGTATTCATTTTTATCTTTTTGTTTTGCCCAAACAACCCATTGTAAAATTCAGAAGCTGTAGAAATGAAAGTATGAAAACTAAAAATGTTTCTTTCTGGAACAATACGAATGACCTCACAAGTAGAAGGAAAACCAAATGTCTAGCATTCTCTTAAATTAAATGTAATTTAATTCTGCTATCCAATGATCTGGGAGTCCTACTAATATTATTCAATGGCTGTATCGGTTTAACACAAAAATTGGAGAAAAACTGCACGTTACTCTGAGTAAATGACAAAATTGAATTATTATTTTGATAAATTGGGGGACTACCACAAATTGTACGCGTTGAGACGAAAACTATGATTTGAAAATTATTTTTTTAATATACATATATCAAGAGAAGTCGTAAAGTTCAAGAGAACAAAGCAATTATTCGATCGCTTACCTTTCTCATTCTTATGGGATATCGACCCAAAATCACTCCAAACGAAATTTAGAAGTCAAGATGCGTAACATGATACTTTCGTATTGGTCACGATGCATTTTAATGTTCATTAAACTAGATCATTACTGCATCATATTTAGCACTGCAGTGAAAATTTAAGTAAAAAATGAATCGATGGACAATGACCGTTGAACCTCAGTTGAACACATCCCTAGAAGCGTCTTATCGGCGCCTAAAATATATTTTTTCACAAATTTTCGGTCTTATAGTAGTAGAATTTAAATATGTCTTTAAGAATATTGTAGAAGAGTAAAGTATGCAAACTTCATTGAAAACGTTCGAACAGTTTTAGAGGAAATGTCGTTTGAGCGTTGGTGTGTATAGTGTACATAGTGTAGCTTGTAATGTAAATATTAACGCGAAAAAGATATAAAAATTACGTTTGTATTTTTTAAACTCCTCAGCATACATCAATAATGACATTTATGTCATGTTATTCAGTAGACTTAGCGTTATCTGTACAAGTTGAAAGAAAAAAATGGAGCCTTTTTTTGAGAAAATTTTGTTTTCAGAATTGCCATTATTTCTCGCAAAATTACGCGAACACTACTTCTATTACAAAAAAATATGTACATCGTTTAAAGATCTACTTTTGAAGAATAGATAATATTCAGAAGAAAAATGTCTATTTTCAATATCGTAGTGGTAGGAAGATACCGAAAAAAAACTTTTACAAGTTTCGGTAATTCAGAAAATTTAACGGAAATCAGATCAGCGACACTTATAAGTGCACTTTGCTGCATTTTGTAAAAGCATTTTATCGAAAAATGTAATCACTATTCAGAAAAAATTGAAAATGTCCTCGATGTTTTATGTACAATACCCCCAAAAAATAAAATCAAGGGACTGTGACATCAGCCAAATCGACGGAGGATTATCAATTCTGGGGAAAATTGTGCTTCCAGTTGAGCCTCAAGCCTTATTCGCGGACAGACGAACGGGCGGACGGGCGGGTGGACAGGAGTTTTTGGCATCAAGGAAACACAAAACGTGGATTTTGACCATAACATTTCATTAAAAGTAAGATTTTGCCCACAACATTTCCTATACGTGTAGGATCAAGAACTAACAATTACCAGTACTACAAATTTTACAATACTTTTTTTGGTATCGGGGACCTACAATATAATTTTTTCTGCCAAAAAACCAGTTTTTAGCATCATTACATATTTTTCCCTACACTACGAATGTAGTATGCGAGAAAATAAAAATTGTATGGAATCCAAAGGTTTTTAAAAGTCGTACTGAATTTCTAACAAACTCGTGTTCTAGAAAATCGAGTATTGCTTTGTCTGACTTTTTATTCCACTTAATTTTGTACTATTAATGTATTGGGTGCAATCCGAGAAGTACATGAAATGCTGAGTTAATGTTGGTTTTCATAGAAAGATATTTCGAAGTTCAGTGTGTTCCAATTAACATGATTAATGTGCACAAAGTTAAATTTCGAGATAAACACACACAGTAACAAATAAGGAAGATCAAAATGGAAATATGGAATTAATTACAAAACAATAAAATGAAACGAGGAATCGGCATAACGCTTTTACTTTTCTTAATATATTAACGAAAATTAACAAAACTAAAGGTTTAATTCGTGCATTCGCTGATTACTCCACGTTATATTCGACAGAGGCCAAGGCATAAGTCATTTTTAATTGGACTTTAATTACTAAGAGCTTGCTGAAATGTAAATATCGTGTGTGATTTGACGTAGTAAAATGTTTCATTTGATATCTTATATTACATACTTGAACGACTTATTTCACGTCCACTATGACAATACATTATAAGTACACTTCAAATTTTGAACTTATAAATGTTATAAGACATAATCTGTGATGATATGCAATAGTATTTAAAATAAATGCTTATTTTCACTAAACTCATATTCATTATTTTTAAATGTTTAATTTACGATTTTTGTCGCTCTAATAGTTTTTAGATTTTATGAGATTGGAGATACTAGTCGGAAATAATTGAAAAAAAATCCTATATTTTAGAAAAGGGAGATTGTAAAAAAAAGGAATAAAATATTTTAAATTTATACTTTTTATAAATTAAAAAAAGATTTAAAGGATCAGAGCTCTAGTGATGACGTGACGATTGTGAAACACGATTTTTTTCGGGGCATTCATCTTCTTATATATCTGTTTGATTTACATGGTCTTGAGACATGCCCTTCGTCATAATGTGCTTCGCCTACAGGAATAACATTTATCAAGAATAAAAAATAGCTTAAATTTTTCTTAAATTTTCAGGACGATGTTGTGAAGGTTTTTCTCGAATGATTTCTCGATCGATGGTGTGTACATTGTCCATTCACTAGGTATATGTTGCAGATAAAACGTTAAAAACGTGGGCCTCCCAACAAACAGGATTAAGAATGCATTGACCGAAGGACGCGAGACCCGCTTGTGATTCGTCCGTTCGCCATTTTATCTCCCTTCGAAACTGTTACGCAATCACGTCATTCTATTCTCTTCGAATTTGGTATGAATGGTCCTCAACGACATTAAAAAAGCCCATCCATCAAGCACCACATTGCTCATCTCTCGAACAACGTCTATTCAAATATATCCTCCATAAATCAAATAGCCCATTGCAACCTAGCCACTCACAACGATTTCCCGACCCGAATCCGTAATAGACATCCCGTACACGCCTTCTTGCACATTTTTTCCGATGTAAACTGAGCGTAGGTGCTCAATGAGCATCCTAAACCTGTGTAGGAGATAGATTAGATTTAGTTTTAAATTAAGTTAGCTATAAGCCATTTCAAAAACATGTGAGAGAGTATTAATACTGAACGATGTAACCAACGATTCAACTATAAATATATTTAAAAAACATTAAAAAAAGACGTGTGGGTAAGAACTTTTAATCCATTCTTGCATTTCAAGATGTTGGATGTTCAATTGATCCACTTTATATATATATATATATATATATATATATATATATATATATTGTTCAAGATTTCAACGATTCTAGACTCAATTATTCTGCATTCTGTCTGTTAGTAATTTAGTTAGGAGCAAACATTTTGCGAGATTTATTGGCTAAACCTTTACACACTGCCATCAAGAGTAGATCTTAGAATGGTTGGTCGAAAAGGTCTGCTGATTCCAGAACCACTAGTATTATTTTGCTTCGTGTAATGAGAAATTACTAATGACAATGGCTTTAGTAATAATTAATTTTAAGTATACTTTTTCTTTTGTCACTGTTGTCACCTTCACGAGAACTCGTAGTACTATCAACACATGTTTCGGAAGGAACAAAGCAGCAAGAACGAAACCTTCAGGGAGTGGAGAAAATAATTCCGAAAGTCGTACTTTGCGGCGCATTTCCGCCGACTGAACTTACTCCGCCTACGCCGAACGTTATTTTTACTCCATTTTTTAAGATTTATGAATGCATTTGAGCAGACTTGTGTATGTATTTGTTCATTTCTATTTATGTAATATGCAAATATTTATGCACTGTTCAATGTCGTATGTATATGAAAGTGTGTGTGTGTATAATTGTAATTATGTACGTAAATGGTATATAAATAGATTACATTACGTACATCAACTACATGTATATAATACAGAATGTCGTGGAGTAAATGTTACAAACTTGTAGAGCATGTAGAGAAACGGAGAGAGAAGATGATTTCGATTTTCCAATGAACAGATGCTGGAAAATGCCAAATAATGGAGTTACACGAGTGATATTTGCCGCTGGATGTTAGGCAATCCCGTATGCATATGTTGTTCAGCAGGCACCTTACCTACGTCAGAACGACACCTGCCGAACAGCTGTATTTAAGTTAAGAAGGTAGACGAATAGGTAGATAGATAATTAATAGGTAGATAGATAGATGGTTAGATAGTGATAGATAGATAGATAGATAGATAGATAGATAGATAGATAGATAGATAGATAGATAGATAGATAGATAGATAGATAGATAGATAGATAGATAGATAGATAGATAGATAGATAGATAGATAGGTAGGTTAGGTAGAAGGTTTAACACCCGGAGGTAGATTTCTAAGATGTTCTACGATGTATATAGAAGGAATATTGTAACATTAAGACACGTTAACTAAAAAACAATACAACGCAACGCATTACATCAATATTTTACTTCACTATTTTTTCTAAACGCATTTAGTTGTCTAACAATAAGAGGCAAGTGTTACAAGAGTAAATCGGATGTACGATATTTCCGACTCTAGGTTCTTTGACAAAAAATCATCATTTTCGACCGCTCCGCAAGCCTTACAAGTTGCTAACATTTATTCTGAGACACTCTGTAGTCTGTTACTATCACCCTTTACATTGGTTAATTGTTGTTGTCACGTGAGTATCAAGTAAATCCACACCCGAATACATATACGAAGCCACAAATTGTCCGGGAAATCCTATCACTTGAATGAAAACTTGCCCAACATTTTCATAATTCTTAAACTGACAATACATTTTCAAAATTCTTAAACTGACAATACATTTTCAGAATTCTTAAACTGCGGATTTTACCAAAATATCAGATATTATGGAGAATATAGTCCAATTAAGTTAAATATTGATTTTCGAGAAGAATTGGAGGAATTATCAAATCATCATGCTTAGAAATTGTCCCGACACTTTGGAATTGGAATATGTGCGGTGTCATCAAAGTTCGCGTCAGATGGGTCCAAAAGTACTTTTGCTCGAACCTTGCAGAACCGGAGGTAAACTACCAGGGTCCAAAACGTCTACGATCATTACGTAAGGAAAACAAAGAAACAAAAAATAAAAATAATAAAAATCATTAACTGCGGAAAAAAAATTCGCTTCCGCGAATGACTTGATCACTATTACATTAAAAAAACATTGTTTTTCGCGAAACCGCTTTCGTTCAATTTCTCCAAGTTCGTTATATAAAAAGGTCTCTCAGATCTTACTCCAACTACGTTATATAAAAATATTCATTAAGTAAATCAAATATCTCCAAAGAGTTTCACAGCGACTGTCCCAACTTGACGGATGTTTTAACAATAGGACACTTGACAACCATGTCTAAACCAGGACATCTTTATCAATTTTATAGAATGTATTTGAAAATTGCCGAAAAATCTATATTGATAATTTCCAATGTGCACATAAACTGAAAGAAACCATCGCATGCTTCGGCCTTGTTAGAGTTTGAAGGTTTCATTAGATACCGAAGAACTCGGGAAAACTTCAAAAAAACAATGAAACAGTTTCGATTTTGACTGAAAAACGCAAATATTTGATTGTGTTATTCTGCCTATTGACACACTACTGCACGGTCTGACACACACGCACGGTCTGGCTTCTCACACTCGGACATCACTGCTTACGACACAGCATGGTTCCATGGAAGAGGCCGCCAGCCATTAAATATTTGCTATTCACGTGACCGCTACAATTTTGGTATTCTTGGTGTGTAAAGAACCGTTGTACTATACTATGTTGCAGTATTCGTGAAGAGTATTTTTGTTAAAATATTTCATTTATTGCCGAGTTATGGAAGCGTATTTGTTGTTGTTGTTGTTGAGTTGTTGAGCACAGAGCGTGCTCCTTTTAGGAAAAGAACAATGTGTATGATTTTGTTCAACAGCAGTTTTGCTGCTTCATCCCACTTACCACGTGGCCTTTGCTCGTTGCTTCAGTCTCCTCTATAGAAAGTGCTAAACCACGAGGCAGAAGGCAGAATTGTCGTTTGGGGGAAGTTCTGCCAGTGATCGTTTGATACCATCGCGTTGAAAACAAAACTTAGATTGTGCAACATTTTGCGAAATTTTACTTACTTTCATTATTTATCGAGATTTTGACAAATATTCATCTGAACTAGATGAAAGTCTCGACATCGTTTATTTACGGTATTTTTAACCGAATGAACGAAGGAAGGAGGATTTTTTACAACATAAACTTTCTGAATTTCCCATCCTTATAACCAACGGATACCGGTGATCGAATACATATTTTCATAATCGCCGACGGTCTAAACTTGACGGTTTCTTAAAACAAAATTTATAAAAACATTAATGTAAGTGAAATAACGGTAATTTTAGCGTGTCGTTGCAGATAACACTCTTTCAAAGCAACATCATTTATTAGATAGCTATTTAATAAATTGTAAATATAAAATCAAGTCATTTAACATATACAATACGTCATAAAAAACAAAAACTTGATCAATAAGCATGCGCGATTTTTCACTTCCTCGCTACGCAGTAGAGAGAAAGTTATGTAATGCTGCGCGAAAAAACAGCGAATTTTCGGCAGAAAAACTCTTACAGGGCGCTGGTAAGGAAAACGTAGATAAATCCAGTTGTTAAATTTAGAAAAAAAACTTCTTTCACGTGGTGTAGCTAGAATCCATGTTTTGTGGGTCCTTGATTCCGAAAAACCAAATGATGACCAAACGTCTGACTGTCCGTGCGTCTGTGAACAGCGCTAGCGGTTAAACCGTTCCGCCGATTTTCTCCAAAATTGATATTCCCCAATCGATCTGGCTGGTTCAGAGGTCGCTTGAATTTGAAACCGATATTTTAATTTTGGGGGCTACTTTTCATGATGTCCCTAGGACATTTTCTAAATTTCCAAAAAAACAGTTTCATCGTTTTTGATTAAATGTTGTTGTCGTTGTTGGATAGTGTGAAGGACGTTTAAGACATTGATCCAGGTCGCATTTCGTCGAAAACCTTTATTTTTCGAAAATTGCAAAAGTTCAAATTTTTTCGGCGCCTTCCTAGAACTACAATTATGAAGATGGAGATTTTTTTCCTTAATGAAATATGTTCCTTAAAGATAGATTTTGAAATGAGGTCTTGTACGGTTTTTCGAAACTTGACGGGCGTCAAAGACGTGCTGTTCTTGCTGCGCGGCGGCCATTTCGAGCAGCGTCTAGCGAGAGCGCGGTGCCCTCGCGGCAGCACGCGAGGGCCGCCCGCCCACGCGCCAATCGATGCGCGCTCCTCCTCCGACTTCAAATCGCACACGAGCATGCAAATGACCAGCAGGGGCGACGCCAGACAGATTTCATCTCTTCCCGGTATTGGAACCGACCAGACAAGCGACGGTACACGCAAAGGCAACAGAGGAGGCGTCTCTCGGCGCAACTTTCGCTCGTTTTCAACACTCGGAGGAAGATTACTGGGACCCATACAAATCATTTCGCTTCGCGGAATGTCAGAGAAACGTAAAAGAGAACATTCGTCGCTTTGACATATAGTATACGGACTTTCCCTCTCTCGATACGCCACATTGTGAATTCACGAGTTCCTTACAAAATGACCAACCCCGGAGCAAAGTTAATAGAAAGCAAATTTCAAACGTCGAAAAATTAATGGTGGTTTATGAAAACACAACAGCTACTTAACAAAGTATTTCGATTTCCATATCAACGACTCATGAATTCAAATAAGTTTGGAAAATATATCATTGTCAATCTTAATCGGACTGAGATTATGTAACTACTTCTGAAGAGATCATTACCATCTACTATCTGCTTGACATTTATGCTTCATAACATGAAGCAAGCATAAGGAATTGTCTGCAAAATAAAATATAATTGATGCTAAGAGAAGAGAATTAAATAGTATTCGGTTCTCCAAACAAAAAGGCACGCAACATTGATTGCTTTTGATTAATTCTGGTTTTTCGCTTTGAAAAGCGATGGATGTCCACGAAAAATTCTTTGAACTTCAATTGATGGTCACCACCTTTACATTCCCTTAACATCAATAGAATTGGCTTCCGAGAAATTAAAATTACCTCACTGATGAGAACTATTAGCGTGCCATGGTAGAATTGCAAAACAGTGAAGTTTTTGATTCATAAAATTATCAACAAAAATTTCCACATCACAAACATTTTTAAAAAATTTTGAAATTTAATAAAATGTTTTGAAAATGTAAGATTCTGTGGAATATGCTTAAAAAATATTCCAATTTGCAATTCTCATTTATTGTTCATAAATTTCCTCTTTTCCCAGTAACGAAACGAACGTTTTGAAGCTAATAATCACATGATGTAGTTAAATAAATTCCATACTCGTATGCCATACGTCATCCAAGTAACAAATAGATCTTCGCTAAACAAATTATTCAGAATTCGAAACCAGAATGAAGTTCAAGGCAATTGAGCTCCCGAGATTCTTAGTAGTACCAAGTGCATTCAAATCACTTTGCGTTTCCATATTTTATTGTAGATAAAAGTATTGGAGGTGGGGGGGGGGGATAGAAACTGTGGACAACTTTCACTCACTTCTGCGAAGAACTCGTCCATGAAGCCGTCCCGCCCCTCCATGTCCACAGCATACTCGTCGGGGAAATCATCTTCGTCGTCGCTTTGGGCCTAGGAAACACGAAACGGCTGTTATCGCTTCCATACACATAAAATGAAAATTGGGGGAAAAATAAATTCACTAACGCATCTATATGCCTGATTTCACTAGAAAATTAAAAACGCATGATAATCAAAAGTTATTTTTTGGTAAACAAAATTTAAAAAAATAGCTTGTATTGTCAACAGGTTCCTACATAGGCAACATGCAGCAATCTGACATAAATTTATAAAAAGAGCTTAATACTATTGCCGAAAATTGGTATGCTAGTGTTGAATATCTACCGAAAAAACTGAAGAAACAAATAAAATAATTATACTGCCAGATTTTAATTACATCGTACAAAAAAAATCAGAGTAACTTCATGCGTGGGATGAGTTAAATTTGCATAATTAAATAGGAAATTCCACACGAAACTTACTGCTTTTAGAGCTGCTAATCTATCCTTCGTCATCTTCTAACCTTCCAATTCACTCTGTGTGGATCTGTCTTGCTCTATAGAAACATCCCATGCACAAATATTCCTATGACACAACACTTATTACTAACGAAACAGACACCAAGAACATCGATACCCTTACAAGTTTACTGCAGGCTACTGCAACTCGCTCCCGACCTAGACGCTCTGGCACTGGGCACGCGCTGCGGCTGGACTGCGGTGCTCTGCAGTGCCACCGCAGTATTTTGAAGGAGGATCGAGCATTTCCCACGCACGCGCCTTCGATTCGATAGCTCGACGCGCGGAAGCGGGCGCTATGACGCTCTCGGGAGACGCGTCTTGCTCCAATTAAACTGTCATCTGGCGAGATTCCTTGCGAGGACTAGGGATTTCCACTGAAGACCCTCGATCGATAGTCGCCAGTGGTTTTATGACGTCTTTGAACGTTTTCTTCGAGCAGAGGGAAGATTTGCGCGACGGTGTTGGATAACGCAGAAATTAATTTACTTCATTCAGAGCTATTAAGTCCATTTTGGAGAGTATTTCTGCAGTACTTCATTACATCTACAAAATTACTCATCTCAATCTATTAATAAAACAGTAATGTTTAACAAGACACAAACATCGGTTTAAACAATTGTGATTTTCGAAGAAAGAAAAGCATTCAATGATAAGATAATGCAAATATATTTTAAAATATTTATATAGTTGACGTGACAAGGAAGTGTTAGGTGTCGTTATTCTATTAAGTATAACCTACATATTTTATCGTTCATTTAAGCCCTCATGAATCAGTTTCCTTCTTTTAAAAAAGTAAAAGCTAATGTGACACAATACATTATGTAACACAATATTCTAAGTGACATATAAATTCGTGATAATACAAACGAGAAAGCAGAATCTTCCTTATCTGATATCGCAAGTTATTCTACTCGCCATTAATAAATGGAACGGAATTCCACTTTCGGTTCATAATAGTGCTTCGAGCTATGTCAACTTTTTCTTTCGAGAACTAAATTAATACATTATTCTCTTTTATGCACTTTACTGTCAAATGAAAATTATGCTCAAGATAAAAAGCTAACAAAATGTAAAGGCCCAAGCAGTGCTAATGGCGGTGAAAACTTTGAAGACTATGGTTTCGGTGCACCGAACCGAAAAACAACAATTGAAATGATAGTCTAACATTTTTATTGAAATATTCGTATTGACCTGGTATGTTGTGATGCTAACAACATTTAATCACTTCTGGTATTTTTTAGTTCGGGATTCCTGATGTCCCTGGCGAGATTCTATCCATGTTAGTTACGTCGTAACTGATAATTAATAGAACCATCGAAATTAACAATTATGGCAACTCGTAGAATTAACATTTCTTATCCTAAATTTAAGAAAGACCAACAATGTCAAATAACTGTTTTGTTGAAACCCGTGTTTTCCTGGATCAACAAACTAGAACCACGAGAACTTGGGCAAATCTCCTGCGTTCAGAGCAGGCGAGGCCTGTTATTGATCTGCTTGCCAGACGCACGGGAGGAATCACAAGTTGGACCAAGTTTGGTCCCTCAAGCTTCTCAAATTGGAAAACACGTAATTTTTTCCTACGCATTCCATTTTTAATACGTTTCACGAGCGGTCTGTTAACTATTCCGCACGTACCATCGTCTCCATTCAACTCCCTTCTCGGGAATTCTGTATGTTAAGAGAAATTCTTCGGGATCGCGCTTGGTTCGCTATGTAATGCAAGCGCGACATTGGAGAATAATTCCTTTTTTCGTTTATCTGACGTTAAACTAAATGTAAGTCTTAAATTAAAATTGAACATAAATGTTGGCTATGTTTTTCCCATTTGACAATTTAACTAGCGGCGCAAAAGGTAGCTAATACTCAAGGACCACAAATAAATGTGAAGTCTTGGTGGATTTGTGACTTTTCAAATAACCACATTTGATAGAAGTGGAAAGGCTAATTTTTTATTAATCTTAATAAATTGACTGATGATGTATCATGGTAATTTGTCCCAGCTCCTAAATGGTTCTACAAGTTTTCATGTGACAACTCAGACCGTGTTCAAAAAGTGAGCTATACATTCTGATCCCCAGCAATGATAAGCAGTACATTATATATTAATATTCCAGCGTTGACCTGTCCTTACGCTTCATGCTGAATGCAAAAACTTCATTTGATGACTCTGTGGAACACGCCCTGTAAAAATGATTCAGAGTGATCAAGTCAGCTTCAACGTATGGGTTCATACATTGAATATACATTGATAGACCAAAATATTTAAATCACTGTCAATCCCCTAGTGACAATTTCAGATGAAACTGATATACATTCAGAAAAGAATGCCTTTATCTTCACCAATTCATTACCGAATTCATATCAATTTATTTCTCTCATCACTCGTGGGTCTTGTTACTTGTGTAGATGTGTGCTGAGTTCTGTAATGACACATCCCAATAAATTACTTTGTTCAATGAAATTACTTGGAAAATAACTCTAAAAAAATTCGTTTAAAATTAAAAATTTTGATTCTAGAAATAATTGTCAATCCAACACTTAATTTTTTCATTTCTCTCTTAATACAAACAAAATTTTGTAAATGTAAATTGAGATACAAGAAATTTTAACAATTTGTATACTTTACTGGTAGGCATGTAATATGATAGCAATAAATAATTCTGAAGATGAGCTTTGTCTGTGATGCAAAACTTCTCCAAAATTTGTGGAAGCAGTATTAGCACACCTTACACAGTAATTTTTAAATTGTGATATAAATCTGATGTCCTAGAAATTATGATTGTAATCTATATTATATTAATCAAGTGATTTGGGGGGGGGGCAAGAGACAAGGTTGGAGGCAAGAGTTGAGGGCAATATGGTGTTAGGTTTTTGGAATGAATTGATACAACTCTCCCAGTATTATTCAATTTATACACAATAACACTGTGTGAACAATTTAAACATTTAACAATTCCTCTGACCTAATTACCACAACATTCCCTCTCTGAATTAGCAAAAATACTTCATTGAGAGAATCATCTTCACCACATTATTTCAAGTCAGGGAGAATAGATCCCTTTGCAAAAGTTTCAGATAGTAAAACACTTATTTCCTATAAACAAGGTAACAAAACTTATTGATGAGAGACACATTACTAACCAGCATTTTTTTCAAAGAACTTTACAAATAACTTGATATAAACTTTCTTAATGGTCATGGTTGTTTTAATACTCATTTTATTTCTGTATATTAATCTGTAAATTGCAGCATCAAGATTACTTTGTTTTCTGAAAAGGAATTGAAATTGTATTTTTAACTGATAAAACACATTTTATTCTATGCCCGTAATAAAATGGAAATTCATATCCATTTTACTTCCTCCCTGTAAGATGAATCATTAATTCTTTGAAGCATATTTAACTCCACCAATGACATGACTAAGGTGATCAGGAAAGATTTATGAAAGAAAAACTATTTCTGATTAAAATTAATTTATTCACATCTAAGAAACTTTCTTTCATTATTATTAAACAAACTCGATACAATGAATGACAGAGGGAACAATGTTACCTTTCACTTCAGTCACGAGAAAACAATGATATGAACATACGCATCGTGATCAGTGAACTAACATAGGTGGAGTGTGAGAAACGATGTTTGCATAGAGACTGGTTTTTCTGAAATCGTGTGATTTGCATGCTTACTTGCCAAGTGAAATTTCATCCACATTCAATGAAAAGCTTTCCTTTGCTAGTTCAATTGAACAAAAGAAAATTGAATATACTGAATACTATCGCTCTGAATGATTATCTTTGATAACAAAAACCGTTACATATCCTTTGTAAAATTGCCATTTTCTTATCTTGCTTTGCTCTTCTTCAAACAATTTAGTTCGATTCTATAAAATTATCAAAATGTTAACAATCAAAACAAGGTGATTATAAACAGTAGAAACCACTATATCATTGGTAATGAAAATTTATGTTAAGACGAGCATTAGCACAATCCATTCAACATGTTTGTTTCACAGTATTAACAACCATATTTTTAACTTCTCATAATTTGTCATTCTTCCTGGATCAAAATAAAGTAGCATAAAAGTGTTAACACACCTGTACAAACATGTGTTTGTTAGTCATACCCTAACTTACAGAACATGATCACACTCTGACTAACACTTGGCAGGGTAAATCTACCACTACAAGTGAGACCAAGAACTGAGAAAGCAATGCGGACTCCTTCACACCCAAGCCTTGTGGCGCAAATGTTGCTGTCAGATACAGATCAATGATAGGAACCAATGCAGTCACTTACAAGTTTTCTCACCTACCAATAAAATAATTGATTAATGTATATTATATGAACATTATTTTAGTTTCTCTAAGCAACAAGTAGGCCTTGCAAAAATCTTTCTATGACCATCTAACAGAGAAGGAACACACAATGTGCACAAAACACCCTGAATGGAAAAAAAACAAAAAACAGCTTTGCATCTACACAGGCATTGCTCATTGCATGCGCTACACTGGCCTGGGTTGAATTTGCTAAACAAAGGTGTAAACTTCTCACTGGTAGTCGTCTGAGTTACCAAATCTATAATACACACACTGTATGCATTGAATGGGTGAAAAAGACGCACTCAATCATCTAATACAAATAAATGCAGTTTGAAAAAAAGTTATTTACATTTATTAAAAATTCCTGGTTTCAAGAAGACACAAACCAATAATAAGCAAACCACCTGAGAAGTACAACCTTCTAATTTGCGACAAAAATTAGAAGCTGTTTTCTTGTGGTAATTTCCCTCTAGACAGTTTTATCCCATAGCATTTCAACAAGTGTTTATTTGCTTTATTTTTGCATCTATTAACTGCTGGTCAGATGCAGCCTTGATCAGCTCCTCAGTACTGTTGTTCTTTCGTCCCTAGCTGCTTGTGGTATCACAGAGATAGGTGATGGTCTTAGGCAGATGGGCAGGCTGACCACTCAAATTTAGTCTGAAGGTCGCTTCTCACTATGCTTTTTGGTAAATTCTTCAGCATTCTTTATAAACTTCTTGCGATCTTTTAGGAATTCTTCAGCTAGGTCTGCTCGAAGTGGATGTTCTGGTTCTGGGTCATTGACTAGAGCCACTAGGGCTTGGATAACTGCAACAAACAAAATAACATCAGCTCAAAGAATATTTATATCGTTTTTTAGAAACCTGATAAAGTCTTTAAAATTTAGGCAATAAGCTCACAAACAAATCACTGGTATAATATTTGAAAACTACAAAGGACAAGAATTCAGAAAGTGGCTAATGATTCAAGAAATAAAAACATAAGATGAAGGATTTTTTAAAAATTTTTTGCATCATTGGTGCAACATGTTTCTTAAACCTTTTTTTTTGGCGTTGAGCGTTTGCGAGGAGTAACCCTCCTTTACTTTCTTGGTCGTCTTGTCACGTCACAGTCAGTCAGTGCCTTTTATTCCTCCGGCTAGGGTCTCGATTTCATTAGATCCTGGGGTTCTCAAATTCACTTAATCTCTGTGATTTCACAGAGTGTAGTAAACTAATTCGGCTAGCGACGCCGGCCAAATTAACCAAGGGTGTGGAATTGCCATTATTGAAGTGTATGGAGAAATGAAATTTACAAAATCAAGAAATTAACCCCTTTATTTCTACCTTTTCCTCTACTGCATATATATTTCTAGAATTTATCTTGAAGTACAATAATTAAATTTTAATACTCCACTGTCATTCATGAACGACCTAGATTTCAATTTGAAATTACATTCTGAATACTCTTTCTATAATTTTAATACTGAAGAGTCTTCCCAGAAAACATGACTTTACAAACAAAACAAGACAAACAAATAAACAAAAGCTGCAGTAAATACTGTAAAAGATGAAAGTGCAATGTACATACAAATGTATTGACTGAAACATTACAAAAAACATTCAATATTGGGGAAACTCACATGGTCACAAATATTATTGCTCAAATTCTTCTCAATAATTATGTTCAGAAATAAAGCATTACAAAAGTGTTCACCTTACTGATTATAAAAAATGAAATAAAAAAGTATGTTGAGGGAGGAGGAAGGAGGGGAAAGAAAAGAGGAGAGACAAGAGGAGGGACAGGGAAGAGAAGGGATGGGGAAGTGAAGGGACCAGGAACATGAAGGTTGATGCAGAGGGAGGGAAGGAGAGATGAGAATATGGGGCAGTACACAAAACATTCATTTTCAGAAGACAATTATGTACCTGAAAGGCATTTACTTTACACCAAAAATCAGATAATGAAAGGAAGAACCAAAAATGAGAACAAACACATATGCAGTGAATCTACTCAACAACAGTGTGGAGTTCGGACAGCGATCTTCCAGACTATTCAGCTGTCAATTGCTTGAGCGCCAACCTGCACATTTCCCTGACCCAGTGGAAAGGGCTGTTCCTGTAAGACAGCTGTATACTTTCGACACAAAAAGGTCCCACTTCTCTTTAATGCTAATTACCAGCATTTTCTCTTCTCCCGCAGAAGTTAATAAGAAACAAAAACGATACACTGCAATCACAATGTGGAAATAACAAGCTCCATCACTTTGATATGAAGTGATGCTAACTGGACAAAGATTGCATTAAGTTTTGTGAACTATCAGAGATTCAAGAGAGGATAGTAATTAGTATGTGGCCAGCGTGATCTCCCCAACTAGTGTCGACCTGTGATATTTTTGGGGACTAAGTTGAAGTACAGAAGAAAAACAATGCACAGAAAATAATGGCATTTCAGAAATATATATTCAAAGGATGTCAACACAGACTGGAAGATTTTAATAAACGAGCCTGAAAGAGTTATCTAGGAGCCTGCAATGTGGGCATAGGCAGTGAGCATTTCCAACATCTCCTGTGAGGGAAGTTTTGACAAAACAAGCAACAAGCAAAGGCCAATGCACTGGTAGTTCCTGCGAAATGGAGGGGCCCATTGCCAGGGAGGCCAAATTTTGCATCTGCCCAGTTTGTGAGTAGAGACCCTGTTCAATGTATTTGAAAGAGGACAGACAGAACAGAGGGAAAGAACTTCATGAACTTTAATTACATACGGAATATAATTAATAACTAGAAATAGCATACAAGAAAAACATTCTTGTGACTGACATGAAAACAAAATAATTAGTACTTTTGATAATTAGTCACTTCTTATCTAAGACTAAGGCTTATTCTCTTGATATCTTCTTTTCCACATTTTGCAGTTTTTTTTACAATAATTTTTCAGGAACTGCCCTCATTTTACAATTGCACAACTAAATTATTGTAATATTGAACAATTTTTTCATGCAAAAAATATTTATAGTAAAATTTAACCAGCTCCCGAGAATACACATCAGTAAATTCATTTTAAAATTCCATTAACAATATTTCAACACTACACACAAATAATACGCCTACAATGTTAAGATGTTTAATATTCTTCATAACAGCCAAAAAATATCTGAGGGCTACTGAATTTCCTTCAACAAATTTTTCACATATTTTCATTTTAATAATCTTCAGCAACGGACTAATTCAAATTCAAAAAGAACATTAAAAGTAGGTGAGGCAATTTGATTATGGCTATTTCATTAATACAAAACAAAATTCAGCCATGTTGAAGTCATCTTTAGTGCTTGCTTTGAATACACAATGGTGCATTATGTAATAATTATTTTTCTAACAGTTACATCAAGTTTACTTCCAACAGTCATCTTACTCTCTTCCCCACGAATCAACCATTTCATCATCTTCAATCTCAATCAGGGCTGTATCGAAAAGATCTGATAAGCTATAATATTTCTAAACTAAGTTTTCTCTTTTAATTGTGTAAACTTAATTATATCACTTTTATACAATAATTATTAGTTTAGTAATTAAATATAACATGCGAAATGAGTATAATGTATGGTGCAATGTCATGCAATACCCAAGAATTTTCTCACATCTACTGTGAGACTCCACCACTCAGCTTAAACCCTCACCTTCATGCACAATGGGCAGAAAAGCAGTTTGCTACCTTCTTGAAGTGATTCTTTCTAACCCAAGTTTGATTTCTGTACATGTCTTGAAATTCCTACCCAGCCTGGTATCATGGAAAGTATTCTCCCAAACTTGAATATCTGCGGTTCTACAATTCTGGGCAAACATGCTCTGGCCTAACATAACCCAGTCAGAGACATGAGCAAAATATCTATTACTGGTCTCTAGAGAGCATCAGGTTAAAAATTAATGTAGTTAACAGAATGGAGAACAAACTCTATATAATCCTACAAGGAAAAGGAATAGTTTATTCATCTCAACTCCTGGTATCAAAAGAGTAAAATGTTTATACTTAAAACTAGTAAAGTGGAAAAGAAATACATCAAAATACAAATGTAATACACACTCAACTTTAATAAACTTACAGGGAATATTAACAGCAGAGTATTAATGCATTTAGGTGATTTAAAAGAGATGTTGTGTCAATGAAAACATTTCAATAGCACATAATTTCTTTATATTCTGTAACAACTATTAACTACTTTGATATCTTTGCTGCTTGTCCATTTGTGATGATATCACAACTCAAAATATCAAATAACTTTTAATACAATAAAGCAAGTGAACCAAAAATGAAATGATTGAAAGAAAATTCAAAAAAGGAAACAAAGTTAATTTTATTGCTATGACCAGCACGGTAAGAGCAATGATTACAGTATGTACAACTATTACCTAATAAAGAGAATATATACTTTACTTCTATTCCAATACAATAATGCGTAAAAGAGTAGTTTTCTTTTCCTATGTAATTTACAATGAAAATATTACATAAATTGAAAAGTAGAACTTCGATTAGCTTCTTTGCAATCTTTATTTTTACAAATTTTAAGTTGACTGATGAATTATCAAACCTTAATTTTTCTTAAAAACAACAAAAACAAGAACTATTATTACAAATTAATTACTTTTCACTTACCCTGATCTGTCTTAGTGGCAGGTTTCCAATTTTCTGCACTTATAATTGGTAGGCACACCTGACCCTTTTCATCAATATTTGGGTGGTAAATTTTAGTTTTGAAATTAATTTTTGGTGGCTTAAAAGGATATTCCGCTGGAAAATTAATCTCTATGCGAAAGGCACCTTTGTTGTAGGGAGGGTTATCCTGAAAAAGAAAAGAGAAACATTTAATCTACTATCACAGTTTGAAATTTATTTAAGATTATGACTAATTACTTACCGGCACTATCAGTCCTTGCCATGTTAATATATTAGATTCATCTACTTGTATATCTCTGAATGATTTCATCCCCGACGTGCGAATATCGCCGAGCTCCTGAAAAGTAATGCAAAGTGGTTATTACAAAAGTGATAAATCCATGAAATGGGTCTTAATGATTGCACAAACTCAAAAAATGGGTCAAATGCATTAAAATCAGTGAAATCCACAACGTGCGCCTTTCCTTACTAGCATTTCCCGTTTTGGAATGTCATGCGATAGGCAACGAGGTGAATGGTCGTACAGAGTTATGGTCACATGCAATACAATAACGTGTATCAGTAACTTTTAAAAATATTTAATCGAAACTACTGTAAACCAAATAAATGACTTAATTATAGATACACTACATAAATTCATATAAAATAAGTTCCTTACTTTCTGCAACCTCCGGGTCGCTGCCATGTTTAATACAAGTTCCGTCGACTTCCAAACTAAATCAGTTCAGTTCTTTGTTTTACTACTAGTAAACGGCGAAAAATGAATACAAAAGATCAGTCAACAAAATAGATTTCGATATTAATAAATATTTTACAAATATCTTACGCGTTTTACACCAATTTAAAAATTATGGAGAACGAAAAGTAAGAATGTGACTACTCCATTGACCACATCGTGCTGCTGTGTCCGATTGCCCCCTCCCACCACTTTCCATTCGGCAGGGAAGCCAACTAATGCAATACGATGCAACATTCTGCAAACCTGTCCTGTACCCGTAGATTAACGATGCGTCAGTCTGAATAAGGGCGTCGACTTCAATTTGAACTTACCTGAAACGTTGCGAGACTAGGGGCACTTTGCTTTCGTAGTTCATTCTATTTTGGAATTCTCGCGTCCATTTACACAAAATGTTTGAAGTGACACAGTTAATGCGTTTTAAATATATCATTCAGGATATCAGAAAAAAAACAACAAAATTATTGCTTACCTCAGTTTATTTTACCTTCATGTAATTATACAATTTCAGCTTACAACTAACATTCTCAAAATGACAATGTTTTACATTCTTCCCTGTACAACCAATAGATTTCAAAAACCAAGGTTTCATATTTGGGTGTTACATTTTAGCCATAATTTTTCAGGTTGGGATATTATATTTTAGCAATAGTTCATCTCCCTATTAATCTTCTATTTTCCGATTTTTTGAAAATAAAAAGTGATGCCACTGTTTTGAACTTGCATATTAAAATATTTGCTGCTCTATCACATTTTATTACCTACTTACAAGGCACATTTACACGAAGTCCAAGTTAGATGACTATTTGAGAAAATATGACTATCTATACATGAAGACACCTACTGTCACTGGATACATTTTTTCAGGCATTACAACTTCTTTATTTTACTGAACTTGAGAACCATTTTCTAATTTTTGTTTGTGATGTACAGTGCATACTTTTAGAAATTTTCAGAAAAATGATTGTTACATAAAGTACCAAACGGATCGCTTAATTCCAGTCAGCCAAACAAATTGTCATAGAAGCTTCAAGTAAACCTTTGCTTTCAGCAATCTATAATCTCCTATAAGTAAAAAAAGGATATTAAGGGCAACAGATTTCAGGTAATCATCACATGAATTCCATAGCAGTCCTTCCATGGGCATCTGACTATGTATTAGTATTTGTATCACAATGGCATAAGATACAGGATACAATAGTTGCACGTATAAAATGTAATATACATTGAAAAATAACTTAAATCAGATGCTTGTACAAGTGAATACAAAACCAGATCTTTAAACATTTGATAAAAAAATTTCATCTGACAAATATATGACAGTTGTTCTTTAAAAGCTATTAAAATCTTTAAACAATTATCATTAACAAAGTGAGTTCATTCCAATTAAAGGTAATGAAATGGGATATATACAAGATGGACCTCATGAAAACAAATCAATGCATACAAGTAAAGCAGTAGTGCAGAAGGAAGTCATGGCACATTCAAATTCAGATCCCTACAACTTTTTTCATTTGGAAGCAATGACAAAATTTGCACCAGCACCTACACAAACATTAATATCATCTACAAGTGTTTGCAAACAAATTCAGCACCATAGTATGTTGAGTGAACTTCACTCATTAAATTGTATGAAATACTTTATGCCTTAGTTTCTCAAATAACTAACAATACAAAAATCAATAGCTGCTTTCAACAAGGCACTAAATATTATGTACTATTCAATATTGGATGGAATCCCATACTTCCCTGAAGTAATTTCACCAGAAATGTGGATGATGAGAGCACGTAAGGTAGGAAGTCAGTAGGCGAAAGAGACCCTGGTTACTACTTAGCTATTACATCACAGCCAAGGCTCATAGGAGCTTAAGAACATGATTATATAAGAATTGTGTGGATGGGATATTGTACTGTACATTTAAAAAAAAAGTACAACATATTTTACAAAACTCTCTTCGTATGCAGGAGCTGATGGAAGCACACATATATTTTTGTGCAATGAATAACATATTGTACACAGAAGTATGACTGAATTAAAAATGATGGATAAGATTTTACAGTTCCTCAAAAAATGCCACACGTGCTTTTGTAGAACCTGATTTAACCTGAAACACCCAAGAATGAGAACACATAAATTTAAAAATAATGTCAAAATAAATTATAAAAAGTATATATTATCATTATTATTATTATTGTTATTATTTTCATCACAGTTTTTAATAAAAAGAATAATGGAAGGAATACTATTTTTAGTAATCCCCAATGTAATATATTTTAGCTTGAAGGATGATTTCAGGTTAGATTAAAGTTATTCATGCCTTACTCAACATGTATGGAAAAAAATTGAGAACGTTTTTGCCAATTTATTTCAAATCTGTATAAAAAAATTAGAAATACAATAATTATTATTCTTATAGAAAGATCAGTATAAGATGTAAAAACAGGAATTTTTACAATTTAATAAGATAGGTGCAATATTACAAGAGTGATGATTAAAAACAAAACTTTAACTATAAATGCCATTTTGCAGAATCAACCCCTTAATGACCTCTTTCATCACTCATCAATTACTGAAGTTCCCATGGCATACTTTCAGCAAAAGAGCTTTATTAAAATAAAATGACTGCAGAGAAGGGCAGTGCAAACATTTCTAACGAATGTCTGATGAATTTATTTCTTCTTAGAAAAATTTACGAACTTCAATGTGATTTTGTCAAGTGACAACACTTTCTATTTGCCAGTTACATGGATGATCACATTAGCACAAATAGATGTCCACAAAACTTCACAATTATTGCACACGTTAACATTTGGGCAAGACATATTTACATAACATCACAATTAAACACCAGTCAAAAAGGTGAAGCTAAACAAAACTCACCTTGCGGAGAGTGGAGTATTTATTTTCTCCGAGTCTCACTTGCTCTTCATGCAATGCATCTAGCTCGCTAGCTTTTTCATCTACCTTTAATACTTCTATTTCTGATCGCAATTCACGTAATTGTTCTTGCAAATGTTTACTTTTTTCAAGGTACTCAACACTAAAACAGACGCAACATATGAAATCAATAACAAAGTACAGTAGCTATTTTATTATACAATAATGTAAACTGTTTCAAAATTTACTGTACATTTTCTCATCAAAATGGAAAGTTTCACCCCATTATTTGTTTGATATTTATTATATAATTGTACATTATATTGGGAAGGAAAAAAAAAAAACTTCACAATTACTATCGAATGTTGGACACTTAGCTCTTTATGTATTAGAAATAATCTGCCTGAGGAGAGGTTCAAGATACAATAAACAAGAGTGGCATTAATGAGGGGTTTTAAGCAATTTGAGGAAGGAAAATAGTTATGACTTTCCTCACTCAGCCACAAGGAATCAAAGCACCCACCAGCCCTAATAGTCTCACCTTACGAGCCCAAATGTTATTACTCAGCACAACTATACCCTCAGTAGTTTCTCTATTATCCCATCCCCCAGAGAGTGCAACATTTTTCCATTCTACAAATGTTTCGTGTTCCAGTGGGAGTGTGTCCTGAGACATTGCACATCAAAAGTCAGTGTGTTAGGCAAGAGCTCCTTGGAAGCTCTGGTATTCTTATGAAATTACAACCATAATATAAAATAATGTTACTTACCGTTCCTTTTCAATTTCTAAAGAAAGCTGCTCCATATCACCATTGATAACAAGATCATATGATGTCAAATCAGTGGGTAATGGTTCTAGCTGTGATGGTAGATCTGAGGGAAGCATGGGGTGACTAGAGACAGGATAAAGATTCGTC
Source organism: Teleogryllus oceanicus (assembly GCA_964035755.1). Classification (NCBI taxonomy): domain Eukaryota; kingdom Metazoa; phylum Arthropoda; class Insecta; order Orthoptera; family Gryllidae; genus Teleogryllus; species Teleogryllus oceanicus. The sequence continues at coordinate 59,462,722 of CAXIVR010000006.1, read as the reverse complement.
ATCACAGTCTGAAACACACAAAGAACACTTGATTTTATTTCAATTATTTAGTCAAAAAACAGTTAAAAGAAATTATGACATTTTTTCTTCAGCACCACAATCCCTACTGCACTCCTTACTGTACATAGCTGAATAATGAATAAATGCATCAACCAAGCATAGTTAGAAACACTTGAAAACTAGAAATTTTCACTCCCAAGTAATACTTATTTGAATTGATAAGCAAATTAGAGATTTGATTTTTTTGTTTTGCTAAGAAAATAGCAACCCTTTCACCCTGACTTTACTCCTACCAAACTAACAATTTCAACAAAACTTGCACAAAGTGAATTTACATTTATGTTCAGAAGTAAAACAAGAGGCCAACTCTGCGTTTGCCCAATGGTTCAGGGATACTTGACAAAAAACCTGAATGAGATGAGAGGCATTGCTGAAGCAGAAGAACATTACTTGTTACACTTCCGTTATGATGAACATTTCAGAACTCAAGTTCCCAAAGAATGCTTTAAGAAGATTAAACAAAATGTGAAAAATGTATATTTAAGGAATACTAGTAATTTGTTGGTTTCATGCAAAAATTTCACTCTTTGTAGATCATTATTTTAAAAGTAAAAATTGTTTCATATTGGAACCCAACTTTGAACCACCAGATAGTGAATTGTGTGTTGCACCATGGAGGTTAGGTACTGTGCACTGGTTCTGATATGACTACGCATTAAGAGATAGAAATATTTAGTTCCGTCCAATTAAACTGCACAGTATATATTAAATAGTTGATTTTATTTTACATACATTTCTAGATCTGGCACACTTCTGACCACCCATACTACAGATTGGGGTACTGACAAGAGTTAAACATTAAAAAACATAATAGAAGGTTCAAAAACGTTTCACTTTGTTGATTACTGTCTAAATAACATAACTTGGGCCCCATGGGAACCATATAGTGGGGTTTAAGAATAGAAAGTACAATACACATTAGGGCCAGGCCAGCTGTACCAAGACCAAAATTTCAATTCAAATTAAAAAAGCACATAATAAGATTTTCTATATGTTTTCCCACTGATGACATCTGAATCATTATGCAGTATTTTAATAAAAATACCCAAGTAATATGCCAATGTAATGTCAATGAACTGATTGACAATGAATAAAAATACACTATTTAATATATTATTTCACTTAGTTAACCATTTTCTGGGCAATCATTTTGATGTCACTACTGGGCAAGCAGTGTCCAGCAGACACAAAAGTGGCTATGATGGAATAGTACTTATAGAAAAGCTTTTTGGACACAGATAATTGAAACAAACACTATTTTACCTGTTATTAAAAATTAAAATTAAAATAAAACCAATTCCAAATACTTGGTCCCCAATTTAAGAGAACAATTCATAAAAATCCTGAACATCATTACAATCTTTCTATATTTTGTAAGTTTCGATTCAGTCTCCTCTTTCTCTACACATCATGACAGATCCTTCTGATATCTCTCTTGGTGCTCTAAATATCATAGAACTCAAGGAAGTTTAGTTGGTCATCTTTGCCCTCTTTCCAGATTATGTCTTTTTTATGAGATCACCTGACTGAGTTGGCATATTCCATGATAGGTTGTATATGTCCTGGGCAAATTTGCTGCATTTACGTTACAGCTGAAACGAAAGCTTTCCAAATAAAAACATGGAAATATTTGCTTTCTTGGTAGTTGCAGTAACTAACTTTTCTCACTAGAGGTCAGAGTTGAGAACAATTATTCTTCAGATCAACTTGTGTCTCAGTTTCCTCCCAGGAAAGTTCTCTTGTAAAATGCCTCAATTAAGGGGATTTCTTACCAAACTGTAGAACTATATTAGTAGAGATTTAAAGACAATAATCATTTTCTATATCATACTGCATTTTTGTACATCATCCTGAAGGTCACTATGGGAAAGCAAATATTTGAAAATATATAAATAAAATTGTTACAATATTGCAACACTGCTAATATTTTTATGTCATCTATGTGGTCAAATTCAGTCAAAGTTAATGTCTTTACCCAATTCACTGGTATATAATGTGAATAAAAGGCCCTATATCAGATCCTTGTGGTGGTAATCCACTGGCCTAGAGGATGAGAGGGTGATTTCAATTTGCACTTACAATGATCTTCCTGTCAGGTCCTCTTGGATCCAAGCAAGATGATTCCCATCACAGATCTCAACAAACTAGGCATGGATAATTCACCTCACCATAACATGTCTCTTCTTATACTTCCAGTATAATATATACTTGGGACACAGATAATGCCATACTGAGCCATTTGTTAGATATATCAGCATCAACATTAGACTTTTGGCTATCTCAGCTGGATATCTACTGTTCTATTGTGTTGACGAGTTTACCTTTCTTGATGCTTTGGATTTTACATTTTCCAACATCAAATTGCATTCATATGTTGTTGAAGAAACTGTTTGTGACATATATGAGCTCCTTTAGTCCCCAAGAACAGCTTGATATATGCTAGATGACTTACATTATACCTCCCTAGGCCTCTCAGTTCATATCCTACTCCCTATTTTTCCAACAAAAGGGAGAGGGAATTCATGGAAAGACAAAACCAATGTGGGCTGAGACTATCACCCTGAAAGATATTTCTATGAATTCTTAATGCCTTGGTGATGATTTTTTCCTTATTTGATGATTATGTTGGTGATGATTGTTATTGAAAGAATGAACTTTGGTACTTGCTGGAAGGCTTCATTAAAAGGTTGTAATTTTATTGACATTATGAAGTAGAGTCATTTCCTTATCTTTTACACATGGGAAATCAGAATGGTTGAGTTGCAATTATAGTCTGGTCAAGTAGTTTGTATAAATCAAATTGCGATGTAGTTTTGATTTTTTGCTTCTTTATGCATTTTGGTTTGTTGATTACAAAATCAAAAGTTTGTCACAAATTTCACTGTTGGAATTTCGGTTATAATCCCCTGTAGCTCCAGAGTTGTAAGGGATTGTGAGGTGTATTGGATTGTTATACCCAAGTTTGCGGGCTCAAACCCAATCAAAGCTGTGGAAAGAACAAAAAAATCTTTCGTATGCCTTCCTTCAAAGGGAAAATAAAGCCGGCTGTCCCATTTTGTAATTTACAGCATGTTAAATATCCTCAAGCCTACAAGAAGCCTCTGAGCAAAATTACTAACTCACTGATTTTGCTGCCCAAGTAATTCCTTCTTTCTCTGCCAGATGGTGAAAGGGGCATAGCAGAAGTTGCATTGTGAGGCGAAGAGCAGGCCTAATGGCATGAGCCTCACCATGGAAAAGCAGGCATTAATTTGATTAAATTGAATAACACCTCAACATGAAAAAATAAAATTATTTGAGGTTTTCTGCCAGCATCTGAAAAGCTATAAAATTTTGGAAAAACAATGTGCTATGTCCCAATAACAACTTAAATTTCCTATAATTTAGTTCCTCACAACATTTTACTTTCTTGTATACATATGTATATATACAGGAATAAACGTAATATAGAGAAAGATATAGAATGCTTGAAATGAAAAAAATGAAAATTGATTAAGAGATTTCAACAGAAATACTGGTGTTGGGGTCTCCTGATACCGAAAAAGTGTTTTTTCTTTAAAACGTCCCTCCGTCTGTGAACAGTACTAGCGCCTAAACCAGACATAGGGTCAAAAATGGCTCCAAATTTTTTCTTTAAATTTCTTGTGAGAATATAGTGAAATGCACTTATAAAGGTGGCATAGGTTTGAATTTCACAGTTAAGTCTGAATTTTCAAAAATTTCAAAAGTGTGAGTTATTTCCTACGTCTTCCTACAACTACAAAATTAAAGATAGACATTTTTCCTTCACATTAAATTTATGTTCATAATCAGTTGTCAATAAGGTTATGAACATTCTTTGAATATTTTAGCAGTTTTCGAGCAATAGTGTGTGCAATATGTAATTTCTCAAAACAGGTCCAAATTTTTTCTTTAAACTTGTGATAGTGGTAAATGAACCCTATAAGATAACAAAAACACCATATTACTCTATTCTTTTGTTTTTTCAAACATTACTACATTTATTTTATTTTTTTTTATTAATTACGTAATTTTTTTATTTGTGTCTTGCAACGTTAATTTTTACACTAGCAGTGATTTGTTCACATTATTGTATTGAAGAGTACATGTGCTCTAAATGCCATATAAAATTTCTTGAAAACTCAACATTAAAAAAACATTATTCATTGTAATACTATCTACGTCAAATAAATAAATGAAAAATGACACTTTGTTTAAATAAAATTACAGGGAAACCGTTTGGAACCATTTCAAACAAAAAATTTAATCCAGAACTGAAACAAAAAAATGGATTTGAACTGAAACTGGAATATTATTTAATAGTGTTTCATGTCTTGATTTATATTTATTTATTTTTATGTATATATTTATTTATGTCTCAACAAAGCTTGCACTGTTTATACTGGCCAAGTCAATTCATTTGAACGTGTTATAAATTTCTTCACTTCATATAGAATTTAGGTCTAAAGAACAATAACATAACAATATAAGGTACACAAGAATTTAACACTAAATGGTACACATTTTTATTTCACTCATACGAAACAATATAGCACAAAAATATCACACGAAGTCACAGCTTTAATTAATAATTTTAGATTCCATGTGACAATGATAGTAGAATTCTTACACACAACTTAGAAAATGAAATTTAAGAATTCTTCAGCACTATAAAAACAGTTATTAACCAGCACATATTTAAATGAGTTTTTGATTCTTTTATCCTGCAAATATCAGAAATCAGTTTATTGAACAACCTGAAAGATGTGCATTTAAAGCTACTTAGTGTCTTGGCATATCTACAATGAGATGAATAAATAAGTTTTTAGTAACTTCTATGGGACTCTTTGCCAATGAGTGATAGCCTGTTTTTATGCATAGAGGGAACTTGAACAGGTTATTTCTTCGTATAATTTGAATTCTGAAATCTTTACACAGTTAATCTTTATCTCAAGGAATAAATAAGCCTTACCAACCTTAACACTGAAAGTGATTAAATACTTTTCAAATATTTATGCAATGAAGTAAGTTTTCATTTAATTAAATGTACTCATTTGTACTTACTGGAGAATGAGGGGCAGGAGTTGACAGGAACTGAAGAAGCTTTTCTTTTGCATGTTTCTCAGCCAGTCGGGCTGCCAGCAATTCATCTTTCAGTCGCTGGGCTTCAACAGCCCGACGTTCACTCTCATCTACCAATCTTGCAGTTAATCGTTCCGCCTCACGGGTCTTTCTCTCCAACACCACCTTTTCTTCCTCAGTCTACACAGAAAATGTGAAATATATGATGAAACCTCTTTGAACAACCATCGTTCTCAACAATAATCTTTTCTTGAAACAGACACAGGATATGATGCAACATGGATGAGACTGGATTGTTTTTCTGATTCTTGCTATCTAAACGTTTGATGCTAAAATCAGAAAAATGTGTGGGCAGAAAAATATCAAAAATGATTAACTGGATGATGATGATGATGATTGATTGGGTTAAAAGGGCGCTTCAACTACTAAGGCCATTGGCGCCCATGTCAAAGCATTTCTAAAAAACTCAATTAAAGTTTGTTAAAAGGGTTGCTGGTGCAACTTTCCAGCCAATTTAAAAGCTCATATATACCCTAAAAGGAAACCATCCATTACGCATAAAAATTCTGGTAAACAAGACAAATTTTAAAAACAAATCTGGGGCAGAGAAAATATTTATTGCCCTTATGTGTCAGATAAAATTATACATTCCGCTTTCTCTCAAAAAACAAAAAAGCTTTGAGAGCGCGGAATCGTCATCTCCGAGCACCTCTCGTAGAGAGTTGCCCAGACCATGTCTTCGTCGACTGCCAACAAATTTCAAACACTGCAGGAGGACGTGCTCCACAGAAAGATCCGCCCTGCATCTATCACAGGTAGGAGGAGACTCACCTCGAAGGAGGAAACTGTGAGAAAAGTGGCAGTGTCCGATACGAAGACGGGTTAAAATAACTTCCTCGCGCCTAGAAGGTCTGGACGAGGAACGCCAAGAATTAACAGATTCCTTTATTGCACGTAGTTTATAGGTGGTATTGTGCCACTCTGTTTGCCACGCTCTAAAAATGGATCGTTTTAAAAAAGCTTTAACATCAGACGATGGTACGAAAGGAATGTCAACACGAGTACTCTCCGTCGCCGATTTCGCCGCCCGATCAGCCATCTCGTTTCCGACGATTCCCACATGGCCTGGTACCCAACTTAGTACCAGGTCATAGTGGTGAGACAAAAGGCGATGGATGAGGTTTTGAACTGATTGCATCAGGTAGTCTGATGAAGAACGTGAGACAGCTTGTAGTGAGCTGAATCAGAACAGAGAACTACTCGGCGCAAACTCGCTGACTCGATGTATTTTAGGGCTTCAAGAATTGCATACATTTCAGCATTGAAGATACTGCACTGAGAATGTAGCCGATATTATTTGGTGGCTCTGATACAGTAAAAACTACATGCCACTGTGCCATTGCACGATGAACCATCTGTGTATAAGAATACATGATCTGGATAGGCTATCCTCATGTTCTGAAAATGCATCTGGTAAACAAGAGGGCTAGTCGTTTGTTTGGGAAGCTTGGATTGTCTGAGATCAATATTCGGACGGAGGAGTTTCCAAGGGGGAATGGGGTGACTTAGGGGTTTCACAGGGGTGGGAAGATCAACATTAATGTCACGCAAAAGATTTCGCAATCGAATACCTGGAGGGTGAGGCAGCGATGTTCGAAGAATATAGGATGTTTCATACTTAGGATGGGTAATTATTTGGCGACAAGGATGATTAGGAAGTCCTGATACTTTAGCACCGTAAGATGCTAATAAGATATCCCGCCTTCTTTTTAAGGAGGGCTCACCAGCCTCGGCTAGAAGGCACTCAATTCGGCTGGTGCGATACGCACCAGTTGACAGACGGATACCAGCGTGGTGTATACTATTGATGGGTCGCAGAGTGGAGGGAGCTGCCGAGCCATACACTTCACTACCGTAATCCAAAACTGAGCGGATGAGTGATCTATATAACCGCAGTAGGGTAGTGCGGTCGGCACCCCATGATGTACCATTCAGCATTCGAAGAAGATTAAGGGGAGAGACACATCTGGTTTGTAATCCACGGAATGAGCACGCCACGTTAGGGACTTGTCAAATGTAAGCCCCAGGAACTTAGCAGATTCAGCGAATGGAAGCTGATTTCCTCCCAAGTAAAGAACTGGTTGCTATGCAAATGGAATATCCTACAAAAATGCAAACAGGTACATTTAGTAGCAGAGAAATTAAAGCCCGTTGACGTGCTCCATTCGTGGAGCTTGTTAAGCACCATTTGGAGTTGCCTCTGTATCACACTGATGCTGCTGGATGAACAGAAGATGGCAAAGTCGTCCACAAACAACGACGCCTTTACAGGTTCTCGCACGGTCGACGCTATACCATTGATGGCGATGGCAAACAGAGTGACACTCAGGACTGACTCTCAGACTTGGGGGATACCATTTTCAAGAGGGTGACTACGAGAAAGCCTATCACCCACACGAACATGGAAGGATCTGTTCGAAAGGAAGCTTTGAAGGAATAGAGGGAGCTTCCCCCTAAATCCCCAAGAGTGCAGGGTTTGCAGAATGCCATGCCTCCAGGTGGTGTCGTAGGCCTTTTCTATGTCGAATAATTTGGCTACAAGATGTTGCCTCAAGACGAACGATGTACAAACAGCTGTTGCCAACGAAGCGAGGTGGTCCAAGGTTGAACGGTTTCTTCTAAACCCGCTTGGGATTGGCGTCAACAGATTTTATACTCCAAGATCCACACCAGACGCTGATTCACCATGCGTTCCAGAACTTTGCATACGCAGCTTAGAGAGAGATAGGTCGATAACTCGATGGCAGTGATCGATCTTTGCCTTCTTTGGGAACTGGGACGATGATGGCTTCTCGCCAAAAGGTAGGAATGGTGTGCTCTTCCCAAATACGGTTAAAGAGTCGGAGAAGAAATTGCATGGCCATTTCGGGAAGATGTTGCAGCATTAAGTTGTGAATTTGGTCTGGACCGGGTGTGGTTCTTTTGCAAGCATTAAGAGCAGAACTCATTTCAAACATGGAGAAATGGGTATTATAGTCCTCATGTGCTCTGCTATAAAATCAAAGCGCGGTTTTCCATTCTTTCTTTGAGAAGAATGAAGTTTGGAGCATAGTTTGCCGAACTCGACATGTTTTCATAATGAGTGGCAAGTACCTCTGCAATGGCGTCTCGAGCTGTGATAACCTGACCATTTTTTTGAAGACCTGGCACAGAGTTTGGGGAAGGATATTCTTTGATTTGACGCACCTTCCTCCATACCAGACGTGGTGGCGTTTGGCAATTCAAAGAGGAGACGTATGACCTCCATGATGCATTTTTACTTTTTAAAATGGTTCTCCTCGCCTTTGCTCTGCACCTTTTGTACTCGATTAAGTTATCCGCGGTTGGATAGTGTTTTAATCTCGCCAAAGCTTTCTTACGAGCACTAACAGCCCTTGAGCAATCCGAGTTCCACCACGGGACGAAAGGGTGTCGCGATTTACCAGTCGACTTGGGGATTGCAATTTCCGCAGCTCGTAAAACAGCTTTGTTAAAATGTGCTGCCATTTCTTCCACACTGACAAACTCCTCCTCCGATACACTGACGTTCGCTTGGAATGTCAGCCAGTCAGCACGTCCGACACACCATTGAGGGGCGCCAACCCACGGCTAGCCCATCAATGTGGACGATAATGGGGTAATGGTCGCTTCCGTACAGGTGATCTAGGATGGACCATTGCAGAACGGTTGCAAGAGAAGGGCTGCAGAGTGCTAGATCGATACACGTGCTTGAGTTTGTGGCGACGGCAAAGTGAGTTGGTTCACCGGAATTCAGAATAACCAGGTTCGCTGAGTCTATAACCGACTCTAATACACTACCTCTCGGGCAAGTGCGGGAAGAGCCCCAGAGAGGACTGTGGGCATTTACATCCCCGACTATCACAAACGGAGAGGGCAGTTGGTTGATCAGACCCAAAAGTTCATGAGCAGATACACTCAGTCCTGGGGGGATGTAGATATTGCAAACAGTGAGTGTGAGGGATGTAAGGTGCACCTGCACACACACTGCTTGGAAGTCGGTCTGAAGAGGTACCTCTGAAGACAGCAGCGAATCATGAACCAATGAAGCGACTCCGCCATGAGCGCGGAGGCCATCGTCTACGTCTTGCCTGTAGCAACAAAAGCCGCGTAGAGAGAGGGGGTGCTCAGAACGGAGATGTGTTTCCTGCAGGCAGATAACCACGGGTCTATGTATAGACATTATTAACTTCAATTCGTCCAAACGGGTACGAAAGCCATTTATGTTCCATGAGAGGAGAGCCATAGTTTCTAGTTCTTAGGTTTTGGTTCTAGGGTGGGTTATGTATCAGGCTTCTTTTTCCTTCTTTGTTGGACGGTAATGGCTTGGTTCATGCGGAGTTCCTCATTCCCGGCAGTCATCTTGACTACTGCTGGAGAGGGTCGCATGTATTGGGACACCACGGCCCCTTGAGACAGGCGACCTAGATCTAGCTATAGGGCCTATCGGCCTCAGTTTCTCTAGGTGTGTTTGCGTGTTTGTTGAAATATTTATGGTTTTTGTTTCCGATTTTGTTTCAGGCTGGACAAGAGATTTGGTATTGGCATCTCCGCCGATGTCATCAAAGGACACCTGGTAGGCAACATCGTGCAAAGTGGAGGCTTTAGGCGTTTGGGTTTCAGAATTGACTTTCTTATGTTGACCCACAGTGTCAGCGAAACTTCGGGCCATGTCCACGGGGTTTCGCGTCTGGTAACGGCGTCGTGCCTCCGGAAAGGAAACTTTCTCAGAGACGCTGATCTTCTGGATCTCTCTTTCTCTTAGGAATATGGGGCACTGGTTGGAATTTGAGGGATGTTTTTCACTACAGTTTACGCACTTTGCCTCTGCGGAGCAGTTAGAGTCACTACAGGCCTCCCTTCCACAGCGAACGCAGACTGCGGCGCTCATGCAGCGGGGTTGCGTATGGCCAAACCTCTGGCATTTAAAACAGCGCAGAGGGTTTGGAACATCCTGCCTGACACGGAGATTGTAAAAACTAGCTCTGGTAGAGATGGACGGTCGAAGGTCAGAATCAGAGTTGAGGTAGGAGTAAGTACCCCATTTACTCTCCGCTGAATGCTGTAAATCTCTGACACACCATATGGCTCGAAGAAGGCTTTCAAATTTTCTTCCGATTCGGTGGAGAAGTTTTCATGATTAACCACACCCTTGCAGAGGTTTAAGGTCGGATGGGCGCACACTTGCACTTGGAGGCCGGATATTTCTTTAAGGTCAAGGATCTTGCTGATCTGTTCGTCAGAGCGACATTCAAAAAGGATTGTGCCGTTTCTCTGACGGACAACCGACTGAAATTCGCCAAACTTTTCAACTTCCCTGGCAAGTTTGATTGGGCTGACACTCTTCATAGTTTCATTTTCTCTTTTACTTGACATGATTAGAAAGCGGGGCTTAGTAGGTCTGTCTGACTCATTACAAAAAAAAAAAAAAAAAAAAAACTCGAGATTTACTGATTCACCAACAAATCTCCTCTTCCTTATGGAAGAGGGTGGGGGTAGGTTTTTATCCATTAAGAGGATATCAGTTTCATCCCCGTGGTCCCCACCCACCACGGAGCCCAACAAGGGACACTCCATCGGAGTGCCAGGGTTGCCACGGGGATATAGTGGGGGGGGGTACCACAGCGCTGCACCGCCGTGGATCCCCCCGCTCACCCTGGAGTTCAGTACAAGACCTAGTCCAAGCCGGTTGATCGGGAGTGGGTTAGCTCCCGACCGCCCGTCTAGAAGAGTCCGTAGCCAAAGCAAGTGTATTGAGACCTACAAGGAATGTTTCCCACAATACGTAAGAGCACGTATCCCTAGATGCCAAGAAAGAAGTAGCACGAGGAGAGTAATTGGGAAACAGACAGGCCCCTCAACCACCAGGACATACATTCCCTCCGACACGGGTCGCCATGCACGGCAAACACATGGGTGGGCGTTCAGCATACAGAGGGGGCCAGAGAAATAGAAGAGGGAGAAGAAAAGAGACAGGATGATATAGAAGAATGATAATGTAAAATGGGGAAAATAAAAACGACTTGTGAAGGAAAGGAATACTTGAGAGCCGTCTCTGTATCCCCCCGTCAGGACGTGGACCAACCCACCTCGACGGGGATTAACTGGAACTTTTCGTATCACTGCAATCAGAGTAAAGGAGCCAACTTTTTAACAACTTGGCAGATCCATTTAACCAAAATGTTAAAAAACAATGGATTTCAAAAAGATGGATGCACTTGCAAGGTGTGCAAACAGGAGAGCTAAGTTGACAAGGGTTATTTTTTGTGTGTACAATTTATGGCTGCGGAATTATGATAAAAAAATTGTTTTGTTGTGGGACATATGATTGAAGTGAAACTTTAAGCCCATGGGTAAGGGAACATCACTGGGTGATGCAATCAATGAAAAGCATTTGTTCCTACAATTAATAAAACACAAAGTATAAAAACTAGGAAGGTTCGCTTTTAAAACATCACAGTATTTTTTTGACAAAAAGAAGTTCACATTTTAGCAACACATTTGCTCTATTCCATTACAATATACATGCTCTATTACAATTTATATTACATTAATCAACAGCTGGACGCTAAATGTATTTGTTTCAACAATAATGACTATCATTTATTTTCTTGATCTTGTGAAAGCACTGTAAAAATTGTAAGCTTAATGTTTATAAAAAAAAATATTATAAAATTGATTAAATGGTTTGTATCAAACATTCTAAAAGGATTAAGAGTTCAAAACTCAAAACATTTCTGTGAAAAAGCTTCAAATTTCGCATTTACACTAACGCTTAAACGATAATTTCTTAAAATGGCTCCAACGTTTTCAACGAAAATTTTTATATAGGGGGAGGTTTTACTCTTCTTTAACATTCTTAAAGTAATATTTCAGTTCTACCATTAGGAAACCGAAAAATTGAGACAATTTAAAAGCAAAATGTTTTACTTTGGGCGACGATAGATCGCAGTTGGCAAGAGTATGTGACAAGACCGAAAAGACCCGGAACCACGACCACAGGAATTAGAAAACTAGCCTGAGAAAGTCTGTGCCATTTGTAGCACCACTTGTTACTTTCTCGTAGAAGTACGTTCATACGCAGCAATAGACGTAGAATAGAGAAAGTTATGTAATGCTGCGGAAAATTGATTTCGAGATTTCAATGGAAATACACGTCCCCTGATACCCAAAAAGTGTTTGTTTTTTTCCCCAAAACGTCCGTCTGTCTATCTGTCAACACTACTAGCGCCTAAACCACAGTCTAATAATATTATTAGACTGTGCCATAGACTAAAGAGGTACATCTTTACTCTATGACTGTGCCTAAACCAGGCGTACGAGCGCGGCGATGGATGGCAGTTGCAACTTGCAACTTGCAAGAGGATGGGGCAGTGCCGAAACGCGTGACGAAGCAAATTATAATGCTTCATTATAACACGATTTAAGTAACATGATGGACACATGAGCAAATTCCGCGAGGGAATGAAAATAATTTAATAAAATGTTCGGACAAGAACCAATGGGAAATAAGATAATATTCGAATTATCGAATGAGATGCGCAGCAGAAACGTTCTGGGGTACTAGTGCGCAATATTTTAAAAACAGTCGACAGGCGCACATGATGAAGAGGAGACGAGCCGTAGATCCGCTTATGTTCGGAAGTAGAAACAACAAGGCAAGGTAATTTGTTCGTTATTAATGAAGTCAGGACTTGTAATTTGAGGCGATTGTGGTAAATGCGGATGATCAATTAGGAAGAAATATTCGCCTCGAGTTATTAGCGCATTTTGGAAGTAAATTTGAAAATCTGAGTGTGTGTATAATACACGGACATTGTGTGAAAAATACCAAGATGGAGATGGAACGAACCGGGAGCGACGGTCAAGAATGCCGATTTACTGCAATAGGAAAGTAAACAATGGGGAATCCTGCCAAAAAATGTAGGAAGATCTCGTCCTGTGTATTTTATGATTTAAGTTGATATTTATTTTTAAGGGAGTCAATGGCCATGCATGCATTCAGGGAGGGAGATAGAAAAATACAAGATATAAAACCACAAAGAGGAAGTAGGAGTAATATTTTGTTAATGTTGCTTTGAGGCTGGGATTTTGTGTAATAATTGTTATATGCTGTATCCGTGTAATGTTGTAGAATATAATAGCATATACTATTTAGAAATTAAGTATAATTTATTGAGTATAGAAATAATATTTTTTTCTGATCTCACATCGGAAATTATAAATAATCGCGTACGTAAAATTGCGCTGCCGAGATCCTGAATAGGCGGACTATCAGACTTGCAAAATAAAATTATCATGACTATCATTTCGACATAACTAATGTTAGTAAGGGGGTCAAAAGGGAAAAAACAGGTTGATGTACGATATTCAGTTTATATATATATATATATATATATATATATATATATATATATATATATATATCCAACTGCCAGAAATTACGTTCACAAATTCATAGTGAATTCGTAACGGGCGACTATGTTTCTCGCCAAATTACACAAAAATACTCATATTTTCAACAAATTCAACACGACCTTATTTGAAGATTTTTTATTTATTTACGGGATTTCCCTTTAATACATGTAATTACAATATGCAGGTACAAGATACACTTTTGTTAACGAAGTCACAAAAAGTGAATTTAGGACCAATAATTACAAATCTGGTGATTTTATAGAGCAATTCTCGGATAGTACGTACACAGCTTGAGTAAATAATGTTGACAAAATCAATTCGCTTACAATAATTGTTAGCAGTTGACGCAATACGGTAGAAGGCATCATTCATTTGATAGTCTGTTTTCACAGGTTTGACAGAAAATAATAAGGGATTACGTGTGGACGCGCGAGGGACTCGAAATCCAATATTAGGGAGAAAATCGTTACAACTAATTTTACCCGACAAAATTTTAAATAGAAAAATAAGGTAACAGATTGTTCTATCCAGAAGATGAGAAATATTATACAATGTGTAGTAATCAGCGCAGTCGTGACAAAACCGCGGGATAGGGCATCCATCGCGAAACGCAAAGTTGCGCAACAACCTGTGTTGGACCTTCCCAAGATGATTTACCGCCTTCCCAGTGAAGATTGACCAAATCAGACATTCTTGACAATGGGTCTAACCAGCCAGTTAAAGAGAAGCTTCATCGTGTGGAGTTATCGAAATCGTGATGAGTTTCACAAGATAAAACCCAAGGATCACAGAGCTTTGTTAAGAATACTGTTAACATGGCCGTTGAAATTGAGTTTACTGTCGAAGATTACTCCAAGGCCTCTAATGTCAACCACAGCTACTATCCTCCCATTGAGACCACATGTCTACTAAGTGCCTCGCTTTCTGGAGAAGCTAATGATATAGCACTTGTCAGGGTGCAGTGACATGTTATTTAGAAGGTACCAATTTTCGACAGCTTGTAAATCAAGTTGCAACTTGATGGCATCATCAGTATCAATTATCAAACGATAAATCTTAGCGTCATCAGCAAAAAGAAGGATATTACTGTGTTTGAAGACTATGGGAGATCATTGATTAACAACTTGAAAAGTAAGGGGCCCAGGTGGGATCCCCGAGAAACTCCAGATGGTACAAGGTAGGAGTCGGAATGGATACCATTCAGAGAAACATACCACATTCTGTCATGCAAATAAGAATTTATCCACGAAAGGAGCGGATCTCCCAAACCTATCTTTATTTATTTAATTTATTTTACGTAAAAAAAGTTAAAAACTGCGTATGACGTGCTATGGGGAAAAGTGAATTGTGTGCACATTTCCAAAATTCTGTGATCCCTACATTAAGTCATATACTACTTAAATTTGGAATTTTGAAAGGGTGAAAAAAAACAACAACTCCCATGTAGTAAAATCTATTTTCAAGGATAAATAAGCAATAAATTTTGAAAATCTTCCTTAGTTTATGAATTAAGATCGTATGATCATCCCGGTTAAACGCCTTAGCAAAATCTGTATAAATTGTAGCCACTTGAGAGCCATCAGCGAGCGAATCAACAATAAACTTTTTAAATATGACTAAGTTTGTACAGGTTGACCTACCTTCCCTGAATCAGTGCTGGGAGTCTGTGAGTACAGGCTCAAAAGAAGATGTAAGATTAATGCACTAAGTTTTTCAAACAGCTTAGGGATGGCGTTTAAGATAGAAATAGGGCGGTAGTTCGTCGCGGATTTATCACTTTTTTGGGAGAAAGGAATAATCTTGCTCGTTTTCCAACATCAGGAAAAGACCCACATCTGAGGGATTGATTAAATAGTAGAAATAATGGGCTAGCTATGGCATATCTGCAATGTAACAAAAACAGATTAGGTATGAGAACGGGACCGGGACCCTTTCTTGGATTTAAAAAACAAGTTTCTCAAAGATATCACACAACTGTAATTTGTAACCTCAAAAGGTCAGCCAATCATGCACTGTTGGCTGTTTGTAGTTAGTGTGAAGCAAAGCCGTAAGGCGTCCACCCTCAGTTGGATGAAGCGATTCGGCCCCGTGAGGCAGGGTTTGGGGCAGATGAGCTACTAAGGTGTGTGGCAGTTGGATTCCGTCGCGCATTACATTTATACTAAAATCCTTCAATAATCTGACCTGAGACGCAACCGTGTAGGGTCTGCATGTTTAATCGAGGAACTGGTTCACACACCCAGACCAACGGCAAAAGTCCCGAGGCGGGGGTTATATGTTGAGTCACGGGAGCGATATAAAGCTGTGCGACATTCTCTTTGCTGGGAATGTCCGCGGGGGAGCGGTAGCTACTACTCGCGCAACTTTTCTTGCACGATGGATTGAGGAAATGTGGGCGGAGTGGGGGTATTAGTTACATAGTTGGCCACAAGAGTATTTACAGTAACGCCAACCTCTGAAAAATCAAAATCAACCTGCTACGTGTGCGACCAGGTCATCGCTCTGGGTGGGCAACAGCAGGGGCACTAGGAGTTTTAGGTGCCTCCCTTGGAGGTCCTGGACCTGCCCCAGCCATTTCTTTAGATATTGATCATAAACCTCAACAGAAGTTCTTTACTATGAAAGCATCTAGCTATGACTAGCTTCTGTTTCGTCCCAACGAAGTTTTAATGCTTGGAATGTCATCAGTGATCGCTGCGAGCCTTTGCCTTCAACTGTTTATTGCTCAAGGGAGAGGGAAGCAAAGTCATCGTTCAAGAAAAGTTGCGCGAGTAGTATTGCGAATAGCACTGGCTGGTCATTTAGGCGTCGATCGACAGCCGCTGGGAACAGGGTGGGGCAAAGCCAAAAACCTAGCCCAGACTCGAGAGAATAGGAAACCACGAGCATCACGCGCGCACCTAGTGAATTGTGATAGTGATTTTGGCTGACGCACCTTCAGGGCCCCCAGGCGGAGTCGCGCGATCTCCTGCTCAGCCTCGGCCGCCTTCTGGCTGAGCAGCAGCGCCTCTTCCTCGGCCACTCGGGACTTCTCGGCCAGCAAGTCTGCCGTCTCCTCGGAGCGGCGCTGAAACACAACATCTTTATAGGAACAAACTTCTTTTCTTCGTTGATGGGATATCTTGAAGAATGAAAATGAGTAGTGCTCAGAGAAGAGACTTAACAGGTGCAGGCGGAAATGCGACCTAGTATTTTTGTACTGAAACATATTTACCTTTTACATGTCCTGGGATGAAATTGGATGGTCACGAACTGGAAGGTACAGACAAAATAAATAATTTGGTCGGTTTTGGGGATGCTGTTTTCGCTAACGCCTTGGACAACCTGTGTAGCAGCGTACGACTCATGTAGTGCTGTCATTACTTGCTAGGATCTCTACTTACTGGTCATGTCAAGCAATTCGCTGGGCGAAAAAGTTCATTTCGTAGAACATTGTGTCCTGGTATACTACATCCGTGGATTTATTTTCTCTATTCGTCAGTTAGTTACTAGGGATTCATCGCAATTAGTACGGCAATCAATTATTTTATACGATTAATAGATACAATTAAATCGTTTTTTAAGGTTTATCAATTTTAAATGTTGCCATTTCGTCTTAAATCGAGCTTTGTCATTAGCACCCACTAACAATATATAATTTGCAGCGTACTCGGTAAGGCGGATTTCAGCGGCCTCAAATAAGATGATTGGCTCATTGATTACAATAATTTAAGTCAACCGATTATTGACTTCCGAGTCGCTCAGAGCCTCATTTTCGAATGGCAATAACGTGAACTTTTGTTTTCGATCTCACCAGCAAGGATCTGATCCAAATGTCTTTTAATCGGAGTGTACTACAAACGCATTCAGCTGAACCATCACACATTGATATGTCCGTACAAAAAATAATAGAAGGTTGACAAACGTTACCTACACTTGCATGCACAGGCGCTCTTTAGTATCCCGTGGGGTTTCTGTTTCTCCGTGCTCAGGAGAGGAGGCGCTGCGCCGGGCGGCTAGCTTCGTGCTTCGCTGCCCTCGGTTCCTCCGGCTGCTGTGATCGGTAGTTTTCCGTGGTTTCTCCGATCAACACCAGGCGAATGCCGGAGCAGTATCCTAACAAACGGGCCACTGACCGCGCGCGATGTCCTTCCTCTTCCTTGTCCTACCCTCTCCCCTTACACACACACACACACACACACACAAACACTAACATGCACTATACTATCACATATTCCGGGAGACCGGTCGGGAGCTTAGAGCTTGCCCCGGCTGGGGCGGTGCCCCGCTGGTGGGAGTCCTGGTTGGAGGAATCCCCAGTAGCCGACGGTAGGTCGGCGCCGGATCTCGACATCCAGTACATCACCGACGTCTCCCGAGACAAAAGACATGCACTACACTAACGGGACTAATGACCAAAGCAGTTGACGCGCCCGGAAACACGAAATAATCAATCAAACCCTTACATGAAATCTGATTGTATGATAGGAATATGTAATTCATCTCCAAAGAAAACATATCTTCCCAGATAGTCTTACAATATAACCCAGCTACTTTATTATAACATTTATATTTATATTAGGAAAGGGAAATGTATGGCAATTATAACACTCTGTGGATAAATAATTATTTTATCGTGACAGTCAGTGTATGCAAAATACACATAACCTCCAAATCTTCAGCAATTACGTTGGTTTATTCCTGACATATTTGAATTAACTTAAGAAAAAATTAACCATTAAGTTTCTGCCATATTATTTTGGTACTATGGATATTGTATTTTTCATTACTTCCATGCTGATTGTGAGTTAGTGTTGGATTCGTGTTTAGTGATGGCGGCGAAAACTACGTAAAGTGAAAGATACGAACACATTTATCGTAAACGACAAAACAGGAAGAATGACTGGACCCGTCAATCGAAATCCCGTCATTTGATACCGGCGCATGCGTGGTACAATTCTCCCCAGAATTGTGTTACGTCTTACCAAATCCACGACTTGCAAAATCGCTATTTCACACGCACTAATTACGAAAAGAAATGAGCAAGTGATTGCCTTTTCGACCAGACAGGTAACACCGACAACTTCAATACTCAATAATTCTTACGCTGAGGTAAACTAATAGTTCTTAAATACTCGGTATTCAGAATTTTCCTTAAAGCCAAAGGATTAAAAGGCGGCAGGAGTCTTGTTTTCAACATGAAACATCTACAAAAGCTCTCCCAAAAAACTCACGCTATATTCGCAGCCCCAACAAACAGTAATCGTAGTTTCTTGCCACAAGGGATCGCACACGTTTCTTTCGATTTCTTCGAAAACGTTTAAAAAGCGAATGCACTTCGATCTAGTGGTTGAACGCAGAACGTGTTTGATGGAAAAAATTAATTTGTACAATATACAATCCGAACTTCGAACTCCGTATCCGACCGGTACTTCGTATCCGGTCTCCGCACATCGTACGACACAAAATGGCGCCATCTTAGGACCTACCACGTGTTCAATTTTTTATTTATTTATTTATTTTATTTATTTTACGTCAAAAAAACAGTTAAAAAACTGCGTATGACGTGCTATGGGGAAAAGTGAATTGTGTGCACATTTTCAAAATTCTGTGATCCCTACACTAAGTCATATACTACTTAAATTTTGAATTTTGAAAGGGAGAAAAAAACTCCCATGTAATAAAATCTATTTTCAAAGATAAATAAGCAATACATTTTGGCTCTTATTACTTCCTGCCGCGACAACATGGAAACGATAATTTGAATAATTGTATTTCCCACTGAATTCTAGAAGACGTGCACAGGAAATGAAGTTACATTTATGTCCAGAAGCAAAACAAGGGGCCATCTCAGCATTTGCTCAATGGATCAGGAAACTGGACGAAAACCTGATCGAGATGGGGTCATTGACCCGGAAGCTGTAGTACAATAGTTGTTACAGGTTGTTTATACTCATTTATACAGTTCAAATGGTAAATAAAGCATTATGTATCATTGTTAAAATTTATGTTACTTTTCTTGTGATGCTCAGTATAGTCTCTAATTGTATAGAAACAGTTATGCAGCAGAAACGATTTCACTTGGGATTTAAACTTTTCTATTGAATTTAAGCGTTTAATGTCATCTGGCAAAGTGTTGTAAAATAATGTGCATGTATTGTATGTGAATTTTTTGTAATAAGCTGTTGATACTGTCACCTGATGAATATGATTTCTACGCCGAGTGTTATAGTAATAGACTTCGGCATTTTCTGAAAAAATATTCCCGCCCTTGAGCAAGTCATTTTTTACAAAAACCACTGATTCGTAAATAAAAAGACACGGTAATGGTAGAATTCCTAGATTAATGAAGAGAGGCTTACATGAATCACGTGGGTGGGATTTGGTTATTATTCGTACAATTTCTGTTTTTGTAATCTAAAAGTCTGGGAGCTATAAGATGATTTCCCAGAAATTATGCCATATCTCAGGCGGAATGAACATTCGCGAAGTATACACAACGAGCAGTATGAAGGCTGACTGAATTTGCAAGAATTCTGAACGCGTAGCACAATGAACTTAATTTTGTGTTCAATTCATTTAAATGGACGTTCCATTTAAGGTTTGACTGAATTGAGAGACCTAAAAATTTTGTTGCCTTAACATCAGTCAATGGTACACTGTTCATTGTCAATGGGGCACAGAATTGTTTATTTGAAATGGAAAACTGCATTAAAACCGTTTTCTTTTCGTTCACTATTAATTTGTTATTTCGGAACCAATTTGAAACATCTGTTATTGTACTATTTACTGTTTCTTTATTGCAAAGGATGTTCGTATCATCCGCAAAGAGAACCGTTTTTCCGTTTCGAATCGTCGAGGGCATATCGTTTACGTAAAGTAGGAACAGAATAGGGCCTAAAATCGATCCTTGAGGAACTCCACATGCAACGGGCAAAGAGTCGGAAAGGTGCGTACGTAATGTTCCATCATTCCAGTAAAGTATTTCAACTCTCTGAGATCGTTGTTTAAGGTACGAACATAACCAATCTAGAGCAATACCACGAATTCCATATGAAGGTAATTTGGAAAGTAAAATGTCATGATCAATGACGTCAAAAGCTTTTGAGAGATCTAAAAATAATCCAATAGGCGCCTCGTTTTGATCCAATGATGAGGCGACATCTTTAAGAAAAGAAAATATAGCTGTTTCCGTTGATTTTGATTTTCTAAATCCATGTTGGCAATCTGTTCAGTTATGTTACTTCGAGCCACTGATGATGGGATGAAGCCCCAAAACACGTGTATGGCTGAATTTTCTGTCTAATTAAATCCATTTTGTATGTACTACTTGTGGTTGATCTCTGCTATCCTGAATTTATAATTGTGCAATACATGTTTTCGTTTCAATAAAATGGGGCATTCTTAATAAAAATAATATTTTTTTCTGTTCTGATTGCGCATTTTTCATTTTGTTTCGCAAGCCAAGAGCAGAAAATGTTGCATGTCATCCACGCTTTCTAATTGGCATGCCACAAGGCACCCACAGACGTCTGCTTTTGAAGCTCCTAGAAGGCCTTGATGTGTGAATCGCTAATGGCTCCTCCTCTACCCGGCGTCAATTAGCACAAAGTATTTCTGCAAGTCTTTTTTCGCCATTTTCCCGCCCTTACTCTGCTCACCCTTAAACGTAAAAGTTTTATCGGGAGCGGCTTCGAAAAAGAGCCCTGTTTCGTCGGTATTAAAACAACACAATCACTATAACCGCTCGCAATTTGTGGAACTCTTGTTTCCCATTCGACAACTTTACTTGCGCACTTCCATCACAAACTGCTCGCAGAACAATATTTTTCCGTACAGGAAATATGTCCAACCATCCATTACTTGCAGTAAAATTAGCTATGCATAGATCCGATGCAAATTTGAGTGATTTTTCCTGCAACAACGGTCCACTTACAGGTAATCCCTTAGCGAGGGCTCGATTAACTTCGGAAATCTAATCATAATTTTGATACGCTTAATGTTAACATGAGTAAAAATTACTCACTACATACATTTTGAACTAGTGAAGGCGAACGGTATAACTAATATTAAATTCCTCACACACGTTCTTTTTAATGCTACCAATACAATTTCTACTTCTGTAATGCTGTTCTTTAGTGAAACAAACTATTAAATTAATGTCTTAAAAATCTGGAGAGAACTTTCCCTAATGATTGAGAGAAAAATAAGAAAATTTCCAACGATGAAACATACTTCAAATGATCTGGGCTGTCCGGGTGACGCCGCGTCGAAGATAATTAAATAGTTTAATGGAAAACTATAGCATAAATTATAATTTGTATACTTACACTTGAAATGGAGCAAAAACCAAATACATAGAACAAATGAAAATGTACACAAAATAGTATGGCAATTCAAGAATCCCTTAGAGAATATCAAAAAATTAGATTTTGAACACTACAAATATTACATTTTCTTCACAGATACAATAAACTTAGCAACTATTTAAATTTTTAAAAAAAAAAATTCAAAATTCAGAGATGAATTATGAAGGAAATCTGTTTTTAAATGGCATTCATTTTTATTTCCAAAAATTTCTAAGCATTAATACACCTAAAAAATTAAAATGCAGCAAACAATGCAGCATGCATGTTTTCTGTTGATCAGGTAGATTGGAAGGCTTTTGCAGTAGGAAACAATTTGAATTTTTTTTTTTTTTGAACCAGGATCACTGTTCAAAATGTTTACTTTATTCCATTCAGGAACAATTTGCATTATCTTGCCCAGCAAGACCCCTTCATTAGAGATGACAGGTACTGTTGTTAGATTCACAGACTAGGATTTGAAGTGAGCTTGAGAGTTTGAATGTCTCTACAGGTAAACATTTTAAGTATGGCACCCCAGCCTTCGACGCGGCGTCACCCGGACAGCCCAGATCATTTGAAGTATGTTTCATCGTTGGAAATTTTCTTATTTTTCTCTCAATCATTAGGGAAAGTTCTCTCCAGATTTTTAAGACATTAATTTAATGGTTTGTTTCACTAAAGAACAGCATTACAGAAGTAGAAATTGTATTGGTAGCATTAAAAAGAACTATAACAATAAAATTGATATTTAATTTTCCTGATACACTGTCAACCAGCAGTAATTAATCAATAGTAGATATTATAACAGGACTTTCTAAATACTATTCTTAAACTCATCTTTTATTATTACTTTTTGTTTCTAATATAAGTCTTTTGACCATTCAAAATTATTTTATATGAATAAACCAATCATAGTCAATAGTCACGAGGATTTTGAAGATTTTATTTCAGTCTCCCAATGAGAGTTTGAAATTTTCATAGGATGTGTAATTTAGTTTTATTTTGAATAATTCTATAGACTCATTATTGTGCTTTGAGGTCAAGAAACTAGTTTATGCACATGTTTTTCTGTTTAATTTTGATGCACTAAAGAACAGACTGCCACACAGCACTTGAATGATGAAGCATATTGAATAGTTAATCAAATGAGATTTGATACCCAAAACAGAAAAATCAATGAGCACATTTGCTTTCTTTCTATAACATGAATTTATTATATGGAAATAATTATTTCACACATATATAATATCTCAATAAAACACTCTGGTCATTATCTATCTATGAATATTTAATATACACACACACAATTATGTGTTAATGTTCTCAGAAGTAAAACAGATAATAACAAATAAAATCTTACCAGAGCTTCATTCGCAAGCCGCACTTCTTCTTGATAGTGAGCTAATCGTTGTTCTAAAGCTGCCTTTTCTCTTTCAGCAGCTTCCCGCAGTTGTTTCTCCCTAGCCAATTTATTTCGCTCAATTTGGCGCCTACAAAAACAAATTT
This sequence comes from Teleogryllus oceanicus, assembly GCA_964035755.1. NCBI lineage: Eukaryota > Metazoa > Arthropoda > Insecta > Orthoptera > Gryllidae > Teleogryllus > Teleogryllus oceanicus. The sequence goes on along the minus strand of CAXIVR010000006.1, from coordinate 59,439,272 downwards.
CACCAATTTTTATTCTTATCAATATAACATAGAAAACAGGAAAAATTTCATCTTTGATGGAAACTTCCTGAAAAACCCATTCTCTATTCCATTCCCCTTTTACTTTTTTTTCCCTTCGAAAGTTCTTAGCCCCCACATTAAAAAGATACAGTAAATAGCAATTTAATAATATCCCTTACACAATATTTGGAGTTGGCGATCCCATCAACTACATTTTCTTTAGCAATGAATTTGGGTTTCTTTCAAATTATACATTTGGGTGTCTTTCAAACATTACTGAAGAACTTGGCAGTACCAGTCTACAAAGAATTCTCTAAAGCAATACTCAATCCCTTTGCTTTTATTTTACATACAACTAACTTTTCTTTTGCAAGTGTGTATTGAAGAAAGGTTTAAAAATACGTAACAAGAAAAAATAAAGGAAAGAGTGAAGAGATTTCTTTTTGGGGGTTACAAATATATAAGCAATTTGCCACGCTAGTGACAAGAAAGCCTTCCCCAACTAATCAGTACTATTGGTCAAATGCATCTCTGCCTGGTTGATTATTTTCTAGTGCAATATTTCATAATTCTGTAAATTTACCACAAATTCAAGGATTGCCAAATATTTTGAACTAACCTTGACTTTTCTTCTTTTGCTTGTGCTTTCATTTGCTGAACTTCCATTGAATCAGGTTTCCGTCTTCTCATGAACAAATCATGATTTCCAATACAAAGATCTAGGATCTTGTAAACAAAAAACAATTATTTAATTTGGCATTTTTAAAGGAAGCTACAAAGATATCTAAAAGAAATATTATTACTCACCAATTTGTTCATTCTTACTTTCTGGGAAAAGAAAACAAAATTTGGAGCAGTTCTTTCAACAGGTTTGATAATGAATTTTTTATCATCAAAGCTTATATGACGTATTTCTGACCAAGGAAATGTAGTCTTTGGTGACAACTTATTTTCTTTTTCATAGATGTTTAATCCCAGTGCTGTTACTCCAAGCCACAACTCTGTATCTTTTTTGTTCTGTAATCATTAATAACCACACTTTAGCTGCTACACATTTTAGGAACAACTTCCAATAAAAAAGGAAAAACAGCACTGTCCTCAAGATGTCAACATTCAATTACTATTAAAATTATAGGAAACCCTCATTAACACAAATTCCAAGGGACCAAAATAATTGAAGTTCATGTTATAAAAATTTGTGTTATCTGATTATTATAAATGACCGTATTACTATAATCCTCTGCTGGGACCCAAGTTTTGTACATGTTTCAGTGAAATTCATGTTAAGTAAGTTCATGCAAACAAGAGTTTACTGTATAATGGTTTAGTTACAAACAACTATGCAGGCTGCAGCTAACAAATACTTTAAAAATAAATAAATTGATCAGACAGAAAGAATAATATGGGAAGAATAACATGATTTAGGAAAGGCAGGAGAACAAAAGACAAAATATTTACATTAGTCCACATTATTAAAATGAAAAATCAACAGAACTGAAAATGTTCATATTGTGCATCTCTACGAGATGGCATATGATAGGGGAAACAGGAATATGTTAAGGGATATTCTTAAGGAATAAAATTTTTAAGAATACAGAGTTCAAGCAGTCAAATGCCTAGGTATCAAAATACAAGATGCAACAGAAGATGCATTTGCAGCAATTGCGACCTGACAGGCTTTAGACAGAAATGCACTTTATTACGACTACTGTTTTATATTACACAGGGTGACTCACTTAAGATGTTTCCGTATTTCTTGAACCATTGCAGATGTCGAGATGCTGTTTTTACTAACAAACTAGGCGAGGGCACAAAAGATGATGTGTAATATTAAACTGTAAGTTTTAAATTTAACAGATATTGGGTCAACTTTGATTTTTAAAATGGAACTCTACAGATATCTTTAGCCCATTATAATTCCTAAATTGTTTGATTCACTGATAAATAAAAAAAATATTATTATGCCATTCTTGTCTCCTCAGCAATATGGCTTTATAGAGAAGAGAAATATTGAATTAAACCTGCTATGTTACATTCAATACAAACTAAATTTAACTGGAGACAACTCACAGGTAGTGTCTATGCAGATTTTAGTAACACTTTTGATTCGGTGAATCACAGATTAATGTTATCCAAACTGGAATATTATGGAATTAAGAAGTTGCTTGCTGGAATGGTTTGCCAATTACTTGATAGACCACCAGCTGGTGACATACAATAGCTATATCTCGGAAGAACTAGCTTGCCTGTCTGGCGTTCTCCAATGATCCCATCTGGGACCAATGCTAGTCAACATTTTTATCAACATCTCTACGGTACTAAATAATGTAAATTTTTTGTTATTTGTTGACAACTTAAAAACATTTAAGAAAGTCTCATCAAATTCCGACAGCAAAGACATTGAGATAGCGTTCAGCAAACTGCATAATCTGACAGGGTGTCAGAAGAACACTGTGTGTCTCAATTTATCGAAATGTAAAATCTTTTCCAGGAAAAGGAAACGGTTTTAAATGGTTGTTTAATACTTACATCATTGATGGAGTGAGTCTTGAAAAAGGCTTCACCCTTAACGGCCTAGGGGTAGTTTTTGACTCAAAAATTACCTTCAAGACCAATATTGAAACAATGGTTCACAAATCTATTCAGCCGCTAGCTTTATCAGAAGAACACACAATGAGTTGTATTCAGTTAAGGTTCATAAAACCCTACACTATTTCCTTGTTCATCCTATCTTAATGTGGGGGGTCAATGAAATAGTCACCATTCTTTCAATACAATATTCAAAGGCTGGAAACAGTTCAGCATGAATTGTTTAGAATTGTATCAAGCACACTAGGAATTTCCTGTATAGATTACAAATATGAACATACTGCCTCAAGACTGCAAATACATTCACTTAATACTGAGAGGAAAAGAGTGACATTGCGCAAACTCTGCAACTACTATTTGGACTGTCTTGTGCTGATCAAAGAATTGAGGTTTAACATTTCTACTAGAATCTGAAGACAAAAGCAAACCTTTAATATAAAATGCTATAGGTCACATTATACCAAAAACAATCCAATAACAAGAATGTGTGAAATAATCAATGATCTTAAAATAGACCTGTTTAATATGAATATTTCGCAGTTAAACGCATTAATTGCAAGGACGGTGAATACGTATGAATAACCTGCCTTTGTAATCTATTAGACCAGATGATTACTAAATTGTATGCAATTTCGTTAATATGAAGAATATTGTGTCACCTCTTTCAAATATAAACAATTTTGCATTGGCGAGTAACAAATTTGTATTACATGTATATTGATACGTACGTAAACAACCTAATTCTTGTAAATTCAATCAGTCCTTTTATTAGGATAATGTATTTTTATTAGAAGTGGGTCTCAACCCATGAAATAAATAAACAATGGGTGTGAAGAGATGAGTTCATACATATGCGTATTGCCCTATGGTAAATAACAATTTTTTGAGAAATTTGGAATTTATGTGACTCTGTCACCGTTAATATTCTGCCAGTAATGTGAGGAGAGCCACTTCGTGGTCATTCGGCACAGCTGCTTTGGGCCTGCAGAGTGGGAAAAATCTGTATTTCCTGGCAGAGGCTGCAGAATATTGAGAGTAACCATGATCGTAAAAATTCTAAATTTCTCAAAATATAGTTATGTAACATGGGGTGATATGCTTATGTATGAACTCATTGTTTCATTTACAAAATCAAAGTTGTGTCAATATTTCTTAAATTAAAAAAGTTTTAGTTAAATGTTATACATCATTTTATATCCCCATCAAATACATCTATTTTAGTGAAAATAACATGTCAATATCTGCAAAGGTGCAGGAGAAATTTAAAGGTAGCATCACAAGTGAACCACCTTGTATATTGCTTGAAGATATGGAACAAAGAAGTGAAAGAGAGATTGAGGCAGTGCCAGGAAGACAATCTTGTTTTGCAGTTGATGAAGTAGTTTTGATGACATCAGAAGATGTACTTAAAATAGCAATTTGCAGATTGAACAAAATTGTACACAAGTTAAATTGAGAATATTCACATCAGAAACTACAGCAAAGAGCTTTTAATACAAAGAATACATAAGGGCAAAAATAGTGAGTCAAATTACAATGAACAAAATCTAAAAAAAATTTTAAAAAAACTGGCAAATTACAACAGAATCAACAGATACATAGGTCACATCAACTCATGATCACAGAAACAAAAATTTTTTTAAAAGGTGGATGGTTAAAAATAAATGATGTGCCGAAAGCAGGAACTACAAGGTAAACAGAGATTACTATAAAAAGGGACCGCTCTGACAGCTACTACTTGGCCACTGCTGGCAACATAACGGCAGGTTATGTCCATATACAAAGTGAATGGAACCAACCTACCATCAGACTAGGCCTTCAAATACAAACCAAGAGGAACACGAGAGATCAATCAAGGAAAAAGAGCAGACCAGGTTCACTTTAGTACCAATTAAGAGACTACAGAAACAAAGGAATAGACAACTGGATTTAACCCTAAAAAGATTATGATAATGATGACTTACAGTAATAGGAAAGTAGTTCACACCATACATGTCAAGGTCTTGGGCAATTTTAAGGTACTCCATTTCTGCTTCGTCTCTTGACATTCCTCGATGATCTGCGTACCAAATTTTGATTCGGTCTTCCCACATTTCTGGAGTCATTTGGTATTGATCAATGACACGTTGTGGTAGGAGATCATCAACCAACATTCCTGGTTTGTGTGTGGCCTCGTCATAATCTCCATACTATATAAATGCAAATTGACTTCAGAATTAGAAATATCAAGGACAATGGGCACAAACAAACTACCAAACCCCAAACTTATGCAAAACATGTGTCTTTGCTTTAAAATGTATAAAGTACAGCCTACATAATTTTCTTGGGAATGAAAATAGCAGATACTACACAATGCAAATATGGGAACACATAATGTGGCTTTTGCACTGTCCATAACTATATGATGTTTTTGCACGAGACGTCAGGTTGGCCACTCCTTTCCATGAAACAGAAACAATGTCCTCTCTTATTTCTATTTTGCCAGAGTATTTTTTAATTTTCTTAGAATAAAATTTGTCAAATATTTCACACATCTAAAGAAAATATTAAATAAATACAAGACTCAGTTCCTTTTATTAATTTGACAGTTCTCTGACTTTGCTGTGAAAAAGACCAAGATACAATAAATGCTTAATAAACAAATTTGTGTAAAAAAAGAACAATATGTTTGAGGAAATATATCTAGTTTTATGTTTTATAAGTCTCAAAAATGTTTCTAACTTATAAACATTAAAGGTTACAAATTCCTTGATTTTCCTCCAACTCTTCCAAATCAAAACAATTTTTTGACTTTTCCTAGCCTTCCTGAAGTGTTCCCATCTCCACTAATGCAATTCGTAACTTTAACATGCACATTAAGGTGATTAGTCATGAATATTTTTATTTATATTTTTTTCCCAATTTCTCTTCCCTTAAAAAATGAAAACTTACGTTATGAAAAATTTCACAAAAAGTTTTTTTTATTAAACTACATTCTTAAGAACTAAACAACAAACTTACATTTGATTGTTCACAAGAAAGCTTAGAGAAAAAAAATATAAATAGCAAATAACAAACAAAATAGTTTTTTAGAATAAGTACGTGAAAATTGCTCAATACTGATATTACCTTTGCTTGAACAGCATAACTAGCTAGAAGAACAGAAGCTTCTGGTGGACAATATATATCCATATTAAGTATGGCTCGATTCACTTGCAGAAAGAACAAGTGTTGGGTTACTTCTTGAACTAATTCTTCTGCCACCTCTTCAGGGTAAAATTTACTCAGGAGCATGAAAGATGCAGTAGTCTGAGCAGGGATATCCTGGTCCTGAACTGTACCACAAGAACCACAATATGAGGGAATTCAAAATTAACAAGCCACTTCAAACATCTTTTGTTTTTCACTTACCACGTTTGTCAAGCTTAAGCCATGATATAAATCCTTTTGAGTCAAACAATAGAAATATGAAAAAATTATTCTATTAATCAAATTCAGTTACAACAAAATTATTTGTGGTTTTACACATCAACAACTTAAATCTTTTCAATAAACATTAAATGACTCAACAATGACAAAGGTTTCCAAGTTGAAAGGTCACATGCCAATATCTTCAGGTGAAAAGCAAAAATAAAACTAACCTCCAAGTTAAATTCTAACTCAGCATCCAAAGTGCATACTTTTACAGGGAATGACTTTCCTGGTTTCTTTCTTCTGAATGGAGGCATTGTACACTACATCATTATTAAAAAATTGTAAACATAAAATTCAATGTTCTCAACATTACTTATTGGCTTTAGATGTTATCAGCCACACAAACGTACAAACACGCACACCACATTCTCTCAGTCTTTTTTTTCTTTTTAGATACACCTCGTTCTTTACATCGCTGGACAAGCTTGAACTTTCTACACTGCGATGTGCAGATGTGTGCAACACTGCAAATTTTTTTGTGTCTGTGCAAGCTTTGGTTTGGTTTTATCGTTCTTCTCAATGAATCGATTCACTCCACAGTGTACTGTATACATGGTGTAAGTACATCTTACACCGTATACCACAAGATATACTCACGATGTACTATATATATATATATATATATATATATATATATATATATATATATATATATATATATATATTACACCGTGGATATACACCAGCATGGTGTAAGACATCAACCACGCAAATTGCTTACAGTCTAGACCACGGTGTATGAAATTGTCTTACATCATCATGTAGACATGCCCCCAGGAATTTCGTCCGGAACACGGTGTACGATATTTCTTACACCGTGATTGTGGTCCAGAACTTCGACCATTATAATATTTTATGTATATTATTATATGTATATACCATATATTATATGTACACGGTCGAAGGTCCAGAATTTCGTTCAGAATCAGAATTGTTCACAACAAATCAGGCTTGCCAATAGCATGTGTAACCAGGCGCACGAGGCGTGACTGTCATAATTTCGTTTCGCCACTAGTGTGCATCAGGACTAAGGCAAGTCCTTCGACTGGAATTCCTCGTCTGTGCACATTAATGTATACGTAGTTTATGTTTCTATTCAATACTGTTCGTTTGAATTTATTTTATTGAGAATTATATTATATCCAAATGTTTTTTTAATTTTTTTTTCGTACATTGGAAGAAAATGAAAGAATTCAAATTTGTTCGATTAAGTAATTGGATTTTATTTGTGAAAGACCGTGTTTATTATATTCTTGTGTGTATAATTAAAAACTTTAAAAGTTATTTTAGTTTATGAACATGCTTTTTTCTGATTTCATTAAAATAACAACTAAATTTGACTGAAACACATAACGTTCAATAAATAAAATTTAACAAGACATAAAATTGAGAATAATTCCCATTATCGTGATAAGTTTTCTTAAAATAAGTTAAGCTACTAAACGATTAATTCACAAATTTAAGAGTTAACGATTTTACGCAGTATTAAACATGTGAAAAATGAACGATTATATAAGATTAATCGGTTAATTCTGAACGATTAATCTATGTATCTAATAAGAAGTAATCGATTATTATTATTATTATTATATTATTATTATTACTATTATTATTATTATTTAATAATCGCCCTTCCCTAAAGGTCAAGACAATGATTTATCCTCCATCTGGCAAGGCGATTCTGTTTCATCGATTAGGACTTATTTTTAGAACGATTCTTATCCGTAAGTGATAGTTTGTCTTTCAGCGCTTATCAGTTGCTCAGGAATTGAGTCGAAAGCCTCGCTGTGCGTAATCACTTCCTGGAAACTGCGACGTTGACGTCCAGCAGGATTTCCTTCAAAACGACGAAAGCTTATTTTAGAGGCTGTCGATGTAGAGGACAGTTGTGGAATCAAAGCAACATAGATATGTTGAACTAGTTCTCAAAAATAGAACTTCGCTATCTGTGCAAAGGACACCAAGTTGTTTGAAATGAAGATGTTTGTAATGTTGGGGCTCTTGCCGTACTCGAAAAATTGAAAATATTGTAACACAAACCTGTAAAAAACGGTTGTATAATATAATATGTTGATATGTAAACGGTTGTATAATAATATAATAGACTATAATGCTAAACTCGTGTATGATTAGTTCTAAAATGCAATTTATTGTGAGCCCGCCGTTGCCTCCACCCGGTTGATGTTGTGTGTGAATCAGAATGGCATCAGGCCACTGTTAATTTAATTTCCACTGGTAAACAAAACATTACTCTCGGCAGAGGCGGATCCAGCCGATGATTTGGGATGGGGGAACAAACATATTTTTTATTATATTGTATATTATTTATGTACTGTAGATATGAACTACACAATACACAATAATACTGTTAAATTAGTTAAATAATTCGAACATAAATAAATATTTATATATTTAATTTTTTGTATATATTTAATATAAATATTTAAATCAATTTCGCCAAATAAAGAAAGGTAAACCAAAACTCGGAGCCTTTTCGGGGGTCCATGACCCCTGAATCCGCCAGTGATTCTCGGCGATCATCGAAACAAGAAACGATCACACAGCTTGCATTGCCCATTGAACCATTCCATAAAATGTTAAAAACCTGTTTCTCCCGAAAATTCCCCAGACGACTCCCAGCGCCCCCACCCCTTCTCGTAACGGGTCCGCGGCTAAGAGAGGCAGCGGGACGCATCCTCGCGAAAGAGCGACCCGGTCGGGAATTCCCATCCGCGCAACAAAGGCCGAAGCCAGGGGGGCGTGTCCGATCGGGGCGGCGAATGGCAAAGCCGTCACTTTTCGCCGGGTCGGCGTGAGAGAGTGCTTCCCCGCAGGCGAGAGGACGCGGCCGGAGGCTCGCGGAGTGGGGCAGGCGCGAGCACCTCCACCGCCGCCGCCGCGGCGCCTCCGTCGCGCCAACAGCCCACCCAACCGGGCCAGTGGCTCCCCGTCTCTTCGCGTCGCCGCACCGCACCGCACCGCTCCCGACTGCAGCGGCCTCTGCCCGAGCGTGCGTGCTCTGAGAGTGAACGCACGCCCACGCGGGCGGCGCGCGGTGCCTGGTCGACGTCGCGTGTGGTGGGTCGGCGGAAGCGGCGCCCTGACTGACAGGTGAGTGGGGCGACGAGGTGACTCATGCGTGGGACGAGCTGTCTCGGACGTGTTATCGCGGTTGCTCTCGACGACCGGGCACAAGCGATACGGGACCTTCTTGGATGGGTTCACCGATTCTATGCTTCGGTTTTCGTGACATGAGGTAATTTTTAGCCCCCTCCTGCCTTATAAAATGTATCTTTATAACTGTGATAAGCACATGTTTGAGCCCCGTTGAAAAGGACGTTCGCGAATGAATTAAAAAGATTCATTTCATAAGGCGGGAGGTGAAAAAATGACCTAATGTCATCGTTACGAAAACTCAAGTATACAGCAGCGTTGTGAAGTTATGTCAGGCCGACAAAATTCTCTCACGTGTTCAAATTATCGCGTTTTTGACAAATAGAGATTTTTATGTTATTACATATATTTTTGTCTTTCTGCTTACCGTTCTCAAATTTGTAATACAGGCGAATAGTCACCGTCCTAACACAATATACAATTTTTTGCTTTACATATTTGTACATATTTTATAATATATTACTTATATTGGTATTTTCACAAAATATTTTTGTATTCTATCAATTTTCTTCAGTTTTATTTCATTTTCTTTCATAAAAACAAGCATTTTCAAAAAAATCGGCATTTTTCCTCATTACTGCGTGCTATCTTCTGCAGGCACCCTATGTCAAGGCGCGTGTTCTGTCTGTCCAGCGCGCCTGCTTCAGACGGGAAGTGCGCGTCAGCCACTGAGATCGTTCCTACCTTAAGATGTGAAAAGTGGCACTGACGCCGCGGTTCGTGACCTTTAACCTTCATTTCGGAGAAACTTGGCATTCGCCGCGTGTAACACTTCAATGAGAATCATTCTCGCTGCAGTGCTTGTTTGTTCGACGTAGATATCGCCAATTTGTACGATGTCTTCTATCACGTCTAGTCCGACGGGAAAACTACGGTCCGGGATGCACTAGATAAAGCTTTTATTACTGACGGGAAAGTTGTGTGGTGTAAAGTGTGCATCAACTAGTGCTCTCCAAATGATTTTTCAAACGTTTGTATTATTTTTATAATGTGTTTAGGATTTTTTATAATTGTAATTTCTTATTATGTAAATGTTTTATAATTAGTGAATTTTAATGTTGCATATTATATTCTACTTTGAATATTTATTACATATTCATACTCTTTTCATTACATATATACGTACATATTTTGACGTTTCATACTATAATCATATATATTTCCGAACTCTACTGATAAATATAAAATAAAAAAAATACGCGTCTACACCCTTGCCTATTTCATTTCGGAAAGGACAACACGAATCAATCTCGCCAGCTAAAGCAGCGGGTTATACTCGGAGATATTCGCATTTTAATTTTATTAAGCCAATATACAAACTAAAATAATATATTAATATTTCAAAACATTCTAAAATGTTCTTATAATCGCGGTTAGAAACTTTATATTGAACGTATTTTAGATTACAGGAATTTGAATATCCAATACAAATAGATTGTCACGAACTGTTCTATTTGTCTTTAACACTCTGAATAAATGTTTTTTAAATTTATTTTATTTATTTAAGAATGTTTTAAACTACATTGATCATAAGACACCACGAAAATCACATACAGCTCCTTCGAATAATTATTAGATTAGGTAGATAGATATTTATTATTTTCGCAGGTAGGCATATACAATCTGGTGGCAGAACACTACAATTTATGTATTGCAATTAGGAATATTAACTTGAAATTACTTAACAATGTAACTTTAAAGTATTTATAGACATAATAATAAAATAATAATAATAGTAATATTATTATTACGAACTTTTACTTACTTCACTTCACTTCACTTCACTTCACAACATTTGCAATTCACTTATTTTTCCACCTCTATACTGTACTACACTGCACAACACGTCACCACGTTTGAATACAATACTACTTTGAATATAATTCTATATTTAATAAATCAACGCAAAGTAGTAATTATCACAACAATAACAATAAAATAATAAAAATAATAAAATAAAAACTGATATAATAAGCCTAACTTACTAAATTAATAAAGTTTCCAAATATCATTAGTTAATTTATTTTTAAATCTTTGAACACCTAGAGGAAAGGGTTCCACGGCTGTCGCAGGTAAAGATTGTAAAGCCTCCTAAATTAAAATGCTGCTGTGTCGTTTAATTTTGTTCAATATTGCTTGGGATGGTCTTGAAATCGCGAGAAGACATAGTAAAAAGAACAAAATATATCCCCACTGTTTAAAACTCTACCAAACGTCTTTTACTCGCCCTTCAAGGGACGGGATTACGAACAGGGAAATACCCTGCAAAGGGTACCTGACTGGTGGGATTTTCCGCATTTTTCGCTTGACCGCGCTGCAAGGATGGCGCGGCACCTCCGGACAGTCACGCCCCTGCCGACAATTTGCGGCCACTTTACTCCGTTAATCCAAAACTGTTCCCCAGGTCGATCGCATCACGTGCAAAAGGGAATTCCCTTAACAAATATACATTCTTTTTATTTCAACCTCACTATTTTCTTTATTGAAATTCAGAAACATTTAGGAGGTAGGGGTATTTTTTATACGGTGACAAGTCCGAATGGAATTTGGTCCTAAACGTGAAATACTTTTTAGATCCACCACTGCAAGCAAAGCATAGGTTGAGAAGCAGTAGGTTGAGAGAATAAAAAGTACAATAATATACAATATAATATACAGCATTATTATTTATTTATCGTTTGTTATTTATTTTTATAAACATTGTTTCTACTGACTGGCGCAAAGCGCACAAGAAAGCACGTGACGCGAATTCGTTTTGTGTGAGAGTGAGATGCAAGATAATCTTCGACACTTCTGTGTTAAACATTATCTCTCAATTTATGGGATTATGGAATAGTTCACCGCAATTATTATCGTATGCAAAAATATTGCAAAACCATTTTGATTCGCACGTGAATGATTTTAATATATTTATTTTAATATATTTATCTTATCTCTTCACTTCTACACTAAATAATATGACTCCTAAAAGACAAACAGATGTTTAAGAAATAATATTTTAGAGCAGTTTTCTCTAATCGTCTCGATTTGTTTCCCTCTCTTCCGCTTTTGCTCTTGTACAAGTGTGCATGATAATTGTCACCATTGTTGTTTTCTTAACTCATGTTGCTGATTTACAACTTCCCTTCTTTGCTTTTCCCTTTCCTTATTCTTGTCACGGTTGAACATTTTTTAAGAATCGTACTTCCAGTGTGGGAGTGCACCTTGCCATGCCAAGTCATAGACTAAAGATACTAAAGAAACTATACATCTTTACTCTATGGCCAAGTAGCCGCGTCTTCACACTTCAGTGTGGGAGTGCAAGTCCCTGCTTGCATCTATGACAGTGTTCCCAGAAGTCTGTTTTAGGGATGCCATTGAGCGGAATTCCGCCAATTGGGTGGGGAAAAGGCGTCGACTTGCGGAAAAAAGCATTTTAACGGGATCCCGCTTATTGGAAGAAATCCATTATTTGCTGGGAGGATTTCGGGTAATGCGTAGTTATTTTTGTTGCTTAAACCGTTAGTAATACCCTCATTTTGTTAAGAATTGATCAAACATTCACAAATTTGAAAGATACAGTCGACTCCGGTTATAGTGAACTTCTGGAGACTAATCAGTTCATGTTTGGTTCACTATATCCGAGGATGTCAAAATTTAATAGAATTTCTCTACGATGATTGATTTTATTAAAATAGTAATAGAGGAAAATAAATTAATATTAATATAATTTTCAGTATCTTTATTTTTACTAAAACAATCAATTATTATCAATTGTTTGCTTCGTACATTTTTCACTAGTAATTTCTCTACATCTTTCTCCAAAGTTCATGCTCTCTTCATTCTTGATTTTGCATTGTCCTCTATCTGAAAGTATCGTAATGCAGTCTTCACACCATTCAGTGCATTTTGCACTGTTAGAACATCAACCCACTCTCCAAAGGCCCTTTTATTCGCCTAATAACATACGAGATCGAATTAATTTTCAGACTTTATTTCCTACGTTCTCTATAGCCGAGGTTTAGGTTCTGTATAGCCGAATCATCTTAAGCTTATTTGTAATGTAGGTGAAACTGAACCAGTGACTTAAGATCACCATAACAGAGGGTTCACTATAGTCGGAGTAGACTGTATGTCCCATGCACAGAGATTTAGTTTTGAACATCTTTTAAATGTGCCTCTATTACGAAGTTAGAGCTCGCTTTCTTTTATTTTTTATTAAACAGGCATGCAATTGTTTCTAAAAATTGAAGAACTATTGAAGTCTTTTGATAGATTGGCTTTATCCACGAGAGTTGGTTTTCAACATCTGTCGAATGTGCAACTATTTTAAAACTACCAGCCTCTGAATCAGAGTCCGCTTCTTCCCCACAGTCATTTGACTGAATTGGATGGATTTTTATCCCTCAGATGGCGGATTTTCCCCTTTTCAGATCGGGCAACTTTGGTATTCGTCGAAGAACTTCGTAAAATACTCAGCTGGAGGTTAGGAGGTCCAAGCAATTCAGTACTCGAACCCTCTCAGGGTTAGAAATAAAAACGTAAACTCTCGAAGAGATTAATCCAATGTATTAGTAATTAGTGAAACAATTTTTTTTATGTGTATCATAATGAAACTAGTATCGCATTTCCAACTATCTGCAAAAGCAATAAGAGATTTTTAAGTTATTTTGTAATTTTTATATTTCGTTTTAAAATGTATTAATCAGCAGATATAATAATCACTGAATGCGTTTATTCCGATAATTATTTTCTTTTTTTTTATTAATTTGACATCAGCTTCAAGAATTGTAAAGATGTTTCAGTTAAAATCAATGTTCGTGGTTTTAAACCTGTATCAAACTTTGTAAGTTGAGAGTAGTAACATTGTAAGTTATTAAATTATAATGTTTGCAGTTACGTTTAAATATTCTATTAATTTTTTCTTTATTTTCTTGTCTGAAAAGAGTTTGTTATGAACACATGGAAACACGCGTTACATTGCGAAGTTGAAAAGAACAGAATGGTAGCGATATATCACTCACCATCCCAGATAAAATAACCAATGCAAGAAGAAAATATCAAGCACATTTGTCTTGAGTTTTCACTCATTGTCAGTGGTCCGCAATGAACTTTGGAATCAAACTTTTCTCTCTGTGTGGCGTCTTCGAAATCAGGAGTTATTAAAGCATGAGGGTCAATTCAGAATTAAATATATTGGTCGCCTCACCATCTCAGAAAACATCATACGTTCTATATAAAATAAGTTGTGGCTGTCCAAAAACGTGTTTGTTTAAGCCACGCGCCATTTTTAGCGCTTGTGGACATTTACGACTTTGTAAATGATGCAACACTAGGTTGTTGCATGTATTTTCAACTAAAATGCAATGGATTTGGTAAATTTTGGCGAATAAATCAACGTTATATTTCTCTACCTAATATGTTTTATTTGGGTATATTTGCAACCAAAACTGTTGATCGCAAATTAACAAATTTTGATTTTCAGAGAGTAATTTTTCAAAGAAAGAATAGTCTCAGCTTTGATTTTTCTATTCTTTTCACAGTATATTTACAGTTAGTAGTAAAATATCAATGATAAATAGAGAACCACATAAAAATTATACTCAATTGAAATTTCGGATGTTTCTCCAATTTTCGACTGTAATACCTCCGTCCCTTCCTCTCCTTGCACGAGACGTCAGGTTGGCCACTCCTTTCCATGAAACAGAAACAATGTCCTCTCTTATTTCTATTTTGCCAGAGTATTTTTTAATTTTCTTAGAATAAAATTTGTCAAATATTTCACACATCTAAAGAAAATATTAAATAAATACAAGACTCAGTTCCTTTTATTAATTTGACAGTTCTCTGACTTTGCTGTGAAAAAGACCAAGATACAATAAATGCTTAATAAACAAATTTGTGTAAAAAAAGAACAATATGTTTGAGGAAATATATCTAGTTTTATGTTTTATAAGTCTCAAAAATGTTTCTAACTTATAAACATTAAAGGTTACAAATTCCTTGATTTTCCTCCAACTCTTCCAAATCAAAACAATTTTTTGACTTTTCCTAGCCTTCCTGAAGTGTTCCCATCTCCACTAATGCAATTCGTAACTTTAACATGCACATTAAGGTGATTAGTCATGAATATTTTTATTTATATTTTTTTCCCAATTTCTCTTCCCTTAAAAAATGAAAACTTACGTTATGAAAAATTTCACAAAAAGTTTTTTTATTAAACTACATTCTTAAGAACTAAACAACAAACTTACATTTGATTGTTCACAAGAAAGCTTAGAGAAAAAAAATATAAATAGCAAATAACAAACAAAATAGTTTTTTAGAATAAGTACGTGAAAATTGCTCAATACTGATATTACCTTTGCTTGAACAGCATAACTAGCTAGAAGAACAGAAGCTTCTGGTGGACAATATATATCCATATTAAGTATGGCTCGATTCACTTGCAGAAAGAACAAGTGTTGGGTTACTTCTTGAACTAATTCTTCTGCCACCTCTTCAGGGTAAAATTTACTCAGGAGCATGAAAGATGCAGTAGTCTGAGCAGGGATATCCTGGTCCTGAACTGTACCACAAGAACCACAATATGAGGGAATTCAAAATTAACAAGCCACTTCAAACATCTTTTGTTTTTCACTTACCACGTTTGTCAAGCTTAAGCCATGATATAAATCCTTTTGAGTCTTCATATCGCAAACCAAAGTACCAGGTTTCCCTCAGTCCAATAGTTCGGCACACCAAATCAAATAAATCTCGACCAGTTGCTCGCCACTACAAAGAAACAATAGAAATATGACACAAAATTATTCTATTAATCAAATTCAGTTACAACAAAATTATTTGTGGTTTTACACATCAACAACTTAAATCTTTTCAATAAACATTAAATGACTCAACAATGACAAAGGTTTCCAAGTTGAAAGGTCACATGCCAATATCTTCAGGTGAAAAGCAAAAATAAAACTAACCTCCAAGTTAAATTCTAACTCAGCATCCAAAGTGCATACTTTTACAGGGAACGACTTTCCTGGTTTCTTTCTTCTGAATGGAGGCATTGTACACTACATCATTATTAAAAAATTGTAAACATAAAATTCAATGTTCTCAACATTACTTATTGGCTTTAGATGTTATCAGCCACACAAACGTACAAACACGCACACCACATTCTCTCAGTCTTTTTTTTCTTTTTAGATACACCTCGTTCTTTACATCGCTGGACAAGCTTGAACTTTCTACACTGCGATGTGCAGATGTGTGCAACACTGCAAATTTTTTTGTGTCTGTGCAAGCTTTGGTTTGGTTTTATCGTTCTTCTCAATGAATCGATTCACTCCACAGTGTACTGTATACATGGTGTAAGTACATCTTACACCGTATACCACAAGATATACTCACGATGTACTATATATATATATATTACACCGTGGATATACACCAGCATGGTGTAAGACATCAACCACGCAAATTGCTTACAGTCTAGACCACGGTGTATGAAATTGTCTTACATCATCATGTAGACATGCCCCCAGGAATTTCGTCCGGAACACGGTGTACGATATTTCTTACACCGTGATTGTGGTCCAGAACTTCGACCATTATAATATTTTATGTATATTATTATATGTATATACCATATATTATATGTACACGGTCGAAGGTCCAGAATTTCGTTCAGAATCAGAATTGTTCACAACAAATCAGGCTTGCCAATAGCATGTGTAACCAGGCGCACGAGGCGTGACTGTCATAATTTCGTTTCGCCACTAGTGTGCATCAGGACTAAGGCAAGTCCTTCAGAAACTATTGTAGTTAATGTACTGTGCACTGAAAGTCTTGGTCAGAACTGGAAACAAAGTAATTTGAAAATTACTCGACACTTGTTTCGACTCAACATCATTCTTTGAATGACTTTAAGATACTTTTAGGATATAAATGAAAATGCTACCAATTAATGAAGACGTAGCAATTTCAAATTAATATAAATTTTTAACTTCCCAAATACTGTGTTATCACTTTTAGGTCGTATTGTCATTTATTGTCAGTAAGCATGTAATGCATTGAAATGGCAGAAAGAGGGGCTCATTTAGCACAAACTGCCCTTTCCAAACCATCAATTTTTGAGGTCGTTGCCCAACAAACTCTGTCTAGTACAATACAGCCAGCATTGCAAAAAATAATAGAGGTAAGAATACCAAATTTGAATATGGATACTTTGATCTGTTTGGAATTAAAATATATTTTATTAGTTTTTAGGCTCTTCAAATCCAGAAAGATATGGCTGGCTAGAAAAATGGTTTGATGAGCTGTATTTGAGTTTGAATTTTCTCCTGCAGAATCATTATTTATCACACCATGGTAAATTGGCTTCTTTTCTGCAACTTTTAATGAAACTGGTATTATTTCTTACAATTTTATATTGCTTTTGCAGATGGTTCCTTTTCTGAAGTATTTTATGGTCTTTGCCGAGTGTCTGTGCATTTGGGTGAAGAAGGTGAATTGAAAAGAAGAGACCGATTGTTATCGTTGCTTCAGTTGGTATTTTTACCATATGTTTGGCAGAAAATTGAAAAAATTGTACAGAAGTTGCAAGATGATTATGCTTATGGAACACACACTCGTAGAACAAGAAAACAGTTAATGTGCTATGTTGTGTTGAAGTCACATAAATTTGGCAGTATGGCCTGGGAATCTGCAGTTTTATATTATTATCTAGCTTATTTAGCTGGCAAATCTAAGTCACATTCCCCTCTCTTTAGTCTCTTTGGTTTGGCTTTGCAATATGCCGAGGCAGAAGATGAGATGACAACTGCTTGGGAAGCAGTGTCTGACAAAAAAAGGTAATATTATGTTTATTAAAATATATATGACATGATGTATACAAGTCTAACTAGTATAACAAATCAATGTATAAATCCTTTGAAAACTTATAACTTAATATTATAAAAAAGTTTATTGAAAATTTTCTAGATGGTTCTCACCAAGGAATCTTGGCCAGGGCTTTCTTCGTATTCTTGAAGTTGGTGCCTTTGGTCTACAATTCCTCCAGTGGTGGCAGGCTGAACAACACGCCACAGACATGGCAGCTCTCCCTGTGCCTCCCCCTCCAACCCAGGTACAGCAGGAGCCAATGTGCTTCAAAGTGTACCTTTGCTGATAATTTTCTGAGATTTTAAAGAGCTAGTGATCAGATAAGCATTTTATTTGATATTGCTACATTAGACTCCCTTTCTAATTAGTCATATTACAGTATTTTTTCAATGCAATTAATTAGTTCTGTTCATTGCAGGATAAGGAGGAACTACACTTGAAAAGATTGTGCCCAATTTGTCACAAATCTTGGAGGATAGAAACAGTGTTACCAGTATCTGGTTTTGTGTTTTGTTTTCGTTGTATCATGCAGTATGTCCAGGAACATAGGGCTTGTCCAGTGACAGGATATCCAGCATCCACGAAAGATTTGGTGAGATTGTATAAGTGAAAATTAATGGAGCAAGTTTCTCTGGACAAAAATAGGACACCAATGTGCCTTACTTTCATTAGAATTAATACAATGAATTCCTGGTTCATATTGTAATTGTCTTATGCCCCCAGGAATTTCGTCCGGAACACGGTGTACGATATTTCTTACACCGTGATTGTGGTCCAGATCATGGAATATCCATTTCATTAAAATCCAAGGAGAAAAAACATTCTCTAAAACTCTTCCCTGCAGAACAGAATCAGCGCATTTCAAAACTATACAAAATAATACAAATCTCACAAGTACTTTACTTATTAAATCTTTTGCTAAATTTTGGAGAGGCTGGTGAAGTCACTGAAGGTTTTGGTCGATCAGGTACTGGTCGATATGCTCTGATCGGTTGTGCTTTATGGACCGCTTGCTGTCTGAGTAGTGCAACTTCTTTTTCTTGTTTTATCATTTCCAACTCTTTCCTCCTTTGGCGTTCAGCCTCTATTTCTGCAGCTCGTAATTTTAAATATTCATCATATTCTTTTCTTGATAGTGCTCTATGTTCGGTATGCAAAGTCACATTACTAGGTTGGGTAAAAGAGTGTTCTGACAGTTTTGGTGTAAATGGTTCTTTTCGTAGAACAGTTGCAGGTTGAGCTTTGAAAGGCAGATTCTTTTCATCATCATTTGGAAGAGTACCACGTGATGGAGATCTGGATTCATTGCAAATTTCTTTTGCACATTTTTTTATGTAAGTTGGAACAGGATTTGCATGAAAAATTCTTGCTTCTTTTTCTTCTTGCAACACCTTTTTAATCTTCTCTTCCTTGTTTTTCATCATTATCTTGTCCCTCTCTTCAAAACATTAATTTCCTCAATAGTCTGAATTTTACTTCGATGTTTTGCAACAAATGATGGTGTATGTGGAGAAGTAACAGGCAAAACTATCTTCTCAGGAACACCTAATGGATGTTGTAGTATTCCTTTTGGCACTGGTTTTGCTTTAAATTGGAACGGTGATGATTGTTTGATTTCCTTTCTTTTATACTCTGTTAAATTAAATGGTTCTACAACCAATGGGGCTCTAGGAACTCTTCGACCTAATTGGGGTGGTTCAAATATTTTTTTGTTCACTGGTTTTGCTTTTAACTTGAATGACTCTATTTCCTCTATTTCTTTTTGTGCTCTCTCTTCAGCTGATGGGTAATTTACAGGACGTGTTCGTGTTTTACTTAGAAGCATAGGTGACTGAGGAATTGTTACATGGAACTTCGATATTGCAGAACAGTTTTTATTTTTACCTTGAATCTTTTGAGAATGTGAATGGTATGTGCCACGTATGTGGCCCTGAAATTCTCTCACTCCTTCCGCAAGGCTTATGAACTTCATTACTTTATGATCCACATCACTTTTTCTCTTCCTGTTTTCCCCAATATTCTGAAAACTACCAGTGATTTCTTGTAGGACCCCATTTTCCCTTTTCTCCAGGCCTGGAAAGCAGGTAACACTAGTCGAAGAACAGTCTTCTGAATGTGAAACGCTTGCAATTTCCTCAGTTCTTGACTCCAATTCCTCTGATTCATTTAGTGTAAGTTTATTCTCTAACTGTTCGTGAATATCAAAGAAGGCGTCAGCCCCATCATCTTGATGGAACTCTTCCACGAAATCCACGTGCGGGATATTATATTCATACGCCATTATCTTTAGGCTTCAGAAAAACTCTTCCAACAGAGCAGAGCACTCACAGTAGTTTTAACTGCTTAGTCTATGCACAACCTAGCGTTTTCCGTCTCTACACGCCTCGCTCGGCGAATTCAAATTTATTCAAAGGAGGAAGACTCGCTTCAGACGATACACTAACCCTGAAAAATGAAGCCCTTCAGCAACGAGCTTGAATTACAGAAAGTTTATCGTGGCAATCAACACCTACTTCAACGCAAGAATATTATGCAGTCCCTTAAATTGGAAGTTTTCGAGATGATGACGGGACAACTATTTATTGAAAATGACCATCTTTTTGATTCTGTGGATGTAGATGAAGAACCACATTACTATCAGTTGATAAAACTACTTCTACATCAGTACTTCACAATCCGGCTTCATTACAGTTGTAAAAACATAACAGAACAGCAAAGAGGAAAACCCATCAGACAAGTGTTCACAAAATTAATACACTTCAAAGGCCAGTGAAGTAGAATGTAATATATTTTTTGTAAATAATTTGTAATTTCCTGTATGTATGTTTTTAATAATGTAATAATGTTCAATCTGGGTGTAGAACCCCCGTCTCAATCAGGTTTTGCGTGCAGTTTCCCTTGATTCATAGAGCAAATGCTGAGATGGTCCTTTGTTTTGTTTCTGCACAGTAAATGTAAATTCTTCCCCCCACTATTAAATAAACCAGATGTCAAGCTTACCATGTGTTTTTTTTTCTCCCCCAAATGTACATGATGAATTAGGAAGCCAGATCAATTCCTACTAAAATTGAACAAAGAATATTCAAGTAAAGTGAATAATTTATATTAATTTTTGCTTAATTAATGCACATTTTAAATATGATTTCTGGTGAATTTCAATTAATTTGAGGTTAGATCATATTTTATCAATATTCTGTAGGCACTGCTTAAATGTATGAAGGTAGTTATAACAAGTTTATAAAATATATATTTTTATATCGACGTTACCGACAGTTGATTGGACTCATTATGACAAGCACATTTCCATAGAGATATCAATTTAATTTCAATTACTGTCACTCGGAACTGTATTATACTTCATTTTTTATTATAATACTGTGGGTATATTTAACATGTTTTAAAGATTACATCCTTCTAAATGCACTTCGATTGAATTGACATTTACGCGCACGTTCTGACATTGCCCTCAGAAAACATGGCGGCTGTACTTTCAAAAAGCTTCAAAGATGGCGGGCACATCGCCACTCTATAGATTTCTATCTCGCTGCCCTTCAGGTAGTACCTAAATTTAAATACCTTGGCATGACACTACAAACGACGGCAAAATCCTTCAGCGAGCACATTCAAGATAAAACAGCAGCCGCTACAAAAGCGATACTTAGCTTAAAAAATATCACGAAATTGTCTCTAACTACAGCAAAAACCATATTTGAAACAACAATTTCACCTATTGTCACGTATGGAATATGTATGATCTGGGACAACCCATGGTGGAAATAACAAGGTGTAGCGCTCCGGAGGATGCGCAGTAGCAGCCAATCACGTTTGAACCCAGGGATAAAGCGAAAACGGCTGGCGCACGTGTTCATTTGCTTCCCGTTTGCGAAGGAGCGAAGACCTGATTTGTAAGGCAGTGCGACAGAGGTGGAGGCTTTTTTGTGATTTTGCTGGCGTGGGAGAGGTATGTTGTGAATTTTTACTATAAGCTATTAAAATTATGTATTTTATGTGATTTGCATTTAATTATTACAGAAGCATACATCAATCAGTTCATACGATGCATTATATTTGATAACATTTACTACCAACATTTGTCAACATTTTTTGTTAAACAAAGAAATTGAAAATTATTTTCGTGTGTATTTCAAGATGCCTAACAGCTGCATTAGAAATAATGAATAATATTGAAATTTTTGAATAATAAAAATCTAGTGGCTTCAGCTGTTAATTTTAAAAATTTTTTTTATAAGAAATAAATAGTGAAAATTTATTGAAATGGCTTAAGGAATGAAGATTATTAACAGAAATAAATTATTGTAACTTGTAAAGAAGCTTCCAAACTATTTTACATAACTTACATAGTTTCAATTAGCAAAACTGCTGGACATTTTTATTGTTTTAAATTATTTTACATAAACCTTTTTATTTTGCTAAATCTTCCCCAAAATTTTTTTTAAAACCAAAGAAATCCATAAAGCAATTTACGAGTAAAAAAGAAAAGAATTTAATTTATAAATACATATTTTAAATTTCATATTTTACTGAACTGAAATGTATCAAGTATATTATAATATTATAGTATGTATGTAATAATGTAGGATGTATAGTTTTAATATCTGTATATAATGTAATTATGTATGTATGTAATTAATCAACTCAAAAATATGTATTGTAAAATTTGCAGGTAGTGTGTGCCAACAGCGCTTTGAGAATGTGGGCTTTCAATCAAAGGATTCACCAAACACATCTGGCAAGAAAATATTGAATCTTGTTCCTGGATCTATATCTACGAAATGGTTAATGTTGAAGAGAATATCCATTGAAAAATCTGGGTAAGTGAAGAGTATTAGTTTATTATGTGCTGAAACTTCTTGTGATTATTGTATATAATAATTTAAATATTAAAGAGCTTATGTAATAGAGAAGTTACGATTATAGATAACTTAATTTTATTATATTGCAGTGGAAGGATACCCCTTTATGGATACAAAGAGCTCATATCATCTTAACACAGTAATTCCGATATTTCATCAGTCAGCAAGTAAGTGTAAATTTTTTTTGTTAAATTTACCATTATTATTAACAACACTTATTGTGTTTTTTTTGAGACATTGACCAATATGACAGTCTTAATAACAAACACGACTTAATGTACAATCTGACATGATAAATGACATTTTATTTTAGGGAAGAAGACAAGATCTATGAAAGCGAAATATGTAGAGATAGCGTGAATTGCCTTCATTATAAAATAATGGAGGTAGAAAGGGCTAATGAATTATTAGAAAAAAAAACATTCCTGAAAAGAACAAAATGTTTGCAGTAAAAGGAGTCTTTTGTATTTGATATTTCATGTATACATTATGTGCACCCAATGAAATATTTAAATATGACTTGTATTTTGTAAATGTAACTTACATTTTTAAAATAAACATTTTTTTATTGTTATAAAATTATTTGTATTTGATTCATTCCTCTTAACCCACTAAGGTTCACTTTCAGTTTTGGTCCTAATGCTTTAAATAGGTGAGTTAAAAGGTGAAATTTTATGTGTAGTTGATCATACATATTTATCCAATTGATTAAATTTTTACATTTGTATACATTTTCTCTAGATGGCTCAAATATTTATAAAAATTTGTGAACTTCATAAATATCATCAATATTATAAATATAATAAAATATTAATATATATAATTTAATATTTTACAATATAATATTATAAATAAATTTTTTAACATAATAAAAGCTTTTTTAATTTCAATTCCATTGTATTTTTTCTTCCCCTGAATGTTCTTTGTGGACACACTTGATATATTTCAACTATTTTCTAAATTAATAAATATAGAATTAAATTTAACATTACTATATAATGGGCTTGTTTTTCTATTAATATTTTTATAGAGTAATTCCTATCCATTAAAATTCAACAGTTTTCATTCTTCAGATCTTTTTGCATTCAAAGAGAATATGAAGCTATGAACAGAAATAATAAAAATACAAGTAAAAGTGGAATTCAGTATTTACAGTACCTAGCCTCATATAATCTAACTCGAAAACCAGTACTTATTCAGAGACAAATATTTTCAAAAACAACATTAATAGAAGTGACAAACATATGGAACACATTCCCCAAAATAATAGAAAACAAATTCAAAAGAAATGAAATTGAAAATAATTATAATAATGTGGTTGTACCAAATACTGTACGTTAGATCAAGTCATTGTATTTGTTCACATTTTTTGTATATAACAGAAATATTTAAACTGCGAACATTTCATAAATAACACCAATATACTAATAGTTAAGTTCTTGACTAAATTAAATGAGGATTTTAAAAACAAATATCGTTCTTTGAAATAATTTTAAAATGTCCGCGCTTGCGTAGATAATTTGAATTTGGCGCACATTTGGTGGGATATCATATTATTGGTCCACAGTCGGCGGCATGCGCACCGCTACACCTTGTTATTTCCACCATGGGACAACCTACAAGTCAGTGACCTGAAAAGAATTGAAACAGTAAAAGCTCGATTCCTAAAAGCTGTACTAGGCATTGGAAAAACAGCACCCTCCAGACTAGCATACGTGCTGGCAAAGGAGACTTTCTTCATTGAAGACCTTAGGCTACAATTCCTGTTACCACATACGGATGCGGTCAACAAGCTGCTCAAAGACAGAAGAGAGAAACAATATCAAATACATGACGACTTCTACTCTACGGGTGCAATGATGAACAGGAACTGGGAAAACACAAATCAGGAACAAAGACATTTAGTAACTCGTTTTGCGATACATGGTTTCCACCATAAAGTGTGCAAGACAAAGAATTTCCACAGCCCTGGAGAAAATTGTGTCTGTGAACTATGTGACAAAAAATGTGAACGATACCACTTAGAAATCTGTACAAAGAACAGCAAATCTCTGAGTCATTATGGCAAAGAGAAATGAACATTCAATGCCCACTCGGGCGAACCTTCTTTCTTTATTATTATTATTGTGGTCCAGAACTTCGACCATTATAATATTTTATGTATATTATTATATGTATATACCATATTTTATATGTACACGGTCGAAGGTCCAGAATTTCGTTCAGAATCAGAATTGTTCACAACAAATCAGGCTTGCCAATAGCATGTGTAACCAGGCGCACGAGGCGTGACTGTCATAATTTCGTTTCGCCACTAGTGTGCATCAGGACTAAGGCAAGTCCTTCAGAAACTATTGTAGTTAATGTACTGTGCACTGAAAGTCTTGGTCAGAACTGGAAACAAAGTAATTTGAAAATTACTCGACACTTGTTTCGACTCAACATCATTCTTTGAATGACTTTAAGATACTTTTAGGATATAAATGAAAATGCTACCAATTAATGAAGACGTAGCAATTTCAAATTAATATAAATTTTTAACTTCCCAAATACTGTGTTATCACTTTTAGGTCGTATTGTCATTTATTGTCAGTAAGCATGTAATGCATTGAAATGGCAGAAAGAGGGGCTCATTTAGCACAAACTGCCCTTTCCAAACCATCAATTTTTGAGGTCGTTGCCCAACAAACTCTGTCTAGTACAATACAGCCAGCATTGCAAAAAATAATAGAGGTAAGAATACCAAATTTGAATATGGATACTTTGATCTGCTTGGAATTAAAATATATTTTATTAGTTTTTAGGCTCTTCAAATCCAGAAAGATATGGCTGGCTAGAAAAATGGTTTGATGAGCTGTATTTGAGTTTGAATTTTCTCCTGCAGAATCATTATTTATCACACCATGGTAAATTGGCTTCTTTTCTGCAACTTTTAATGAAACTGGTATTATTTCTTACAATTTTATATTGCTTTTGCAGATGGTTCCTTTTCTGAAGTATTTTATGGTCTTTGCCGAGTGTCTGTGCACTTGGGTGAAGAAGGTGAATTGAAAAGAAGAGACCGATTGTTATCGTTGCTTCAGTTGGTATTTTTACCATATGTTTGGCAGAAAATTGAAAAAATTGTACAGAAGTTGCAAGATGATTATGCTTATGGAACACACACTCGTAGAACAAGAAAACAGTTAATGTGCTATGTTGTGTTGAAGTCACATAAATTTGGCAGTATGGCCTGGGAATCTGCAGTTTTATATTATTATCTAGCTTATTTAGCTGGCAAATCTAAGTCACATTCCCCTCTCTTTAGTCTCTTTGGTTTGGCTTTGCAATATGCCGAGGCAGAAGATGAGATGACAACTGCTTGGGAAGCAGTGTCTGACAAAAAAAGGTAATCATTATGTTTATTAAAATATATATGACATGATGTATACAAGTCTAACTAGTATAACAAATCAATGTATAAATCCTTTGAAAACTTATAACTTAATATTATAAAAAAGTTTATTGAAAATTTTCTAGATGGTTCTCACCAAGGAATCTTGGCCAGGGCTTTCTTCGTATTCTTGAAGTTGGTGCCTTTGGTCTACAGTTCCTCCAGTGGTGGCAGGCTGAACAACACGCCACAGACATGGCAGCTCTCCCTGTGCCTCCCCCTCCAACCCAGGTACAGCAGGAGCCAATGTGCTTCAAAGTGTACCTTTGCTGATAATTTTCTGAGATTTTAAAGAGCTAGTGATCAGATAAGCATTTTATTTGATATTGCTACATTAGACTCCCTTTCTAATTAGTCATATTACAGTATTTTTTCAATGCAATTAATTAGTTCTGTTCATTGCAGGATAAGGAGGAACTACACTTGAAAAGATTGTGCCCAATTTGTCACAAATCTTGGAGGATAGAAACAGTGTTACCAGTATCTGGTTTTGTGTTTTGTTTTCGTTGTATCATGCAGTATGTCCAGGAACATAGGGCTTGTCCAGTGACAGGATATCCAGCATCCACGAAAGATTTGGTGAGATTGTATAAGTGAAAATTAATGGAGCAAGTTTCTCTGGACAAAAATAGGACACCAATGTGCCTTACTTTCATTAGAATTAATACAATGAATTCCTGGTTCATATTGTAATTGTCTTATTTTTTTTATTTTGAGAAAAATGATTGAATATGTGCATTTTTTTATATACAGTTAGTGATAAAGTCATTGACTCAGAATTGTGATATTTTAATATAAGTATATTATTTCAAAATACAGATAAATCTTTATTGCAGTGTTCTTATCCAGCTAGCTACAACTCGCAATCCTTTCAAATTGGTGATTCTTCCTTTACCTTTGGGAAAAAATCTGTATTGATTCAAAGGAACCAAAAACATATCCATTTTGATCAATTGATTGGTGCAGATTTTAATAGTGAGAAGTCAGTCATTCTACATACATTAATTAACTCATTTTCCGTAATTTCCACAAAGAAATCACAACGCAGCACCAATGATAGGATCCCCAAATTTGTTTTAATGTTCTTCACAAAATAATCTTAATCTGTGAATGCTCCACAGTAAAATTTCCTAAAGTCTCTTTGCCATGTTAGAATTGATAGTGGAAGTAATCAATGCTATTTATATGTTGTGTAAACATACTCCCAAATATATTTAGTTACAAAACAATGAATGTAGTTGCTCCCTCATACTCCCAAATATATTTAGTTACAAAACAATGAATGTAGTTGCTCCCTCAGCTGTCAAAAAAATTGGCTAGTGTAGATTTAAAATATGCAAGATAATATATTACAGAAAAAACGATCTAAACAATGCAGACATGCAACAGCAATTGCTAAGAGATTGAATCCTACAAAAGTCGTGTAGTTTTTGAGGTAGTAGGCAAGGGCACCTCCTTGGGATCACCGTGTATAACCATAAAATAAACTGCTCATTTCGTAATTGCATACAAAACTCGCATTTTAGCCAACCTCTTGCTAAAAGGGAAAGAAAAGAAAAATAGGGTGAACTCCAATCCACATATTTAAGACAGAACCAAATAATGAACTTGGGGATATACAAAAGTCTTTTAACCTCTCCTCCTAGTTATAAAATTTGGTAACTGTTTCAAATTGTTTTTGTGAACCTATTAAATTACAGTAAATGCCTTTAACACCAATACTTTGCTCTGAACATGAAGTCTGCGTAGGTTATTTACCATTTAATGCTTAGGACTGTAGTAATATGTACACTTGCAGAACTTCAATCTAGTAAAGGATGTGATAAATTAAGTAAATTACTGTTCACATATCTAAACCATAAGTGCAGGTCATGTAGGGACACAAAATACAAAATATACCTAAATCTTATGTGTTTATTTTATACAGTTTACAAGACATTGTACACTAAATCTGAATAAACAGTCTTAAAGCCATACTAATTTGAGTATAATCATTTCAGAGGATCTGCGCTTGTAGCAAGTGATGCTCATAGTATCCCATACAGTTGATAGTGTTCGTAGGATAAAGAGGGAATTGCGGAAGGTCAAAGGACTGTTTTAAGATCTTTGGGATGGCATCAGCCTCTACTATATGTTCACACTGAAGTGAGAAAAAAATACCCACTTATGTAGTGTTATATATACATCAATCTCAAGTTTATTTCAAGCATCTATTTGTGTATAAATGACAAACCTGGGATTCAAGAATGACTGGGGACCAAGTATACAAGTGACTCTTCAGTAAAGATTTGAGTGATTTTACACTCTCGTTTCCCCTATCACATCACCATGACAGCATACTGCTCCTTACTTTAATACATTAGTATCTGCCACACTCAAAAAGCACTCAACTTTAAAAACCTCTCCATTAATCTGTGTCTGTCATGCAATTCATCATAGATTGGTAGTTATATGCCTGGAAGTGTAGCCATATATTCCAACACAAGTAATTTCTAGTTTTACTAGCTGCTAGTTAAGCTAGGTTGGTTGAGATTTTAGGCTGCACACTTCATGGGAATCCAAAAGCAAAGAGAAGACCTAACACTGGGTGTACTTTGTCTCCTCATATCTGCAGCAGAAACACATGCGTGTTTGACGCGAACCAACAACATGCAGGCTTACCACAATAAGGGACCTGAAAGAGCCTTTGGTTAGCAGCAAAAAACACTCGTCAATGGACAAGAGTATATGAATTTTACTCTACATGCTGCAAAACATTGGCTGCAGCACAAATACAAAAAACACATTGCAATCAATGCACATCAATATGTCTAGTTTCAGAAGAGATCTGCTCCTTCAGGCCTTGCCAGGCAAAACTGCAAACTGTGTGGAGGGGTTGTTTGTTATGACAAACTTGACATATTTGAAAATAAATAACCCAGAAGTGCAGGAAGACTGGGCCATGAGACTCGCGCTCTGCATTCATGTGGAAGCAGCTGTCACAACTGCAGCACTCTTGTGGCCCACACCAGCTGCAGCCACAACAACCGCTGCTGCTGCTGGGGACGGCGCCAACTGTTTGCACAGATCAGGTACCACAGGTGCCAAGAGTCGTGGGGCAGCTGCGGCTGTGATGCGAGGGTCGTGGTGCAGCAGCGAGAAGCAGGATGCACACACCCGCACAGGCTCGTACAGCTGCTCGCGGGGCACGGGGAGTGCGTTCTCTGAGCAGTCGGCGCAGAACACTTTGCCGCAATTCCTGCAGACCAGGAAGCACAAGCAGGGTGTGCCATGAGTGTTGTCAGCTTGTCGAAGCAAGTGCACAGCTGAAAGACTTGAGTGGAAGTAGAGCCAATACTACCTGTCCTATAGTCTCTGGGGGCAGTGAAAAGGGTTTTTTTCCTTACAAATGGAATTGTGTTTAGTAATGCTGTAGGTGATTTCAATTGAGTATCAATGATACTTTGTTTGGATACAATTCACTGATTCAGCAGAAGAAAAAAAAAAGTGCAATAACTAGAGCAATTCAACATGTTCATACTTGTGAAATTCAAACAAAAATAAATATTTAGTCATGACTGAAAGTATCCTGCTACCAAACAAATTGCTATTACCAATTCACAGCTACAATAATGAGAAATTTAGCAAGTCTGGCTGAATTCAATAGAAAAGTGACAACTCTGGATTCTGCAGTTGATTAGCGAGAACTCAACTCATACTGGTCAAACTTTTTAATATCAAACACCTTTCTTTATACTATATTAGAACATCAAAATTTCAGTTGAAAATGTTCATTTTAGAATAAACTTCACTTAATTCTGTATAGGTATTTAACTAGTTATCACATTCCATTTGTAAGGAGCAAGACAGTGCTTCTGGTCTGATGAAACACGATCTTTGTATTGTCTTTTATTTACGTAAAATTGTAAGATTGTGCATGACAAGCTAAACAATGAATGCTTTTATATAAATATCTACTACTACATATTCATTCTCTTGCCTTCAAACTTTTTTTTTGGTCAAAAGTCATCCGAATACTTCCACTATGGAAAGATTTATATGAAATCTTTATATACATCATCTAATTCTACATTAAATTGTAATTTTAATAACTTGAAACTAGTTGAAATTAAATAATACAATTTCTCAAGAGATTTTAATGTTTCCTGTCCCCTTAGGACAGGTAGTGCAGGCCCTAGCAAAATGGCCCTCTCCAACCTAGGAAAGGCATCAAGAAAATAGTGGAAAATACATTGAGGAACTATTTAATATCCATCATGGTTACAAGAAGGTAACCTCTTACAAGCCTGAAAATAATTTCAGAACATAACTGATATTGTAAATAATTGTTTTTTAATATATACAACTACTAGTAGCACCACAAAGCCATTATCGCATCGAACAAAGAAACACTGGCTCTTCTGTGCACTCCTTCACTGCATCAAGGGCACACTTTTAAAATCTCCCTAAACGGCACTAATTTGCAGTTATGGAACAGCCCAAAGAGACTGGTTTTCTGTAACCACTGGCTGATTAAGGGCAAGCAAGGCTGGTCACCTGCAATGGTGTCTTCGCCGACCAAGCCAAAATTCTGTTCCACAGCCCATGCATCTTGCGGCAGCGTGGTCAGGCACCCACAGGGTGGGGCCACCCCCGCCAGCTTCGCGCTCCTCCAGTGCCTCCCAGCTCACATCTGATGTAGGGAGCGATTCCCCCGCTGAGGGCTGCTCTCCACTACACACTGATTCGGCCAACGAACCCTGCACACACCAACAGGCGTTCAAACACTAAACAAACTAAATTTCACTAAATTTCTTATCATGAAGTTTTTAGAGATATCAATATCATGTGCCCCCCTCTCCCACGTATTATATAAAGGGCTCCAAAGAAACCAACAATAAGAACATTATACAATATCAGCAACATGAATTAAAAACTTAACACAGAAGAGCCTACTGATTTTGATTTAATGAGATTTCTCCTCCCCCAAAATTATCATTTCACGCTTCAATTCTCTGAATTAATTTTTCCAATGAAAATCAAAACCTAACATTTGTGACAGGTGTTTGGTACAACATACAAACCAAATCGCACGTCACTAAAGGTCATGCAGTCTTCTGTCCTTGAATTCCATTCACAGCACTCTAAATGATATGGAACATAACAATCTGCCTAATAAACATAATGAATATAAATTTTTTGTTGGGTATCTAACACATCTCCTAATTTAACTTCCTTGCATTTCAACTATAATGTAATTATTTCCACAACTGATGAATTTAAAATGTCAATCAATTGTATTTGAACCTATAATGGATGAGCCCCACCCAAATGATACCAAACAAAATGCAGTGACATGAAAATAAATTTTGTAATAAAGGTTTGACTCACCGCATCATCAGGTCGTTCTCCTCCACCATGATTGCAATGATGGCAAACTTGTTGCACCAGTGCTAAGCGTGTAGTGTGTAACTCTCTCTGCAAGGCTTCTTCACGTGCCTATCAAAAGGACAGTGGAACACTTTTAAGAACAAGCCCTCAAGTTTATCTTTTTAAGAAGACAAACGAAAGAAAAAAACAAACAAACAATATTAGGGAAAGAGTTCAAGAGTCTTGCCTTCATCACATGTTGATAAAAACAATTGACACGGATCATAAAGATAGATCAAAATTATTTATTTTCAAAATAATATTATATAATTAATTTTTCAAGCTGAAATACACTTAAATGCTTAACTCTCTACTAAAGGCTAAGCACTGTCTATTTACAATTTTACAATCCACCCATTTTGTTATTTTAATTACATTTTAAATTAAGATTTAGTTTAAAATTTAGATTAGGTTATAATGTGAGTTTTTGATATTTTGGATAACATTTCATTAGAAAAAGTCTCTTTTAATGTTTTGTTATATAATTTATTCAATAACAATAATATTTAATTTTTAAATTGAAAATGTTGAGACTTGGGAAAAAAATTTAAAGATAAACTACATTAAACATTCTTTAAAGTCATACTATAGTCTTTGCTGTTACATTTCTTTCAAAATGTATTAATTTTTTTCCGGCAAATACACTTACTCTATGTTCTGCAAGAATCTGCCTCAAACGTAACTGCACATCTGACCGTAGAGGGGCCAATCCGTCAAGGTCTAAGCCAGTCATATTGCTTCCAATTATCAAAGAATCACAAGGACCTGGAGGTGTTGTTGCAGTGGTACTTGGTGTTCGGAGGTACGGAGGTGGAGTGGAATAGCGAGAATCGGAGCTTCCACTTTGAGCTCCTATTCCTCTGATCACTGGCTCTTCCACTTCTGGAGGAGGAACAGTTGATGGTACTAGAGTGTCTGTAGAGCTGTCGCCAGCAACTGTAATATCTGCCCTGGTCGTTAGACTCTCCTCATCGTGGTCCTCGTCAGATATCATTCCGTCAGAAGAAGCAGATGACTGGGGTGAGGCATCTCCAGCAGCTGGCTCGGTGAGGGCTAGTCCTTGCAACACACTACAAGCACACATCATTAAGAGAGTTGTTTTTGTTGTTTAACGTTGGTCTAATATACACATACAAGGTGCTATAACTGTAAGAGCCAGTACAGTAATCTTCCAACTTTTACAATTATTTTTAAGGCTGTCTTATCCAATTTTGAAGCTCAAAGTCCCTCAAAAACATAAAAAAAAATAAAAAAAAAACAATAAAATGTACAAGAACTAATAAACCAAAATTATATATTTTTGCACTACAATGAGTGACTCGCATGAAAACATTTGGAGTATTCAATTTTTAACATTATTTTACAGTAATATAATTTGAGCATTTAAATTTCAATGCATGTCTAGAAAATGTGATTTTCCAATGGAGGTTTGCATTAGGAATGTTTGCTCAGCACATTCCTATCTTCCTATTACTAAGTCTTATGCTCATGTTTCAAATGACTCATGATTAAATACTGATATTTCCGAACTCAGACTTAAAATTCTTGCAGACAAGCAGCTATCAAGATTAAAAAGGATGTGATTTGGCATCAGTTATGAGCTACTGAGGTGAAGTGCACAAATGGTAAATACTCTATCATGTGAAATAAGTTACTTTTATAGGTAGTGATTTGGGAAATTATTTTTTCTCCTTTAACATTTGTGTAGTCGCTATTTGAGGAGATTGTTTAAAAAAGCAAAACAGCTTTCGACTCACCTGTCCAGGGCCAGGCTGGGGTCAGAGCAGCGCCTCTGTTGGGGCGGAGGGAGGTCCGCAAGCAAATTGTCACAGGAGCGGGTCTTCCCAAGAACTCCTGCAGGAGGAACCGGAGGTGCCACAGTGAGGGCGGCTTGGGGGGACTGGGGGGGGCCCGGCGCTGGGGCCGGGGCAGGACTAGGTGGAGGGGCTTCCCCGAGGCCCAGGTACACGTCACTCCACAGGATCAGATCTCGCACATGGCATGCAGGCCACAGCACCTGCAACCGCAGCCACATGGGTTGGACAGCACTCCACATTCATCCCTTGATCACTAAGACTAATGCAAGGAAATGTTTTTAATTTATTTGACTAGTTCAACATACACATATGATGATATACACAGATCAGAATCATTACGACAAAGAAAACAGGAAATTCTGACCTCACTCGGTTTATTGTTATGGTGACAAGAAGATATTGTTAGACTACCAAGGGAACATAAAAACTGCCTACTGATGTCTATACAGTTTCACATAAAAGTTTGAGGAATATAGCTGTAGTGGTACTTTACCATGTTAATAACAAAAGGCAAAATGCTTCAAACAATTGTTTATTTTATATACAGATATTTTGGGCAAAAATTCCTCACTTTGGTACTGCTAGGGTTAATTATTCTTGTTTCTAATAAATGTTGCATACCAATATTTATAATGAAACTTTGAGTTTAATCATACAAGGTACAACATGCTATAAAACTTTCCCATTTTATCCCTTTACTTATCATAAGACTACTAGTGAACATTAGCTGAAACTGATGGGTTTAGGCAGATTCATCAATTTTCAAGCAACTACAATGAAATCTGCCCAAGAGTGTCAGAGAACCATTTGATCATTACATTGAACAAGAAGGTGTACATTACACGGAACGGAAGAATTTTAGGGACTTTTTGTATGGCATAGCATAGCTGGCTAGGCATGACTAGCAAATGACTGCAATCTCTATTATCCGTGCATGCACAGATGCATAACAGGTATACAAAATTTGAACTGCACAGGTGCAAAAGACCGACAGTACTTTTGATTGTTTTAATGCTTTGCTGTGAAAAAATTTCTTGGGTGTCTTCCATCCTTCACTTGATACTATTCATAATTTCTGGCAAATTTGATTAAAAATAACATAGGCTTACAACTACAAGGCGCATCAGTGACTAGAATGATTATGGAGTCAAGTATGTCCAACCATTACTATTTCAATAAGTGTGAAAATAAGTTTTAAAAATATTTCAATGGAATAAACACTGAAAAGGAAGCTAAAATATTGCAATTTCAAAAGCAAAAGTTAAAATAGATGAATCAACAAATTACTCACCTGTTCGTGGGGTGTGTACAAATGATTCCTAAAAGCATGTGGGGCGGAGCGCAAGAATGCCCAGACACTGAACGTACGTTCATGTACCCTTAAGTGGGCTCTTTCTCTTGCTGAGTTACATAGGAAGGTGCCAAACAGACGTGAGTATGTATGGCGTGCCAGTCTTACAAGGAATGCAGGAGCAAACTCAAATGCAGTTGGAAACTGCAACGCTACTTGATGTACACAATCTAACCATTGTAGAAACACAGGGCAACGTTCATTGGGATCATCAGCACCAACTGACTGTCCACCACACCGATCACCAAATTTATGCCCAAACGACAACCATTCTCTTTCCACTAGAACTTCAAAACCCTGTGCAAAACAAAAAGCAAATCGAATAAAATAGATCTAACCAAAAATACAAACAAACAATTTCTAACAGATTTCTAAATCGACAAACTTTTACAATAAATACAACGTGTTAACTAGTCTTCATGTGTACACCTACATTTGGCCAAGTAGTCGCATGACCAGAGCAGCCTCAACACACACGAAAGTTTACTGACCTCAATGGTGCGGTAGTGTGGATCAAGCAGCAGCTCGGCCAGAGCGACTATCTGAGGCGTGCGATCCCAGCCGTCTGAGCAGTGCACCAGCACCGGCCGCCCCTCCCGGGCCACTGCTGATGCCACTGCCACTGCTGCCCGCATCAGCCCTGCCATGTGATGCAGCCACCGACTCCCCTCCAGCAGTGACAGCCAACTGCAACAAACATTCCAACTTCTTTCAGCCACCTCTCAGCTTTACTACCAACCATTTGTAAAACGTATTGCGAATACTGGTACTACAATTAAACTGTCACAGTCTACTTGGAGAAATTATAGTTGATTTACACAATTTTAAAGCTCACATGGCTTTTAAAGAATACTATAGTGCAATATCTTTGTATGCAATCACACTCACTTTGGTGTATCTGGAGCAGCAGCACAGAGTTGTCGCACTGCATGAAAGCTCTTGCGCACACTGTGGATGTTGGCCAGTGACATGAAGGTAATGTCACAACTGGGGTAATATTCCTGACATTCACAACCCCCTCCCCGGGCTCTGTTAGCAACAGCTGTTGTGTATGATCGAGCATCCATGATCAGCACTTTCTACAACATGGTCAAACATTCTGTCACCACTTGAACAAAACATGATTATGGTAATAAAAAAATCAATAATTTTATACCAAATACCATCAAGGAGTACTAATTTCTCATGTGTGTAAACTAGAAGCATGTAAACAAATTTTATTAATGACAAAAATTTTTCTCCCAATTTTTTTTGATACATCTTGAATTTTAAACATTCCTCTCTAACTTAAAACTTTCACTAAGTAGCATATGAAGAGTCAGCTGCAATGATGGTGGATGACACACATGATGGATGACACTCATTTTCAAAATGAAGTTCAGAGTATTTATCAATGTATTATTTGCTGTAGAGCTTATGGTTATTACGTCAAAGCAGAACACTGTCACAGAACTGTGTTCAAGAAAATTTGATATGTACTACGGGAACGCTGGAGGTCTTTAGAATCCACTGCAAGAATGATGATCATTTGGCTTATCTGGATCTGCGATTGCCAGAACAAAACTCCAGACGGTTCTGTTTACTACTATGCTATTGCTGCTTCACGACCAATTTTGTTTGTTTTACTACAGCAAAGATAAAACTGACAAAGTCTATCCTCCTGAGGAATTGAACATACATACAATGTGCAAGACAACAGCATTCCTAATAAAATCATAAAAATTTTATAAGAATATTTCATTCAAATTTCAACTTTTAAAAATCTAAACAAAGGCTACATTTTGTGATAATCCAAAAGACCCACCCCCCAATATTAATAATTTAAAAGGACACCTCATGACAATTTATTTATGGTTGTGGGCTTTCAACGTATGCAAAGCAGACATGTTGCTTTAATGACGAAATGTAAATAAGGAACTAGCCCTGGGATATAAAAGACAATTTGGACCCCACAATTTTTGTAGGGCGATAGGCAAAGCCTCTCGTAAATATGAAGTTAAGAGGTACAAGTGGCGTATTCACAACTGAAAAATTTAAAAGCTTTCTTTTTGTCTGTGGACATTGAACAGATGGGATTGAGAAAAGGTACACGACAGCCTTCGCGTCGAAGGGATCTCATTAGCAGCCCTTGCTTCAATTGTGTTAGGAATATCACAAAGTCAAGATTCAGGATAGTAATAATGTTGTTAATTTCCATTTGAAATGTCAGGACAATAATTGTGTATAGATATAGTATTCAAATAGCTGACCGAAAAGCAGATTCAGAGGGATATGATTTTAATTCAGGAATGAGTTTATTTATTAATTAATACGAATGAATGATTTAATTTATTGATGTTAAGGAAAATAATCGGTTTGAGGCATCAACACATGTTGATTGAATAGGGAAGTACTTTTCATTCAGAATATTAATGTTTAATCACTATTCAATACAATTATTTAAAAGGTAAATATTATTTTTATAATCATTTGTTTGAAATGTGTAGAAAACGCATTACATAACATGGGGAAAATCAAGTGAGGGATATTCGATTATAGAAGAGAGAAGGCGTTGGGGCAACTTTAAACAATCAACACAACGGAAAGGGATCATCCAAGAAAAGTGAAGAGTTTGAGAAGATACCGTCTATAAGTGACAAAAACTATTTTTACCAACTAAAAAGGTCCAAAAGTGACTATTTTAAATTGCATGAAAGAACTGGTTATTAGTAAATATAATAAACAATTAGTATCAGACAAGTTGAAATATTTAATGAGTTTTGTTAGTTAATATGAATGAAATAAATGTTAAATTCTTTTATTCATAATAAGGCTGATTACTGGGTAGTGAGATTGCAAATTAATCTAAGCATATTTATTGAGAATAAGTTTCCAGAAAATTGTCGCTTCGTATGAATGGCCCATCAATTTACACCATAGTAAGGGGTAGGTAGTTTTATGTTGATACCCAGAAATAATGAAATTTATAATGTTAAATAGAGTTGATACTAACTGGCATAATAGTAACATTTGAACTAAGAAATGATTATTATGTTATTGTTATTATCCATGAGCAAAGCAGGGCAATATTACCAAAACAATATTTTCCATTCCCTTTTTTGAGAACCCAGAATTGAAAGGTTTGATGTCTGCAGTCTACAATCATGAAATCAATTTCTTCATGAGAAGAATATTTGAATTTGTGTGTTCTGTCGTTTATTTTGATTTGACATTTATCTAAAATTATTGGAAATGTCACTGCCATTTGTTTCCAATTCAGATGTCATTATTAGAATTTTTTCTTCAATTCTTAGTAGAAGTTACAGCAACTTGGTGAATGACACTGTACAAGGCAGATTATAAATCCCGAAGGCTTTGGACTCCCGTATTTCAGTATTTGGACTTCCCGTATTTAAGTCAGTATTTATGTGGTCAGTGAAGTGTTTGCTGTTGCAGTAATGAGCCTTTGTCTTTAAAAATTAATTTTATGCAAGTGCATCTCTGTGACATCTTCATATTTCGAACATAATACAATACACAAAATGATAACAAAGCAAGACATAAGAACAAATCTGAAAAACAAACAAACTAATAACTTGTATAAGGGAAGTTCCTGTGAGAACAAACTATTTTTAAAGCATTAACTGAAAAAGTTAATTGAGTTATCTTCATATTTAGAGGCAAATTACAACAAATTCACTCTGGTCTTCCATAAAGAACAACTTGTGCACAAAAAGAATTAACTTAAAACACGATCCATTCCAAGCAGACAACAAATGAGAAGCTGAGATAACCAACCAGATTGCAATAAATAATAATAATAATAATAATGAATGAAAAAAAAAACACAAAACAAACAAAAAACAACAACATAAATTCAAAGTTTCTTTACACCTTACTGTTAATAACAATTACAGTACAACAAGCAAATAATTCCATCAATTGCATTTCATTCAATTGTGTCCTTTTCCATTCTTAAAGCTTTCCTCTTTGCAGCTCATGTATTCTACTACAGATCTCAACTATTAATATAAGTTGTAAAATGTACCTTATTTTCATGTTGCACTGAGTTTGAAGAAGTGGCCACAGGATCACCCCCGGCAGGACTCATTTCATTTACATTGGCAGGATATTCAGTGCAGGGTGTGGGCGGTGGCTCCATCATAGTTCTGGACCCTCGATCAAATTCACAAGCATCTGCGATTGCCTTCAGCAGGTCTTCGTCTTCGGAGGAACGCCAACCCAACCATCCAACCTCCGGTTGTGAACACCGAGCAATTACAGCTCCATTACCTCTGTGTCTGAAATGTGGAATGCAAAATATTGAGCCAGAGCAAAGCAACCCTGAAAACATACACTTAAGAATAATACATAAAAAATAGTTTCAAAACTGTTTCTAATAATTTGCAGCTCTCTTCTATTGGTTTACTGAACCAAAATTACAATAACAACTAATTCAGGAACCCCAAGTTGTATTGAACTTTCTATCATTTCTAGACTGAAAGATGGGTTCAAGTCTTTTTACAAAAAATGCCATGCTGCTGTTGAGAACAGGTTTCACACTGAGATACATCAAATATACCTTTTTTTTTTAAGCAAAAAAATGCGCATCTTATGCCCCATTTGATTTGATATTGCTTGCTGAAACTTAATTGATGTATCCACTTTAGCACAGAAGATACTCAACTGATCAATTTTCATCACATAAAGCTAGTTACCTTCTGCACATGACAGGCAAAACACAAACTTAAATAATCCAAAATACAATAATTTTATCAAAAACAAATGTTAGAATACTTTTTGTAATAATGAAATAATTTGGTTATGTGGCATACTTTGTTCCTTTTATCAAACCCACATCTTATTTATCACTATTCTGACAAAAGAATCTTGTCTACTTAATCTAATAATTCTTATTTTTCCATAAGATCATGAATTAATAATAAAGAAGAAAATTTTACTGCCTTGAATATTCTGTGATCTGACTTTTATCTAACTAGTGAAATGAAGTATTTAGATTCTAGACAACTACCCAATCTGATTTCTGTAATCAGTTCATGCAAATGACATATAAACTGAATAAGAGTAGAAAGTGCATCAGAAATATAAATAACATTTTCCTATTGGGAGAGTGTTATACCCTTTTAGAGATGTGTTAATTGTACAAAGTTTTTTAGAAAGAGATGCATTTGAAAGGTTCACAAAACTTTTCGGTCATTTTGATAAAACAACCATTTATTTACTTATTGTTTATTGATAACGGCAGTGAAACAAAGTATCATAAAATTATGAGCATCTTCTATGCTAAGAATGAAGTCCCAATGAACCTTGTGTATAACAACAATTTTCACCAATAGCTCTGACACCATATAATATACAAAAAGTTTCTTTAATGAATCTTATACTATACCTTTCATACATCACTTAAAAAAAAAAGTTGCATTTTTTAAGGTGTGGGGTTTGGGTAAGGGGTGTGTTTTCACATGAAATTTAATGACTTCTTACACAAATGGTAACTACTGAATTTACAATTATTGAAGAAATAATAATTGAACTATCAACAATTTTCACATCATTAATACTTACAAAAAATTCATCTCACTAACCTCATTATCTCATAAGATTCTCAGACACAACAAATAATTCTTGCTAAAACGATCAACTTTCCATACTGTAACTTACTTAATACCATACTAGACAGCAAGACAAAGCCTGTTCCAACTTATTCAAAAATGCTTACCTCCATACCACAACAGGTAAGCGCCTTGCAGATCGAAACCGTGCAGCTCCTTCTAGTGTTTCATCCGATACACAAGCAGGAACTAACAATCGTCTTGGGTAGGAAGGACAAAGACGATGATCAGTATTTGCGGTTGACACTCGCCATGCACAATGTACATCAAAGCCCAGTCGCTCCAACTCGGATCGGAAAACGTCAGCCTCTTCGTTAGCTCGGTGGCACGAGGAGCCACCCCCCAGCCTGGCCAGGGCCTCCTCACTCCCTTCTTCGCTCGACCACGCAAAAAACGCAAATGCAAACATCTCCTCCATTGATTGGGGAGGAGCTGTAGCCGCATGCAGGCGCCGTAACCACTCCATGCACAATTCGCCAGTAGAGAAAGTTAATCTAAAAGAAGAAACAACAACAATCTATTATAACAGTTTTACCTTCATTTTAATAATACTAATTTTGCAGTTGATGTGACATAAAATAAAATAAATTTTTAAAAAAATGTTAACTAATATTTATTACATTATTGATGTTTAGTTACGTAAGAAATATAACAACAAAACTAACAATAATATCAGACATTGAGTTATTTTATAAGTTTTGTTAAAATTGTCAGGAAGTTTAGTCACCACCATTTTGCTTTGTGATAATGAACCATTATATAAAAACTATACGAATAACAACATGCATCCTCTCCTAAGCATTTTAGAGGTCAAACTTTCCTTTACATAACTTGAAAATAATAATTTTTGTTCTATTTAAAATATATATATTATTATTATTTTCAATGAAACAAAATTAATTTTCCAAATAAGCATTAAAAAACATTTCAAGAATTTTTTCGTAATAGTAGCTTCCATGATGCATAAAATATTCAGGGCTTGCATTAAACTATGACACTTAATAAAATACTAATTGTTTATGTTTGCTTCAAAGGGTGAAAATTATGTTCATTTTGTAAGTACTACTTGCTTGAGATCAATAATTACTTTACTCTTTATAAAAACACTTTAGATCATAAATGAAGATATTAGGTCTTACCTGAGAGATCTAGCATCTTTACAGAATACATGCAAATGGAAAATGTCTCGCACTTCCATGGTTTCAACCAAACCCAATGGTACATTTTGATGGGCTCCATCTTGTCGCTGAACAAACATTCTATAGTTAGATAACGCCAAAACTCCATCTGTGGTTCTTCCCAAATAAGACACTGCTTCTCCTGGCAAAGGCATAAATGGTGTCTTCAGACATTCATCTTCTGTTTCCAGAAGTGCTTTAGGAAACACCTCGCATGCCCGCACATGACAGATGGACTGAAGGCTTGATGGCTGCTCTGTGCCTCCACTAGCCTCCATTGCGGCTATCCTCTCTCAGTTCTTAACAAGCAAGGGAGAATGTTACATTTAGTAAAACATTCTGACATTCATAACATTTTTTATATGCACCCCATAGTGTACTTAACAGGTGGTTGTCTAAACCAAGATTTGGCCATTAACATATGTATAAATTTGAAAACCACCAACTCAAACTTATTGCTCTAGCATGAAGGACAATAAAAATAAAGCATATCCCACAAGTTTGTCTCAATCACCAGCATCATCTTGTCATTTATCTGTACTAATACATCTTTATCTACACACATAGAACACAACTAAAAAGGGAAAATGAAATTAATATTTTTTTTAGGAATTTTTCACACAATAATATAAATGAAAAGTGCTTTATTAACTGGTCCAAAGTTGGCTTACATTATACATTAGTTAACCCCACATTAATTGAACTGCACATGTCAGTGGAAGTAACTTGACACAAATAATCGAACTAAAATTTGCTGAATATTTCTTCTTTCGGTTGCTTTTCACGTTTTGAACATAGTTTTCAACCAACACAAACCTGGAACCTTATATTCTGTGCAGAAGTAAATTGAGAAATGCGGTGGGCGTACTGGGGTCAAGGATACGCCTTCTTATCTACGAATACACACACAGGGTCCTCCACACCTGCCAATAAAGTTGCATAGTTATCAGTAGGCTATGCCAATGCTCTCCTACGCGCCTCCTGCAGTCCCTTGACGTGCTTCGCACAGCCATCCAATTAGATAGCGAAACGGTGGCATAGTTACGACACGCCTACAACCTCAAAATGTAAGATATCACTCGCGTTACGGGCTGACAGTCATACCATTCTGCTTTATTGTAGGCAAAGCATCAAAACGTAAGGGTAAAATTCCATAACTTTGGTAGCTTATATTTGGCCGAATATGCGAAATGTTCTTTTCCTAATTTTCAAGGTTTTACGCTAATGGCCTACATATCGGAAACGTCAAATATTGAACTACTAAAGTACACATCGTACTCACAGTTCAGATTCAAGAACTTCTCAAAATTCTTCTCCTACAGTAAACAGTGCATTTGAAGTCGTAACTTCGGTGCGATAAACATCAAATCGAAATAATTTTCAATTTTCATGACGTCTCACAGCTGATCTCGTGAAGAAACTCACAGTAATGGCGGACACCATGACGTCAGCTGATTCCGGTGACCTTCAGCGCTCTCTGCAGGAGCAAAGTCAAACTGATTCTTCTCAACAAAGGGACAATGCGCGCCATATGGTTTACTGTACGCATCTTTCGAAAGCAATTACATCTAAGAATAGCAGAGTTACCTTGCCCGCGCTAGTCACTAACATAAACATTGAATCGTAAAATGATGCAATCTTGAAACAAAATCTATCGCCATGCAAAATTTGCCTGTTTCCTGAAAAATAAACTTATTTAACGGTAAATAAAACCAAATCAACTTTCTTGGTATAGTAAGTTATGTAACCCCACTCAATCCATACTATCCTCCCAATATTTACATTGTAACTTCTTTTGGTCGGTGTGATGAAATGGTATTTTTCATTTTATTGAGCAAAGTTTCAAAATAAATTCAACAAAAAAAAAATTCTTGAGAGTAGTTTCAATATTTTTCAATAATATTAATATTAAGGTAAAGTATATTAAATATATTGAAATCAATATAATATTTACTACTACTGATAATAATAACAATAACAACAATACTACTGCTAACACTGTTTATTTATTTATTTATTTATTTTACGTCAAAAAACAGTTAAAAACTGCGTATGACGTGCTATGGGGAAAAGTGAATTGTGTGCACATTTTCAAAATTCTGTGATCCCTACACTAAGTCATATACTACTTAAATTTTGAATTTTGAAAGGGAGAAAAAAAACCCAACAAAAACTCCCATGTAGTAAAATCTATTTTCAAGGATAAATAAGCAATACATTTTGAATTTTGAAAGGGAGAAAAAAACAAC
The DNA here is from genome assembly GCA_964035755.1 of Teleogryllus oceanicus. NCBI lineage: Eukaryota > Metazoa > Arthropoda > Insecta > Orthoptera > Gryllidae > Teleogryllus > Teleogryllus oceanicus. Next base: position 59,395,280 of record CAXIVR010000006.1, on the reverse strand, counting down.
AAAACTCCCATGTAATAAAATCTATTTTCAACGATAAATAAGCAATAAATTTTGGCTCTTATTACTTCCTGCCGCGACAACATGGCAACGATAATTTGAATAATTGTATTTCCCACTGAATTCCAGAAGACGTGCACAGAAAATGAAGTTACATTTATGTCCAGAAGCAAAACAAGGGGCTATCTCAGCATTTGCTCAATGGATCAGGGAAACTGGACGAAAAACCTGATCGAGATGGGGGTCATTGACCAGGAAGCTGTATTACAATAGTTGTTACAGGTTGTTTATACTCATTTATACAGTCCAAATGGTGCTGCTACTACTACTACTACTACTACTACTACTACTACTACTACTACTACTACTACTACTACTACTACTACTACTATTATAAGAACCGCAGAGCGCCGGGCCCAGACGGCATACCGACAGCGGCTCTAAAAGCAGTGGCAGAAACCCATCCGCAAGTTCTGCTTGATATGTTTAATGCATGTCTGAGAGAAGGCAGGTTTTGTGCGAGATGGAAACGGGCACGTCTCTCCTTGAGGGCAAGGGACCTGCGCACGCCCCCTCGACGCATAGACCACTCTGCATGCTGGATACAACGGGGAAATTATATGAGAAGATGCTCAAACCCCGCATCCAACCAGCCATTGAGGAAGCAGGGGGACTCTCAGCACGGCAATTCGGCTTCAGGAAAGGGAGGAGCACAACAGACGCTGTACAAGAAATCATTGACACGGTGAGCCGGGCGGAGACGGGCAACCACCGTTCACGGCCACTATGCATGGTGGCGACTCTCGAATTTGAGAACGCTTTTAACACGGCAAACTGGGCAGATATGATGAGCGCCTTAAAGCAATTTAGAGTGCCCAATTATTTACTTCGTGTCGTCGATGACTACCTCCACTGGAGGGTGGTTATCTATGATACGGAGGAAGGGTAGAAAACAAAAGAAATGACAGCAGGAGCGGCCCAGGGGTCAATACTTGGTCCAGATCTCTGGAATGTCATTTATGACGGAGTGCTCCAACTAGAAATGCCGGACGACACCTTCCTGGTCGGATATGCGGACGACCTGGCGGCCGTACTGACAGCACGATCCCTGGAAGGCCTGCAAATCCGCCTGAACCAGCCAATGAGACGGGCGCAAAACTGGATGACTGCACACACTTTAAAGCTAGCTGTGCAAAAAACAGATAGTGATACTATCGAAGAAACGCATCAACTATAGGGCAGAGATGGTGATATTGAGCGAAACCATTCAGGCGGCAAAAGCAGTGAATTATCTAGGCTTTATGCTGGATAACAAGCTTTCCTTTTGGGAACAAATTAAGAGAGCAACTGACAAAGCTGCCAGAATGGCAACACCACTGAGCAGACTAATGGCAAATGTCCGCGGCCCCAGTGCTGGAAAGAGGAAACTTCTCATGACAGTCACGCAGTCAATCCTCTTATACGGTGCAGAGATCTGGCCAACATCGCTAAAACATGAGAAATACAGGAGAAGAATGTTAGCGGTCCAGAGAAGAGGAGCCCTTAGAATTGCAAGTGCCTACCGTACCGTCTCAGACGCAGCAATACTTGTAACTGCTGGAACAATCCCCATCGACCTTCTTGCCCACGAGCGGAAACGCTTGCGGGAAAGAAACGTGGGCGAAGACAGGGAGAAGAAGAAGAGGGAAGAAAGGGACAATGCACTCACAACGTGGCAAGAAAGATGGAAGAACGATAGACGAAGGGAGATGGACAGCCCGACTCATCCCCAACATCGAACCATGGCTGAACAGGAAGCACGGCGAGGTCGATTACTACCTGGCACAATTTCTGTCCGGTCACGGCTTCTTCCGGGCTTTCCTAAACAAAATAAGTAAAAAGGGAAGCGCTATCTGCGTATACTGCGGATACAGCGACGACCACGCGCATCACACTTTCTTCGAGTGCGATAGGTGGCAGGCACAGCGACTAGAACTGGAGATCACAATTGGCGAAATTACACCTGGAAATGTCGTAAATAAAATGCTGAAGAATCAAGATCACTGGACGGCTGTAGCAGCATTCGCCAGAAAAGTGCTGACCCTGAAGAAACGGGAAGAGGACGCGACAGAAACGTGACGTGACTACACACTGACTGATAGACGACCATCAAGATGAAGAGAAAAAACGCAGATAAGAAAGCTAACCAGCTTAGAAAACGGTCCCGCTCTCAAGAATGCTGAAGGAGCGTGCCGGAGCGGATCACCAAGATGAAAGGGGTTTATGGTTTTTAGTGGGTGCGAGCCTCACACTACCTAAAGAAATGGCCACTAGGCTCTCTAGGTGTCTGTTAGAGATTTTCCAGTTTTCCTCTCAAGTCAAAAAAAAAAAACTACTACTACTGCTGCTACTACTACTACTGCTACTACTCCTATTCCTACTCCTACTCCTACTCCTACTCCTTTTTTTTGGCGTAGTCGGCGTTTCCTAACCGAACAAGAGGCCGTGTTGAACCGCCCTTGTTACTGCCTTCGGAACCGCCGGTCTGGCATCGCATCGGAGGCAGTGGGCTGTCTTTTAATTTGTGTCTTGCTTTTGTCGTGTCTCCTTACATCCCCCGTCCACTGTGGTGATTAGGGGTTCGGGAGTTTACTTCTTGTGTCTCTTGTTTCGTATTTGGTGCTGGTATTTGAAAATACAGCTTCAGGGGGGGGGTGTTCCAGTCACTTTGCTATCAGTCATGTACTTCTGGTGTCTCTTTCGTCTTTCTCTTTTCTGCCAATAATGGTAGACAGATATTTGCTGATTTTGCTCCAGTTACTTTTACTTTCAATCATTTTGTTGATAATATTGTCCGCCGTCAGGTTTTCTCCCAGGTGAAGATTTATATTAAATCTATGTTGGTCCCATCTACTGCAGTGGAAAGCTGTGTGTTCTGCTGTGTCCGTTGCCTTGCAGTAACGGCATAGGTCGTCTATTGTTTTGCCAATTCTGCATGTGTAAACTCCAAAATTACCATGCTCTGTCAGAAATTGAGTGGTATGGTAATTTAGGTCTCCATGCTTGCGAGTCACCCAGGGCTTGATCTGCTTGATCAGGCGACGTGTCCACGGGGCTTTAGTCGTGTTGTCCCACTCGTTCTGCCACTTTTTATATGATTGTTCCCGGGTCTCTTCTTTTTTCAAATCTTCCTCTTTTGCTTGAAATATTGTCTTACGTTCCTGGGCCAAAATGTGCATTGGTATAAGCCCTGCTAGAACCAATGAAGCTTCAGCGGAAACTGTTCTATATGCACATATAATTCGCAATGCCATTTTTCTTTGTGTCATGATTAGTTTTGCCTTATTATATTTAATTTGAGCTGATTCTGCCCAAATAGGTGCACCGTAGAGCAGTATATTGTGCATTACTGAGCTCATGATTTTTCTTTTTTCTTGGCTGGGGCCTCCGATATTTGGCATCAGTCTGCTGAGTGCGCCAATTGTTTTCGTTGCCTTTTCCGTGGTCATATTATAGTGATATTTAAAGGTTAATCTCTGGTCTATCACAACTCCAAGGTATTTCACTGCTTTGGCCGTTTTTACTACTGCGTCATGAATCTTGAAGAATGCAGGTTTAGGTCTACGTTTTCCAGGCAAAAGTACGGCCTCCGTTTTATGGTGTGCCAGGGTTAGCGAGTTTTGTTTCATCCATGTGTTCACTATATGTAGTGTTGCGTTACCATTGAAAGTGAGTTCTTCCATCGTTTCTGCTGTAACTACGATTGCTAGGTCATCTGCAAACGCGATAAGTGTCGTTCCTTCGGGGGTCAGTTGTCGGAGGACTCCATCGTATATTAATTCCATAGTGTTGGTCCCAGAACTGAACCCTGTGGTACCCCTGCTGTCATTTCTATTTCCCTGCCCTTACCTACACTTATCACTCTTTGGGACAAGTACGCACCAATGATATTGATAAGGTAGCATGCTATGCCCCTATCCTCCAACTCTCTCATGATCCTAGACCAGGACGCACTATTGAATGCATTTTTTACATCGAGCAGTATTAATGCGCATAGCAGCCCTCAGTCGTTTGCTTTCTTAGCGATGCTAAGAACATTGTCAATAGCTCCATAGGTTGATCTGTGTTTTCGAAAGCCATACTGTCTGTCGCTTAAGTTTCCTGTTCTGCTGATTTCGTCATTTAGTCTTTTTAGGAGCACATGCTCATACAGCTTGCCGAGAGTATCCAGCAAGCATATAGGTCAGTAGCTCTTCAGTCCGGGTTTGGGTATAAGTAGTACCCTGGCCTTTTTCCAGATGTGTGGGAAGGTGCCTAGCCTCATTAGTGTTTCTAAGGTACGCTTTGTGTACTCCATGTCCACATCGACCAGCATCTTCACTGCTTCCGGCGGTATTACTTCTACTACTGCTACTGCTACTGCTACTGCTACTACTCCTACTGCTACTACTCCTACTGCTATTACTCCTACAACTGCCAAAGTCTCGAATTCGTTCAGATCTATTGAGGAATACCAATTTTCGAGAAAATCGGCTGAACGGTTTATGCGCCAGTATTGACCATGGACAGACGGACAGTCAGACAGACGTTTTGCCGTCATTAGATTTTTCGTATTTTTATCAATGATCCTGGATTCTGGCTACACCACGTGAGGAGAAGAAATAATTTACTACATATAGAAACATATTTTATCCCCTTTTTTGTTACTAGGGCCCGGCAATACGAAATTATTTTTCGAATATTCTCCGCCCGCGCCGTATGATTACAGTAATTTTCAGGGCCTGACATTGACTTCGTATGTGCGCCCTAGGCTGTCAAATGTTTGACCGCCTCGAGGGAAAGTTTTTTAATGCTGCGCGGAAAAACGGAGAATTTCCGGCAGAAAAAACTCATATTACAGGGCCCTGGTAACGAAAAAGTGGATCAATCCAGTTATTAAATTTACACAAAAAAATTTTCTAACACGTGGTGTAATCAGAATTCATGTTTTGTGGATCCTTGATACCCAAAAATCGAGTGACGGCAAAACGTCCATCCGTGAACAACGCTAGCGGATAAACCGTTCAGCCAATTTTCTCCAAAATTGATATTCCTCAATCGATCTGGCTGATGTCGCGGCTCCTTGAATTTGAAACTGATACTTTAATTTTGGGGGGACTTCACATGAAGCCCTTGGGACATTAAAAAAATTGGCTCCTTCGTTTTGATTAAATATTGTTGTTGGATAGTGTGAACATTTAAAGGAATGGTGTAGGTTTTAGGTTCGTTTAAAACTCTGACTTTTCACAAATTGCAAAATTTCGAAATATTTTCTCCGTCTTCCTACAACTAAAGTATTAATGATAGAGATTATTTTCCCTTAATTAAATATGTACCGTAAAGATAGATTTTTCAATAAAGTCAGGTACTATTTTTCGAAAATTTGAGTACTTTTTGTGTAATTTTGCGTGAAAAAAACGGCGAGAAAGTACGTGCTGTTGTAGTACCACTAGATTTAATTTGTGTTTTAACACAAAAGTTATTTATAATATTTTGTATAAAAAACGTTGTACGATATTTGTAACCGATGCAAATATTGTATACGCATAAATAATTTATTATATATTATTTGTATTTTTTATAACACCAAACATTTTTAGGTCAATCGATTAAATGTTTGAGGTAATTATGAAAGAATTTCTGTATTTGAATATTATTTACATTTTGTTACAAAAAGGATATTGAAGTCAAAATAACATTTAGGTTTACGTATAAAATATGCGTTGTCATGCGGAATGTCGTTTTCTAGCTTCAGTCTCTAATTTCTTAACAGCGTCTTCAAACTCGATGCGTCCCAAATGACAAGGGCACAACCAGGTGACTCACGCGGGTGCAGTTGCGTCGCCAGAGGGCCGTGGAATTGCCTCGCGCCCGCGTCGCGTGTTTCATTTTTTCACACGCCGGGAGCGAAACGCAACGCGCCTAGTATAGGAATATAAATTAAATAACAGATAACTACACATTTCTTATTTGTACAAAAGTAAATGGATTCCAGTCAAAGTCGTACCACAATCGTTTGTAAACAATAAAACCATCTAAAAAAATCAAAATTCCAAAAAAATGCTGATCTAATACGATGTATATCATTGGATTGTTTTTTTACTCTCGTCATGATACACTAAAAAATATGTATAGTTCCATTTGAAAAAACAAAGTCATCTCAATATCTCGTAAAATACAAGTGATAAAATGCAAACGTATACATACACCAATTGGCCCCATTCCCTCACGCACTTCCGTAAAAACTGCGTTGCAATAGCTTCAATCGTTCAAAAATTACAGGAGGTGCTGAAGTTACGTGACTCACCCGGTGTATGAATATTATATATTTGATTAAGTAACACACTCTTTCAATACAAATATGAAAAGAAATATTTCTATAAAAACATTCAAAAGTTCTCCTTATGAAATTTTGAATCCGCTGAAATTCGTCCGCCCCCAAAAATTGCGCGCTCCAAGCTGCAGCCTATTCAGCCTGTTCGGTAATCTGGTGCTGGTAATTTCTCTTCTGAAGTAACACGAGAAAGGAAAAATGACTTTTAAGCGAAATAGCTGGCAGCTGGGAAGAGGGAGGGGAAAATCAAAAAGTTAGCATAGACTGATGTTATTAGAAAACTAGTACGAGAAAGTCTGTGCCGTCCTTCCTTAGCACCAGTAGTATCGTTTTGGAGTGGAGTTATAATCTTGTCACCCGTCGATGTTTCACGTTTTGTTAAAAAAATTCATGCCAATTACGTTATTTTCTTTGAGTTGGTCTAATACTTCTATATTTTCTCGATGGGAAATATTACATCAAGGAAGGTGTTGGTGATAAGGTGTAAATTATCACACGGAAACAGGTGAGCAACGGTCGAGCGCGTCCGTGAAGAAATTGAAGACAACCACATTTGTGAAATAAAATATATAGGTTTAAAATAATTATTTTTCTTTCGGTACGATTAATGTTGGGAAGTGGTTTTCCTTTTCACAGAGAGGGTCTTATGGCTTTCAATTAAATGTCTTTCTTCAATCGTTTATTTTATTACCCACGACACCATGCACATTGGGCATTATTTGTTTCCCTCCCTCAAATACCAAAGGCATAATTAATATTTTGGCTTAAATATAAACTATACTATATTCCTGTGAAGTAAGATATTCCAATTTGCCATCTGTTACGAGACAGGTTTGCAAGTAAAAATTTCACTAGCTTTAAAACACATTTGGAGCTTTCATAATCCACTTAGCATAGTAAGGTGTTGTCATTGCGTTATACTTATTTGTCTTAATATATTGCTTTTGAATGCGTACTGTTTGATTCTGCCAATAGAGAAAAGTACTTCTTAAAAATTCTATGTTCTCAGCAAACACGAGAGACTGCTGACACCTGTATCTACTTCATCACACCAGAGCGAAATGAAATTCATAATCCGATAAGAGATGCTGATAGCGATGTGCAGTTTACGACCGATAAACATATGTTTCGTATACTTCGTGCGTGAGAACGATAACGAAATAATGTGAAAGGGACACTTTGTACTGGGAGTACGGATTATCTTGTGAAGAAGCAAAACCGAACGAAACGTAGAAACGCAGTAAAACGACCACTACTTGGAGAATTTTGTAATAACGTAATGTAATGATTTACACGATCCCCGATGGTGTGCGTTTGGATGATGAACAGTTCGAAACATTTACAGCAAAGACGCCATAGTAAAAAAATAAAACCGATTGAGGAAGAAAATAAAGCGAATCCGATACTTGTGCAAGTTTGGACCATAAACATTAGATCCGGCTTTGATTTAGGAACATTTTAAAAGTTATCCCAGTAAAATCGCGTCAGGCAATAAGAAGTTATTGAAATTTTCGTATTTCGTATATTTGTGTTAAGGAAAATATTAATGGAGTCCATTGTTGGAGCGATGAAACGCTTATAAAGAAGAGGGTTTTTCGAATACTGCAAGAGAACGCGATAAGATATCAAATTCAGACTTTCGGGGGGCAAAAGAAGAAAATTAGCTGCATCATGCAAAATTTATCCCATTTAAATATCTTGACGGGAAGTATCAAAATTTTAATAAAACAGATAAATTAATTCAAGCAAAAGCTTAGCAAGAAGAAGCGATTAGCGAACAATTGCAGTGCGTTCCATTTCACATTCAAAAACGGAAAACAGGAAAATAAAAAAAAAATTTTGATCAAGGATAAGGAAAGACGTTAGAAATTAAATATTTTGAGAGAACCAAGGTGACGCGATCGTCAGTTATCGAGCGATCGGAAAAAGTGTTGAAGCAAGAATAACAATGCTAAGTTGAAGAAGATTTGGCAGAATGTGCCTGGACTTGGTGAAGGCAGGATGTGTGTTCGCGTAGGCGATGTTTGAAAATTTTGTAAAGTGCGGAAGTAATGGACATAATCCGAAATAGTAACTGGGAATACTTTATGTACGTTGTTTAACAGTTCGTGAAAAGAAATTTCATAAAAAAAGGGGGGAATTTTCGGAATTATTGTGAAATTCGGCAACGCCCGTTGGACTTGCGAGAGCAAACGGCGGTATGAGAAATTTTGCAACGGTGGGGAGCGCGACGTTGCATTGATAATTAGAGGCGCGGAATTCGATTCGGGATTCGGAGAGTTTCTAATAACTTGAAAGGTTTATGAAAAAAGATGGCAGCGTGAACTCCGACAGGATGAGTGAATAGTGATGCGTATGCGAGTGTTCCGGAACTGGTGGCGACAACGGGAGGCGCTGTTGGGCGTGAATAATCACACCAGACACGCAGATTCGTCGCCGAAGCAACATCATACGTGAGCAAAAGTATTTTGACATTTGTTTTTTTTTTTTTTTTTAATTGAAGAAAGCTCTGTCGAAGACCAAGTCATGTAATTAATAGATTTTAAGACGTAAATCTCGACAGAATGCATTCTGGGGTTTAATTATATGTGTGAATGGTATTTGTTTTGTTTAATGAGAGATATATATCCATGTATTGGTATTGAGGGAAGGAGAAATATTGATTTGTTGTTGTTCTTTGTTGCTGGGTTGTGTTGATGTGTGCCGTCAGAGGCACCAGTGCTGTTGCAGCACTAAATAGTGCAAATTGAAAGGGAATATGATAAAGGAGGCGATTTGAATAAATTTCATGGCCATCTTTGGGGTCATGATTCGCAAAATCAATATGTTTTTCGTAATCATTCACGTAGCATTAGACTGATCCACGCACGTGAGCGCAGTACCTTGCTCGCGTCTGTACAGACGCACCGCAGACCACGCCCAGGTGAGTAAAAAGGCCAGGTAAGCTAGCAGAGGGGCAATTGTGAGTAGGAGAATGGGAAGGTTATTATCTGTGGCAACCCAACGCGAGGCTAGTGTTTGTTTGTTTGTTCACAAGAAGGGCTGGAGCAGGGCAATCTATTAAAAGTCGCAGTATAACATGCCGGGCTTGTAGAGAGAGTATTACAAGTGGCCGCACAACGTGTGGGCAGGATTATATATAAAAAAAGGAGTAAAGAAAAGAGGGTGAAACCCAACCATTACAAGTGGCGGCCCAACGGTGGGGCAATGAATAATAGGGGCAAATAGAATAGATGATAGGAGAGAGTAGATAGTAAGAAGTAAGAAGGGAGGAAGTGAAAACCATTACAGTAAGGTCTTTTCAAATACCACTTTCTGAACAAGTAATTTTCTTTTAATTAAAAATAAACATTTTAAATTGGCGCAGACAAATTTTTATGACCTAAAATTAATTTGAAAATTACAAATAAAACACATATCAATAATTATCTATCTTCATAAAATTACATGAAAATTGAAAAAACAACAACAAATACATAAAAACTTGAAAGGTAATTTTAAAAGATGCTATCGATTTTAGGCAAGGATTCAATTTACAATTCCCATTAAACGTTTTAGGAAATGCCAACAATTAATGGCAATTATGCAATAAATGACTAAAATGGAATAGTAGTCTACATCAATAAATTTGAGGTTCAAGCAGAAACCACGAAAGCAGATGCAGGAAAGAGCAAGATAATACAGCTAAGAGGTACATGGAAGTAAACTTTTTAATATTGCATGGGGATTTCGAACGTTATTACTAGCATGTGCTTGAAATGGTAAATTAATTAATGAAAACCGTATTGTTAGTCCACAATTTCATTAGTCTGTTATCAAATTTGACCAACACATTTAATTCCACATTAAATCTTAGCGATCAATATCTATAGTGCTATAATTGGCTGGAAAGTCTAAAATAACGACCTATTTTTCTATTTTTTATTTTCCTTTTTCCAGCTTTCAGGAAATGCCCATTACGGCTATCCGCTATGCCCTTCACGGGGACACATATTGACCTTTACACTGCACGCACACTTGCGAACTCCTCTGCCTGTGGTCAGCACACTCACAAGGCCATCCACGACAACTCACGTGCATGAAAGACAAGGGATAAACAACCATTCCCACGGCGAGACCCTTCCGACAGAGGCGTTACTCGCTCTAGCCACCTCGGCCATCCAGGTCGGCGCCCAAAATCACCATCATAACAAAACTAATTGAAACTGAAAGAATACTATAGTTTATGTATGTGCCTTTTGAAAGTAACATAAGTAAACTAGTGATAATACAATAGCACACACTTTCTCGCATTACTTCAAAAATGTGCACTTTGCAAATATCCAGAGAGATCAACGAAAATGAGACATGTGGCATTCTTTTAAGAGCCCCTTCTTCTATCCGTGGAAAACGTTTGAGCAAAAAAGGTGGGAGCGTTATTTTTTATAAATTGCATTAATTTCAAGACCAAATTACGCGAAAACTAGTAGTGTTTTCAAAAACCTGTACGTGACCATTTTTAAAGAGCTGATTTTTTACAACAGACTTTGTTTAAGGCAAAAATCTCTATTTTCAATTTTGTAGCTTTGAAATGGTAACATTAGACAATTTTCGAAAATACAGAATTCGCCGAAAACGGGATTAGCACCAATATTTTTAACGTCCTTCAATACACTTATGGAGAAATTTTAAAGGAAAAAAACTGTGCCATTTTAGAAAAAAATTGTTTAAAAAATTAAAAATTGACTACTATAGTGTCACGAACGACACTTTTCGTCGTCGTTTATTTTGTTGGTGCGTCGGCTAGCTCGTAAAATGACGTTTATGTCACCTTATTATGTTAAGCACTATCCCTACCAAAAGTTTGAAAAAAAAATTGGAGCCATTTTGACAATTTTTTGTGTTTGATATTTTTTAATCTTGCTCATATTTTATACAAAACTGCGTGAATACTGTTGCAATTTTCAAAAAAATGTACATGACAATGAAATAACTAGTTATGGAGAACCAATTTTGTTTGAAGGAAAAATTCGTTGTCTTCAATTTTGTAGTAGTAGAAAGACGCCGAAAAAATTTTGAACATTTGCAGTTTTCGTAAATCCAATGTTAATGGTGGAAATAGAACCTATGCCATCTCTATAAGTGTAATCTACGCTTATTAGAAATTTAAAGAAGAAATTGGAGGCATTTTTAGAAAATTTTTAAAATATCCCAGGGGCTTCATGTAAAGTAACCCCAAAAATTAACGAATTCAACGTTATTCAAAACCTCGAGTGAGACCAGATCGACGGGGGATAAAATAAATAGGTTTATTAAAGTTTGCTTTTAGCTAATGCTCGGTGACAAACAATTACAAATAGAGTTAGAATTTGAACAACTACAAAACTATTAAGAACAATTATAATTAGAAGTTGACAACTTAGTTCTAATTTATTTCCAGTTATCTCTAAATTAACATTTTGCCCATATTTTCCTTTCCTTCCTATAGCTTTTCTAACATTTCACTCCACTTCAATTATTGTTTGCAACACATACTACGCATAGTTTGAGTGCTAGTGTTGTTCACAGGGGGACGGACGTTTTGGAAAAAAACAAACACTTTTTCGTCATCAAAGGGTGGCCATTCTTGAGGCGAAATGACTACATAAAGGGTTAGAGAGAGCAATTTACAACATATTAGAAGAGGTTTTATCTACTTTTTCTGTATCAGGGCCCCACAATACGAGTTGTTCTGACAAAAAATCGCCAGTTTTGTTGCAGCATTACATAACTTTCTCTATACTACCTATATTACTTCGTATACACGTAGGCATTCGAGATAATTAAAAGCAAAATTATTAAAAGAAAATGAAAATGAAAAGTAGGAAAGATTAAAAGATAAGCCAGAAAAAAACAAAAACAAATCAGATAGAAATGAGAATTAGCTAAGATTGGAAATTAAAAGCTGACAAAATTAGAAAGAGCCAGAATAGAAGCAGAAATCAAATTAAAACCACTGGAACTTGAACATAATCTTAAAGAAAGATATTTTCGGAAAATAGAATATCAGTAACAGTAATAGTGTCGAATTTAAAAATCGACAAATATTGCTAAAGTAATTTCATGGTTTCTAACCAAACGTGGAAGAATTTGATTTATATTTGCAAAAGGTTGAGCAAAAAGCTTCTGTAGATAAGCTGGATCGTTTTGAGTGGGCTTATTAATTCAATGTTTGATTCCAGTAGAGATCACGAAATTTATAATGCGGTTAACCTCAGATAGAAACGAAAGAGGTTTTTCAAACTAAAACTAACTAATCCACAGATTTCTTTTAAGTTAAGATTAAAAGGCTCTTCAAGGTTACATTTTCTTGTCAAATAAGTATAATTAGGTAAATTGTAGGATCCGATGCATGATTTCATTATTTTATGGGCAGTTGAGGGAGATAGCAATCTTGCTGACGTCCGGTCGACATTTTAAGGAGGCAGACCTTGATGCATAAAATAATTAATTTCTCTCGATAAAATCCACTGCCTAACAGTTTTGACATCCTCCTCGTGCGCCACGAGGGCAATTAAGGAATCGTTGCCGTCCCCGACACGTGAGGCGTTAGGTTGAAATTCCTGGCAGGGAATGTGGGTGAGGAAATGGCTGGAAGTTTTCATCTGGTGATCGATCAAAATTAGGCCCCGCTGTGCCTCTTTCGCTTAGCGGCCCGCGCTGGGCTTCCGGGCGGCAGGCCTGCCAAATATGCAGCCTTCGGGCAGATGCTTTGGTACTTACATAATCACATAAATATATTTATTTATATTTATAATAATATTATAATGAAATATAAATAAAATTAATCTTACCAGTAGATATATATTACTTTTATTTTAATTAACGAGTTTTAATAAGTATGTTTTAAAATAAATCCTAACCAAATTACTTAACTGTATTGCCTGCCACTCTCAAATATTAAAAAAAAACCTTCTTGGGCATTATTTGAGGAAGAGGCTCAGGATAAAATAATTAAAATTATGATAGTTAATAATAATTTATTTAATTTACAAATTCTGATTATGCCAAATTCCGAGGAAACATTAAACCCCATCATCAGGCAGCAACAACACATTTAAATTCAAGAATTCCGTTCAATATCACCTAACACATTTTTTAATAAAAGTTTGAGAAATTTCAAGCTTTTTCTAAAACTCTACTCCCATATAACAATAATTAAATGTGATAATGGTGGAGAATTTGTATATATAAATTATAAATAAAGATTGAAATACCTATATATATATATTTATATATAAATAAATAAATAAATAAATAAAGAGTTGAAATACCTTACTGGAATGATGGAACATTACGTACGCACCTTTCCGACTCTTTGCCCGTTGCACGTGGAGTTCCTCAAGGATCGATTTTAGGCCGTATTCTGTTCCTACTTTACGTAAACGATATGCCCTCGACGATTCGAAACGGAAGAACGGTTCTCTTTGCGGATGATACGAACATCCTGTGCAATAAAGAAACATAAAACAGTACAATATCAGATGTTTCAAATTGGTTCCGAAATAACAAATTAATAGTAAACGAAATGAAAACGGTTTTAATGCAGTTTTCAATTTCAAATAAACAATTCTGTGCTCCATTGAAAATGAACAGTGTACCATTGACTGATGTTAAGGCAACAAAATTTTTACCTCTCAATTCAGTCAAACCTTAAATGGAAAGTCCATTTAAATGAATTGAACACAAAATTATGATACATATGCATGATTTACCATTTGGACTGTATAAATGAGTATAAAAAACCTGTAACAACTATTGTAACACAGCTTCCGGGTCAATGACCCCCATCTCAATCAGGTTTTTCGTCCAGTTTCCCTGATCCATTGAGCAAATGCTGAGATGGCCCCTTGTTTTGCTTCTGGACATAAATGTAACTTCATTTTCTGTGCACGTCTTCTAGAATTCAGTAGGAAATACAATTATTCAAATTATCGTTTCCATGTTGTCGCGGCAGGAAGTAATAAGAGCCAAAATTTATTGCTTATTTATCGTTGAAAATAGATTTTATTACATGGGAGTTTTTTTGTTTTTTTCTCCCTTTCAAAATTCAAAATTTATTGCTTATTTATCCTTTGAAATAGATTTTATTACATGGGAGTTTTTTTTCTCCCTTTCAAAATTCAAAATTTAAGTAGTATATGACTTAGTGTAGGGATCACAGAATTTTGAAAATGTGCACACAATTCACTTTTCCCCATAGCACGTCATACGCAGTTTTTTAACTGTTTTTTGACGTAAAATAAATAAATAAATAAATAAATAAATCGATAACTAGTGCTGGTTAGAGAATTTAAACATCCCAAAGAAAAAAAAAATTTAAAAAACTTACCATTAATAATTTTATAAATAATTGAACAAGTTTATTACAGTAATATTGGACTTCGAAATAAAAAAAAAAGAAACCAAATTTGGGATTTATGTAACATTTACAAAGTTCCTTAATAAATTACCTCTTTTCTTACAGTGATGAATGTTTAATTATCAGAAAATTTAAGAGAAATGTTCGAAATTGTTTCAATATTTGAAGTATATTACAAGACTAAATGCTGTACATTCAGCCTCCTCTCTTCCGATAAAAAAATCCAATCATCTCTTAGCAAAGTAAAAAAATAACCTGTAATAATAATAATAATAATAATAATAATAATAATAAAAATTATTATTATTATTATTATTATTATTATTATTAAGCTAGAATTTTACAGTTCTAATGACCGTTTCTCGCACTCTACACGCCAATGCATTTTATTCCGCCAAGCATCTTCCTCTATTTTTCTTCTCTTCATTGTCGAGTCGATGACGGACTTCCCAAATTTCCTTGGCCTCGTTTTCTTCTTTCGAAAGGGATCCACTCAAAGACAAATTTTTTATATTTTGTCAGCATGCATTCTCATTACATCATATCATTAGAGATGTTTGGATTCTACATTTTCGATCACTTGTCTCTCAATCTTCATTATCTGTCTAATCTCTTCGTTTGGTATTCTATCAAATAGGGTATACTGACAACATCGTCTCTAAAAATTCATTTACATAGCATTTAACCGAAAGTTTATTGCATATTTTTTAACCTAAATTTCAGATCTGTACGTCACACAACTCTACACCATTGTCTTCTATATTTATCTCTTAGCTTGCTTTCTAATATTCTTGTTCCATAAAATATGCTGAAATCTGCTAGTAATTTTACCTTTAATAATTTTCTTATTAAGAAATACCTTTAACAATTTTCTAAATAATTAAACAAGTTTATTACTGATAGATAAAACATCATAATGAAACAAAATTGGGACATGATATATATATATATATATATATATATATATATATATATATATATATATATATATATATATTTATATGTAAATGTAACATTTACAAACTTTCATTATAAGTTATCTCTTTACTTACAGTAATGAACATTTAATTATCAAACAATTTAAGAGGCAATTTTCACACTTGCTTAAATGATTGAAATATGCTCAAAATATTTTAAAATACTGGCTTTGAAATATAGTCTAAGAATTCAGGACTAGAATTACATAAATTGCGTTGGAAAATGTGCATAACTTTTACGGTTTCTAAACTAATTTTGCCTTTTTACAAGTCCATACATTGTTGATTAATGTAAACACTCTTGCTACTGCAGCATTAATACCCGGTAAACACAAAGCATATTTGACTAATTTTTACTTTCTCGCTACGGAGTGGAGGCAAAGTTATGTAATGCTATGCAAAAAAAACAACAACAAAAAAAACGGTGAATTTTGGCAGAAAATCTCTTATTACAGGGCCCTGGTAACGAAAAAGTGGATAAATTCAGTTGTGAAATTTAGAAAAAATTCTCTAACACGTTATATAGACTCCAGGCCGTGTATCAGGCCGCACTAAATTCGCAATATGGCAGCTTGGAAGATTTCCTGTCGGAATAGCCAACTTATGAAACTATAACTCTAATCAAGTCTCTCGCTTTTGTTTTGTTTGTTGTCTCATTCACAATCCTCGCGCGGTCTCGAGTCTTGTCCACTGTTCAATAATACATGTTTCGTTTTTCGTTCGAATTAAAAAGAGATGTTCATCTATAAACGAATATTAACTCTGTGAATAATTATTAAGTTAATTAAGAATTATCATTATCAACTATTGCGAGCTTAAGAAGTGTTAAAAAGTGTCAAGTGCAAATGAAAAATACAACCTCAAAAGTTATCTGCGGTCATACTTCTATGTTATTAATGCTTTTGAGATATGTGTCAACAGTTCCTTCACGTTTTGAAGTGGTAGTAATGAGTTTTATTGAACGCAAATAAATACCACAATTATTGAAGTTAATTAACGTGATATACATGGTAATTTTTAAGTGATCTAATGAAATGTTCCTAATAGTCCAGTTATGTCAATATCAATACAAATACATCCATTTAATTTATCTGTTCAATTATTCATTAGTTTTTAAAAGTAAGTTCAAAAAATAATGAAAATCATCATTAGTGTAAGTAAGTTTTCAATAACTTATCCATTGTTACCAGAGACAGTCTTTGAAAACGTGTTATCTTCAAAGGTTCAGTACTAAGTATAGACCCAGATGTTGTCAGGCTTACCATTATTTTCCAGTTATAATTAAAATGAATTCAGAAAAATAATAATAAATATAATATAACTAATTTAAAACAAGAAATACTAAAGGGACACTTAACAACAACAAATAATGAACTACTACAACTATTTCAATTAACTTTATTATTATTACTAAAGAAAACAACTGGAAAATAATAAATAAAACTCAAAAACGCCTAGTACTACTAAATAAATAAATTGAACGATAAAACGCAAAGAACGAAGAGCACCAAAACGCAAAATGCAAATCTTTAGCAACACTCGTAAACTAACACAATTTTACTTGGATGGATTTGAATGTTGGCGGTATCCACGGAAGTAGTCATTGTTTCATTGCAAACTTAAATTTTAAAAAATGTCCCTACCGCTTGAAGGTAATATATTCAGGGTATTTGTGTGACGGTTGGCAACAACTTTAGCCAACATAAAACGAATCGAAACTACCCTAAATCGAGCATAAATGTATGTTCTCATCCGACAGTGACATTTTTCAAAAGTTGTCCCGTTAGTTCGGCTTTTTAGCTGGCCAGCAGTCTAGCCAGAATCCCTACTATATGTAATATTAGGTGTTTGCAATTCCTTCGAATTTTACTTCTGAACGAGCTTAGTGTGGCTTCAAACAGTGTTCAATGTATTTTACTATTTGTTGTTATTAATTTGATGTATTTTTACTTAAATAAAATTAGTTGCTTACAGAAGTGTAATAATCTACACGAGTTTCCTCTTGATTTGGGGCTTCAATTTCTGTAGGGAAGACTATCTGACTACTGTTAAGAACCAATTTATTTTCGCTGGTAACATTAGAGGTGGCGCCTATTAATATGTTTTGACTGGAAAAACGTCATGTCTCGCATTCTGAAAACAAGGAAGAAGAGGGTTTGTGGAATATTTCGAGGAAAGGCAGTTTAGTTGGGATGTTCCAGTAGCCTGTGAGCTCTAACTACACTAAACGAGATTTATGCTATCAGCGCAGTATTGGCACATTCCTCAATTCTGTGTTAAGCGAAAATGGCTAGTGAAGGTATGTTTCGCAATATTAATTTGTACTTTCTGGCCAATACTTCGTAAGAAATATTGTAATCGTCGGAAAATGGCGAATTTTTGACAGAAAATCTTCTATTGCCAGGCCCTGACAGTCTGTGCTCAACGTTCGACCGATTTTCTCCAAAATCGATAATCCTTGATTTAAATAAACTCGACGCCCTCTGAGTTTGAAATGAATATTTTCATTTAGGGGATACTTTAAATGAAGCATTAACAACAATTTCAAAATTTTCTCAAAAATGGCTCGTAATTTTTTTATTAAACTTTGTCCAGGAATAGGGTAAAGGACGCTTCAGAAAATAGTGGAGATCTCATTTGCGTTGAAATACCTTAATGGAAGAACTAAAGCATGACTTTAAGAATATTATAGAAGCGTAAAACCTCGTGTTACATGTACATTTTGACGAATTTGGAGCCGTTTTGGGGAAAGGTCATTTAATCTTTTCTGCAAATGCGAAATTTGAAGCTCTTTTTCACAATAAAAGTTTTTTCGAGAGAATTCATTTAAAATAATTTGAAGCACTTTTTCTTACAAATGCGATAATGTATACAAATTGTGATAATGTGAATATTAACGGAGAGAAAGATATTTTAAAAAATGACATTCTTATAAATTTAAAAAAACAAACAAAAAAAGACATCAACATTTACGTCATGTTATTCTGAACATTTAGCAGACATGAAAATCTCTATCACTAATATAATTTTTTTATCAAAGTTAATTTTTGTTGTGGCTTGCATTTTTCGAAAAAAGGGCCCTCAACACATTTTTACCGTTCTTTGCTACAGAAGAGGAAAAAATTTAAAGATAAAAATTGGATCCTTTGTAAGAAAATGATTGTTGAAATAAAAAATTGCCTAGAAAAACTACCCAGATTTTCGAAAAATTGAACATGGTAATATTTGAAGATATTTGTTTGATGGAGAAATTTCACGGAAGGAGGCCGAACAAATTTTGAACTTTTGCAATTTTCAAAAATTAGGTGAGAATAACGAAGATGCTACCTACACCATTTCTTTGAGCGTCTTGTGCTCTAATCAGAGAAAAAAGTGAAGAAAAGAATTGGAACCATTTTGGGTAAATTTTTTTAAATATTGACACTTCATATAAAGTGCCCCCGAAACAAAATATTCGTTTGCTATTGAATGGGCCGCTACATCAGTAAGATGGATTTAGGAATAATAGTTTTCGTGGAAATCTGTTGACGTTTTAACCGCTGGGTTTGTTTACAGTCGAACACACGTTTTGCGGTCAATCGATTTTCGGTATCAAAGACCTGGATTCTGACCACAACACTTGTTATAGGAATTTACTACGTATAGAAGCAAGATTTATCTACTTTTTTCGTCGTAAGGGCCCGGCAATAAGAGTTTTTCTGTCGAAAAGTCGCCGTTTTCCCCGCAGCATTAGATCTCTTTCTCTGTACTGCA
Source organism: Teleogryllus oceanicus (assembly GCA_964035755.1). NCBI lineage: Eukaryota > Metazoa > Arthropoda > Insecta > Orthoptera > Gryllidae > Teleogryllus > Teleogryllus oceanicus. The sequence continues at coordinate 59,375,821 of CAXIVR010000006.1, read as the reverse complement.
TTATACGATTCTATATAACATTTGTGTAATTTTAAAAACTAAAAGAATACACCGAAATGAAGTTTATGTCCCATTATTCAACGCGTTTATTGCTACTCTTAATCAAAGTTTAGAAAAAAAAAGAAGCAGTTTTTTAGGAATACTTGTTTTTAATGCGGGTCGAATTTCACTCAAAATTGCACAAATATCAATCTTTAAATGTTAGTTGGTGGGTTGATTAGTAATTTCGGGCTCGTCAAATGCTAAGGTCATTATTCAAGGTATTTTAACGCATGCTTTATCGCGGGAGGGGGCGTTGATCTCTCCCGCTGGAGGGTTAGATCCGGCGCCCACCTACGGTCGGCCAGTGGGGATTCTCCCACCAGCCCGGTGTGCGTAAGACGGATATTTAAAGAGATTTACTATTAGCATTAATTTACGGAATTATTTTGGAGAAGAAATTTCATTTGAAGAAAGTCTTCGTATTCAATTATGTAGGTATACGAGGGACTTCAAAAACGCAGGGAAAATAGGATCAATACCGTCTTCATGAGTGCATTTCACTCTATTCTGAGAATAAATCTAAATAACAAAATTTCTAGTACTTTTGTGAAAATTTGAGTGTTCCATGGCTTTAATAAAGTACCTTTAAAATTCAAAGAATTATTTTCTAAATTGTTGGGCTTTGAGCCGGGCCAGACAGATCGGGGAATATTAATTTGGGGAAATCGTATGTATATTTTAGGCGCAAGTATGGACAGTTGCATGTTTTGAAAAAAAAGGAAAAGTCTTTTAGAATAAGGGAATCTCAAAACGTCTTTCCATTGAATTCTCGAAATTGGTTTTCCGCAGCGTTACAGTACTTCCTCGATACGCCATGAATATTCGTACGCATACAATAACGTATAAATAGCAAATATTTTTAAAAAATCACAATTTGGGCTTTAACGGCCTGAAGAGTTTCTAATAATTTAACAAAAGAAATAGTGGTGTTGGGGGGGTGCAAGTGTGGTTTCCAGACGCTTCGATGACAAATGTTTATTGTGACAAGGAAAACCAACTAACCTTCTACGCAAATGAACTGACAAAATGAATATGAAAAATAAACTAAAGAGAGAGAATAAATATTTGAATTACTATATTCTTCTTTGAACTCTTGATGTTCTGTCTCCTGATTTTATGTCCATAAGCAAAAGAAGGTGCCATCTCAGCTTTCACTTCAAGGTTCAGGAAAACCGGACGAAAAACCTGATCGAAATGGGGGATCATTGACCCAGAAGATGAGCTACAATACTTGTTACAGGAATATGAAGTCTTTTAGATTTATTGTAACTAATGCATTAACATCATTGTTAGTATCAATGTTACTTCCCTTTTCAATGCTCGGTGTGGTCGGTATTCCGGTATTCGGTATAAAAGTAGTTAAACAGCAGAGAAGATTTTACTTGAAACTTAAACTTTTTAAAATCTTTTGGCAAAGAAATGATTTAAAATAATGTATGTGAATTTTTTGCAATAAGCTGATGATTATGACACATCACGAATGTGATTACTGTGTAGTGTTATAGTTACCCTTGAGAAAGTCCTTTTTGGCAAGAAAACACCGATTTTCAAATGAAGAGGCAAGACAACGGTACGAATTCCTAGTTTAATAAAGAGATTTTTAGAAGAATCACGTGGATGATATTCACTTATAATTCGTAATCTTGAATCCTAAATTATTCTATTCTGTAATCTTAAAGTTTGGAAGAGTAGGCTGTATTTATTTATTTATTTATTTATTTAGTCAAAAGCAGTAAAAAAACTGTATGTGACGTATGGGGGAGAAAATCATCTGCGCACGCTTTCTTGAGTTTCAGAATCCCTTTCCAACAATTTAACTATTAACAGTTGAAAGATGAAAAAATAATAGTAATGTAATAGTGTTTCTGCAGAATAGTATGCCTTACCTCGACTACGGTCATTGGTGATACACCCACAAGTAGTTAGAAAGTATGAATTCTGAACGCTTGGTAAAATGAACTTAATTTTGTGTGGACATTGCGGACATAGATCGTTTCATTTGATGTTTGACTGAATAGAAATACTCAAAATTTTGTTACCTTAATATCACTCAATTGCACATAGTTCATTTTTAATGTAATATACAATTGTTTAACCATAGATCAAAGGCGACCTGTACCAAGCATTATTACAGCGCCATAGACTGACAGAGCACTTTGCATAAAAATAAAGAAAAACTAATTTTTAGAATGAAACATTGCATTTAATGCAATGAACAAGTATGATATGGAGTTACAAAATCATTTTAAAGGGTTTTATAGACACCCCCAAATAACGTGACTCTCTTGGTGCTGCCCATACGTGGCTTTCGAGAAGCGTCCCCACAAGTCCCTCGTCACGCGACCTTCGTTGTGATCGCCATCGTCCCATTATGGTTGGTAAATGTTGAGAACAAATCTTAAATGCTACAAGTCAAGTTCGTATTCATTATTCGCCATATTAGCCACTACAGCGCCAACAATATCACTGACGTAACTTCAACGGCGTAGTCTATTGGACGACGCGTGTTGAAATGCCGAAAAGAGGTACGCGCACAATTGTATTTCACTGGCCACGGACGATATTGTGCGATAAATGTATTTCACTGGCTAGTCACACAGTGAAGGTTCCTAGCGTTGGAGAAACGGGGAGTGGGGGAAGGGGTGGGGGAAGCCTCCGTCGGACAGTCGACGCCTTTGTAAAGGCGGCTCCACACATTCGTTATTCGGCCAACGCCGAGCAACCGCTCGCCAAATCCCGAGTCGTGTGGATGAGTTGCTCGCTATTTGCCGAGTGACGACCATGCGGGGTTCGCCCTACCCACCGCGTTTCGGTCTTTTGGACACATCGAAGGGAGCGAACATTCGCCGAATACGTCAGCTGCTCGGGATTGGACGAGCACTAGCTCGGGAAGGTGCGTGGGGCGCCACGCCCATCGATCCATGGGCAAGGCCCAGGCCCAGGCCCTTCGACTATCGAGCGCACGCGCCACGCGGCGTGCACGAGCCGAGACACGATAAATAATTGTCACACGTTCGGCGATTTCTAAATCATCCCCTGCGTATACAATAGGAAATACGACTCATTAGAAGAAACCAGCGACACAAAACCCAAGGTGTATTAATGCTGGATGGGAAATCCCCGCTAGAGATACATTAAATAACTGAGGCAAAACTCGTACAAGTTCCCGGATTGCGGCCAATTTGGATGATCAGGTGCTGATGTGTGACCCGCCAGACATTCCGCTCCCATTCATTCTTCCGTCGCGTGCAAATCGAAAACGTCGCGTCCTGCAGCCTTAGCACGTTTCCGTATCCAGGAAAGGAACCCTACCTACACATTTTTTGCAAGTTTACAAAACGAGACACTTGTGGATGTTCTATTCCGTTTTCGAAAAGGCGACTTTTGCTACCCCGCAACACGCGGTACCAAAAGCGCTGAAGTGGGATTCCAGTATTCAATTATTTTCACTTTTAAAACAAAAAAGTTACATTTTTGGTGATCGTGTTTTTTGCGAATAATCTTTGGGGACCTTCCATTACATTTTTGGGGATTTCTGTTCTTGAAGGTTCTATAACTATTCAGAAATTCCCGTTCTATCCAGGAAGAGAGCCTCTGTACTCGTCATAAAGTTCATAAAATAATTACGTAATTAAAAACACATACTTTTTTTTAAAATTTGCAGCTTAATTTTCAGTTTGACATGTGCGTGAACATGCGGTGAATATGTTGGAAGAATATTGAACCACATATGAGGAGTATAAGATGGCATATTTGCAGATTATGTGGGAGAACATACGGGGAAATAATCTAAGAGAATGGGAGGGAACATGTGACAAATTACGAGGAACATGCTGAGAACGTACTGGGAACATGCAGAATAAACGTGTGCGGAAGTAGAGAGAACATTTAGGGAAACATGCCGACACTAGTGGATATAGGCATGAACACTGGCCCATGGCCGGAAAGTTTTTGGAGAGCGGCAAATTATCTTTAATCCAAAGGTTTTTATTCGAAAAATTATTTATTGACAGGAATTACAATTGCTTTTCAAAATTTAACAAAGGCACTTGCACTCAGCCGGCCGGCCAGCGAATATCGTGGAATTTTTTTAACATTATGAAACTCCATGAGATTATTTTAGAACTATAACTTTTAGCACGTCAAAGCATATCCTTTTACTTTCTCGTACACGTACGTATATACGGAGTAACATTCGTAGAATAGAGTCGTGTAAAGTTGCAGAAAATTGATTTCGAGATTTCAACGGAAATGCACGTTTTGAGGTCCTCTTATACTGAAAAGTGTTGTTTTTTTTCTTTCAGAACGTCCGTCCGTACAATGGTTTGTCCGTACGCCCACCTGATGTATATGAACAACACTAGCGCCTAACTATACGAAGGATTTTTTCCAAACTGAATAAACCCCTGTCGATCTGACCTTATTCGAAGTTCTGCAATTTTGAAAATCTTCATTAATTTTTGGGGGTAGTTTACAAGAAGACCCTGTAACATTTTCAAAATTTTCTCAAAAATGGCTACAAATCCTTTTCTTAAATTTCTTGTAAGAATATAGTGAAATGCACTTATAAAGGTGGCATAGGTCCGACTTTCACTCTAACTCTGAATTTTCAAAAATTGGAAAAGTTTTAAATGTGTTCCACGCCTTCCCACAATTACAAAATTGAATATACAAATATTTCCTTAAAGTAAAATTTTTTCTCCATAATTAGCTCGTTTAATGAGGTCCTTACATTGTTTGAAAATTTTGTGTAGTTTTTGGGCAATATTGCGTGCAATTTTAACTATAAGCACTATCAATTGGAAAAATTTTAAGAAAAAATTTGGAGTAATTTTCGAGAAAATGGCGTTTGAGCGTTTCTGAAAATGCTGAATTTTGAGCTCATTTTTACAGAAAACTGTTGTGTTTTTCAGAAACTTTATTTGACATTATTTAAAGCACGCGCACTCATAAATATAATACTGTGAAGAAATGCCTTGAAAGTATTACCGGCGCGAGAGACAAGGGAAAAAAATTCATTTTTGTATTTTCGAAAAAAACAGAAGAATATAGGATTATAGCGTTTATGTCATCGTATAGGGTTTGTTTGGCACTAATCTACCAAAAATTCAAAGAAAAAATTTGGAGCCGTTTTTGACAAAATCTTGTTTTTGTAATTCTTTAAAATTGCAAATATTGCAGGCCCAATTGCACGAAAACTATTAAAATTTACAAAAGTATCTACATGACCTTTATGATAGGACTATTTGTGAACAACAAATTTTACTTCAAGGAAAATTCTCTATCTACAATATTGTAATTGTATGAAGTTGCTAAAAAAACTTAAGTTTTACAATTTTCGAAAATTCAGAGTTATTTGTGGAAATCGTCCCTATGCCACCTTTATAAGTGTATTTAACTCTATTCTTGCAAGAAATTTAAAGAACAAATTTGGAGTTTTTTTTGACAAAGCATTTGAAAGTGTTCCTGGGGCTACATCTAAAGAACCCCCAAAAATTAATGAAAGATTTTCAAAATCGCAGAGTTTAGATCACGCAAACACGACAGAGATTTCTTCAATTTCGTCGCTAGATTTGTTCACATACACCAGACCGACACATAGACCGACGGACGACGTTTTGTTTCAATTGTTTTTTCGGCATCAAGGACGCTCAAAACAGGAATTCTGACTGCACCACGAGTTAGAGGATTTTTCCCCCTTTATTTAGCAACTGGTTTTACTTTTTTCTTTGGTATCAGGGCGCGTCAATGAATTTTTTCTGCCGAATATTCGCCGTTTTTTCGCGCAGCATTGATTAACTTTCTTAATAGTACATATATTACTCCGTATATACGTACGTATACGAGAAAGTAACTAGAGGTGTTACAAAATGGCACAAACTTTCTCGTAGAATAGTTTTCTAATTTTCTTGGTGTGGTCCGGCTTTAAGGTTTTGCTCCATTCTCTGGCCAACTGCCATCTATCGTCGCCCAAAGTACCTTTTTTTAAAAACATTTTCTCAACATTTTACTTTTTAGTAGTACAACCGAAATATAACTACAAGAATATTAAAGAAGAGTAAAAACTCGTTCTAAATAGAAATTTTCATTGAAAAATTTGAAGCGGCTTTTAAGAAAATGGCGAATAAGCATTACTGCAAATGCGAAATTTGAAGCTCTTTTTCACGGGAATCTATTGAGTTTTTGAAAATGTCCATATTAACGGATTGAGAGGTATTTCAAAAATACATTTGTGTAATTTTTGAAAAAACAAATGAATACACCAAAATGAACTTTACATCATATTAAACAGCGCACATTGCATTATCTATTAGAAAAACTTGAAGAAAAAACTTGGAGCCATTTTTGAGAAAATTGTGTTTTGAGCGTTTCTGAAAATGCGGAATTTTGAGCTTATTTGTACAAAAAACGGTTGAGTTACAGAGAAACTTTAATTGACATTATTTAAAGCACATATACTCATAAATATAAAAATGTGAAGAAATCGCCTTTAATGTAAATATTAACGACGTGAGGTACAAGTCAAATAATTTTCATATTTAAAATTTTGGAAAAAAACAAATAATTGAGCAATATGGCGTTTATGTAAATTTTAAAAAAAAAATTGAGAGTTTTTGAAAAAAATTGTTTTTGATATTTTTTAAAATAGTACATATTGCACACACTATTGCACGAAAACTACTAAAATTTCCAAAACAATGTAAATGACCTTATTGAAAGAAATATTTATGCACAACAAATTTCACTTGAAGGAAAAATCTGTCTTCAATTTTGAAGTTGTAGGAAGACGCCGACAAAAATAGTTTTGCAATTTTTGAAAATTAAGAGTTAACGGTGAAAATCGTATCTATGCTACCTTTATAAATGTATATTACACTATTATTACAGAAATTTAAAGAAAAAAATTGGAGACGTTTTTGAAAAAATTTTGAGAATGTTCGGGGACTTCATGTAAAGTACCCCCAAATTTTAAAGAATGTTTTTCAAAATTTCAAAGCTTCAACTAGAACCAGATCGACATATTTCAATTTGTAAAAGATCGTACGAGTGGTGTAGGCACTGGTAGTGTTCACAGACGGTTGCAGGGATGGACAGACGGACGGACGGACGTTTTGTTTCCAATTGGTTTTTCGGCATTAAGGACCCACAAAACAGGGATTCTGACTACACCCCGTGTTAGAGGATGTTTTTCTCTTAATTTAGCAACTGGTTGAATGCACTTTTTCGCCACCAGAGCCCGGCAATGAATTTGTTTCCGTCGAAAATCTTGTGTTTTTTCGCGCAGCATTACATAACTTTCTCTATACTACGTATGTTATTCCCGTTGTGACACATCAATATGTGAGACATAATATGGTACAATATTTGTTATAAACAGCGTAAATTATAGGGATAAATATAGGTGAATATGCCAGCATAGCAACAGTAAGCGAGCCGTCGTTAAGATCAACAATCCTCATGCAGTGACAATCGCGGAGACGGCTAGTTCATTTTGTAAGAAATTTAGGGATTGGCTAGGCACGGAAGTACATCAAGTCTTGTCTGTAAAAAAACAATCGAAAATATTAAGCTAGTTTTGAAGGATTGAAAGAATATGATAGGCATTCATTCTGACTGATGCCGTGGTGTTGAACGGATCGTGGACAATTAATGTTAGGAGTTTTTTTTTTTTGACTTGTAAGCATTTACTGGGGAGTAGATATTGGTAGAACTTTGAATTTGAATGCCATGTGTGGACAGTAAAACTTAAAATATTTCAAGTGAACGAGTTAGGACATTGAGGGCTTAGGCGAATTTATCAGTAAATGGACTGGAATGCTAACAGCAGATAGTTTGTTGATTGTTGAGTATTCAGCATACGCGTGGGATGAACTTGGAATTCGTAAATTGGCGAACGACTTAGACTTTATTAACTTCGGAAACAGTGATGACCGGTGATTGAAGTGTGCTTCTGCAAGAAAAGAAGAGAGAAGATGGTATCTGGACCTGAGGGCAGCGACGTCGGAGAAGAATGAAGATGGTACAACGAGGCACCGTCGTCCAAGAGCGCGCGAAGACGAATACTACATTATAAGGTTGGAACAGGTCATGACCAAGTTTTTTTTCATTTTGTGTAGAATTATTAAGTACCAAAATTGTTTAATAAATTTCCATGTTTTGTGAAATGAGTACATGATTCTCATTGAGCCAATTCTAATAACGACGTAGCAAGATAGAAATATATTTGCTTTTCTGATTCCTCAACCACTCTGTATAGATGGCAGATCGGATAATCATCTATTACCAGACAATAGTGATTATTTCTATGAAACCCATCGACCCAGGTAGCCGGAAACTAATTTATTTATAATCAGAGTTGAAGGTTGACTTGTATGATAGTATTAGCGTAATCTTTTCCTGGCGCCCATCTATACAAATTCGGAACGGATTATGTTGGAATAACATCAAATAAATCATTAATATATTCAATTTATTTCACCGTATATACGCATGTATATGTGAAAGTAAAAATTAACAATAACAATATGTTCTCAAAAACAGCTCCAAATATTTTCTTTAAGGGTATTCCAAATCTTTTCTCTTTGGGAGAGATAGTGCGAAATGTACTGAATAAGACGATATACATGCCATTCTGCTCTATCCTGATTTTTTTTCAAAAAAACGAAAATGTAATTATTTGACTGGTCTTTTAAGTCATTAATATTTACATTCTCGGCTATTTGTTCACATTATTGCATTTATGAGTGCGTACGTTTTAAAGGATATATATAAAGTTTCTCGAAAATCAAAGTTTTCTGTGAAAATGAACTCAAAATTCCGCATTTTCAGAAACGCTGAAACGCCATTTTCTTAACAATCTCTTCAAATGTTTTCTTCAAAACTTTCGTACGGCTAGTGATAATTGTACTGTTTAAGATGACAAAAATTCATTTTGCTGTATTCTTTTGTTGTTGTTGTTGTTGTTGTTGTTGTTGTTGTTGTTGTTGTTGTTGGTTTCAAAAATTACATAAACGTATTTTTTAAAATATCTTTCAAGCCTTTAATACGTGAAGAGAAATATGAGAATAAAATTGGGGAAATTTCAAAAAATGCACATTGGGTGACATAAAAGAAGTCAAGAGTGGGTGGCAAGTCCTAAAAGCTAGCCCAAACCAAGGAAATTAAAACACTAACGAGTACTAGAAATTCTGTGCCATTCTGTAGCACCACAAGTGTGTTATGTAAACACGTTTATTAAATTACCGTAATTGAAGTAAATAATAGACAGTAAACATTGTATCGTATAAATTTTCATAGCTATTTTTTGCTTCAATTCGTGGTCTCAATTGTGAATGCGTGGTCTCAGTAATCAAACAAATAATCTGAATTTTTGTTTGCCCAAAAATGTATGGTTCACATGACTACATTTTAACTCAATTTATAACAAAGAGTAACTTTTAATTAATATATAACACACCATTAACCCGCAATCATTTCAAAGTCAACACGTTCTATGAAGTTTCTTGGTGAAAATGACTTGTACATGGTGTATTCCAATGTCAACATTGCATACCGGATGATTGTTTGCACATCAATATGTAATTACAGCGTTGAAAGGTCTTATTCATGATTGAAATGTGTGAAAAACTACCTCAAATCAAAAATGACCCAAGATCGACAGAAAACGCTTGCGCTGTTGGCAATAGAATGCGAAATTTTAAAATCAACAAACTGTGATCGACTAAATCGGTGTTCAATCACCAAGACGCTAGGGATTTTAGTTAATTTTGTATAATGTTATTCATTTTATTAAAAGAAAGCTGTATTTTTATTAATTTAATAAATGATTTAGAAATTATTGAAACATTATTCTCTCTCTTCAAAAATTAAAGAATAGAAAAAAGGGGGGCATGGAGAGTAGTGACCACGGGCGCCCCATGTGTGAATCCGCCATTGCATGCGGGGGTACGGCGAGCCGGTTTGTAGTTGGATGATTGAGAAGAACCTAACATAAACGAGAACGTCTACCAAGAAATGTTCTCTTCTATCAGTTTTTCTCAAACATATTAGAGACTTTTTTACGTACGAATGGAAACCTTTCTCAGTAAACACGACGCGCTTTCAGACTGCCAACATGGATTTAGAAAATCTAAATCAACGGAAACAGCCATATTTTCTTTTCTTAAAGATGTCGCCTCATCATTGGATCAAAACGAGGCACCTATTGGATTATTTTTAGATCTCTCAAAAGCTTTTGACGTCATTGATCATGACATTTTACTTTCCAAATTACCTTCATATGAAATCCATGGTATTGCTCTAGATTGGTTATGTTCGTACTTTAAACAACGATCTCAGAGAGTGGAAATACCTTATTGGATTGATGAAAAATTACGTTCGCATCTTTCCTACTCTTTGCCCAATTCACGTGGAGTTCCTCAAGGATCGATTATAGACCCTATTCTGTTCCTACTTTACGTAAACGATATGTCCCCGACGATTCGAAACGGAAAAACGGTTCTCTTTGCGGATGATACGAACATCCTTTGCAATAAAGAAACAGTAAATAGTACAATATCAAATGCTTCAAATTGGTTCCGAAATAACAAACTAATAGTAAACGAAAAGAAAACTGTTGTGGAACGTTCATTTAAATGAATTGAACACAAAATTAAGTTCATTATGCTACACGTTCAGAATTCTTTCAAATTCAGTCAGCCTTCATTCTGCTCGTTGTGTATATTTCGCGAATGTTCATTCCCACCTAAGATACGGCATAATATTCTGGGGAAACACATCATATAGCTCCCAGACTTTTAGATTACAAAAACGAATTGTACGAATAATAACCAAATTTGACCCACATGATTCTTGTAAGCCTCTCTTCATTAATCTAGGAATTTTACCATTACCTTGTCTAATTATTTACGAATCAGTGGTTTTTGTAAAAAATGACTTGCTCAAGGGCGGGAATATATTTTCAGAAAATGCCGAAGTCTATTACTTTAACACTCGACGTAGAAATCATATTCATCAGGTGACAGTATCAACAGCTCATTACAAAACATTCACCTACAATACATGTACATTATTTTACACCACTTTGCCAGATGACATTAAACGATTAAATTCAATAGAAAAGTTTAAATCCCAAGTGAAATCGTTTCTGCTGCATAACTGTTTCTATACAATTAGAGACTATACTGAGCATCACAAAAAAAGTAACATTAATTTTAACAATGATACATAATGCATTATTTACCATTTGGACTGTGTAATTGTGTATAAACAACCTGTAACAAGTATTGTACTGCAACCTCCGAATCAATGACCCACATCTCGATCAGGTTTTTCGTCCAGTTTCCCTGATCCATTGAGCAAATGCTGAGATGGCTCCTTGTTTTGCTCCTGGACATAAATATAACTTCATTATCTGTGCACGTCTTCTAGAATTCATTGGAAATATAGTTATTCAAATTATCGTTTCCATGTTGTTGCGGCAGGAAGTATTATTCCTTGACGAAGGACATCATGGATAATTAATTACTTATTTATCCTGGAAAATAGATTTTATTACATGAGAGCTCCTTTTTTTTAAATTTTCAAAATTCATGTAGTTTATGGTTTAGTGTAGGAATCACAGAATTTTGAAAATGTGCACAGAATTCACTTCTCCCCATAGCATCCCTCATACACAGTTTCAACTGCTTTTTTGACGAAAAATAAATTCAAAAAAAGAAATATCTAGGTCATCACAAGAACTAGATCTGATTTGGCATTTACGTACAGTGAACTCTCAGTATATGAAATAACCTAGACAAATCCATCCCCGAGCTTTAAAGAGAATTCTGTGGTATTTACAAGTAATACGAAACAATGAAATTGAAAATTAACAAATAGCCTTGACAGCTTATTATAAGCTCAGTTGCAAGCTGGTGCATGTCCAAAGAGTCAATATTTTTCGCCGGTTATACAAAAAAACTCTTATAAGTTGGTAAAGAAGAAGAATAAAAAAAAGTAACTTCGTCTTCGATGAAACGGAAATTAGTGTGTTGAAAAATGGGCAATGCAATTTGTGAAGGAAAATAGCTGATAAAATTATTTGATTTTGTATCTCGTACTGTAAAAGTTAATACTAATGGTAAGTCAGTGATAGACTGGTCGAATAATTTCAAAATTACCTTTAAGAAATAGACATAAAGGAAGACAATTTAATTTCGTGAAAGATGATGTTAATAAAAAAGAAATATTCTATTTTGTTAAATAGGCCGAGCTCAAAACACATGTGATGAACTAAAGATATACGTTTTGACGAGATGAAGAGACATCTTTCAAATATGAATTTATTGAATGAAGATTGTAATATTCTTTGGACGAAAGGGGGCACTTTGTTAGAGCGATAGTATTCGTACAAAGAATATTTATAGGTAATGAGTTTTGTTGTAGATTGGGCAATACAATGCAGACGTAACGAGAGCAATAGTTGCTATGTAGTGTGATATTATGAATTATGTATTGATGAAACGAACGTGAAATAAAAATGTTTGTGATAAACGACTACTGACCTTAATTAATATAAAATACTGTAACGAATATTGCATCATCCGCCGGCGCCACCCCGAGCCTGTGATCGCGGGTTACGTCATTTGCCGGCGCTACCACGAGCTGCCGGTGAGCACGGGTTGCATCACCTGCCGGCGGATTACTCCAGAAAGTGCGCGGTGTCCGGAAGGTTCTGGATTGTCTTGACGAGTATAAATACGCGACGGCCGGCGACCGCGAGTCAGTCTTGAGGCTGCAGTGGAAGCTGAACTGTGAAGTGTGTGCATCGCGGTGAATAGCTGTGCAGTGATTGTGCTCAGTGAAGTGAACCGTGGTCAGTGCATCGTACTGTGGTCGGTGACGTGAACTGTGACCAAGTGCATCGAACTGTGATCAGTGCAGTGAACTGTGGCCAGTGCTTAGGACTGTGCGAGTGTGTAAGAGAAGAGTAGTGAAAATAAATAAATAAAGAGAAGTGTAGTGGAAATAACTAAAGAGAAGTGCAGTGCAAATAAATAATCAAGCGTTTTCAGTGATTGTGTTAAGAAATAAAATAAACGTTTTTGTTAAAAATAATACGAGACTTTTAATTCACCACCTAGAAACGTAACAATACTTTAAACGGAAAGGAAATACGAGACTAATGACCATAGTAGTAGACACGCGCGGAAACACGACTAAACAACTAGAGGGCGGGGTGAACGAAGCTGGTAGGGGAAGCGAGCTTCATAAAAATGTGGGCAGCACACAATGGGGTTTTATAAAATTCATCCATACGGAAGGCCATTAGCCAAGCTCTCCTCACACCCCACAATGCCGGGCATATCTCCATCGTCAGCGGAGAACAACACCAGGGTTGACTCGTCAGGTAACCAGCGAGGAAAACACCGCAGCCGCGTCAGCTTTTCCCATTGGCGAAGGCATCGCCCACCAGCCTTCATCCAACACAAGTCGACAGTGATATTGGGATATACTGTCCACGCCCAACAATACAGCATCCATTCTCAACAGAAATAAAAATAATGAATAATTACTACTTAAAAGCTCCTAAACACATAACATAAATAACATACAACAACAAATAATATCGTTAAAGAAAACAACTTACCTTCATCCGCCATAGCATACCTCGCCAATTTATACAACTCATGTTTCAGAAATGCCTACTTCCCCCAACAATGAACTCGCAACGACTATCCTCATTTCCAAGCGTAACATAATTGCAACAACTCCCAATATTTATCACTCTGTAAGCGTACTGCCCTCATTTACTAACATCTTCGAAAAATCTAATTCTAAAACGTCTGACCCACGACGTAGCCGAGCCGTAAAAAACAACTCCTGTTAACAATTTGGTTTCACTGAAAACATGAGCACTACCTATTAAGAATCGCACATCTTTACTCATTACAGAAAAAAATCATACTATAGGGATGACAAAGATAATACAGGCCTTTGACACACCATACCATCAGGCGCTACTACACAAAATAAAACTAGTAGTACTACTGGTTTCTCCTATCAACATCTGGCGATTGCTGTAGCAGTACCCTAACAAACGAACCGCGCGCGATCTTTTCTTCCTCTTCCTTGTCCTATCCTTATCCTTGCACACTTGCTAACATACACTACACTACACATGCCGGGAGACCGGACGGGGACTTCGAACTTATTCCGGCTGGGGCGGTGTCCCGCTAGTGGGAAATACCTGACTGAGGAAAACCCCGCTATTCGACGGTAGGTAGGCGCCGGTTCGCGCCATCCAGCGGGGAAAGATCACCGCCACCTCCCAATGATGAAACACGCACTACTACACTTACGAGACTAATGACCATAGTAGTTGACGCGCCCGGAACCACTATCAATCAACGAAAACGCTCTTTGAACGTGGTCAGGCGTCCTCTGTGCCGAGCATGAAGTGCCGTGCGCCGCCGCCAGCATGCAGCACATGTCGGTCCTCGCCGCTGCTCCCCGCTTGGAGCGCCACCGGCGCTGGCGGGAGTGGGGGCGGTCCGCGGAGGCGGTCAGCTGCGAGGCGCCAGCGCCGGTGGAAGCCGTATGTCGAGCTTTCTCTAGAGGGAGTCATGTGTAAGCAGCCAGCGTTTACTTTCTCGCAACTGCTTACGAAGTATAGAGAAAGCGTTGAAATGCTGCAAGGAAAACAGTGAATTTTCGACCGAAAAACTCTTATTGACGGGCCGTGTAACGTGAAAGGGGATAAATCGTGTGGATATATGTATAGTAAATTACTTCCTCCATTACGTAGTTGCAGTCCATGTTTTGTGGGTCCTTGATAACGAAAAATCGATGTAAATTGATCGAAATTTCAAAAAGTCAAATCGTTTTCGGTGTCTTCCTATAACAACATGTATGAAGGTATATTATTTTTATAAATGAAAGTTGTTCGTCAAATAATATCTTTAAATAAGGGCATGTTCAATTTTTCGAAAATATGAATATTTTTGAGTTATTTTGAGTTTAACATGGCCAATTTTTAAGATTTTAACTACTAATTTCTCAGAAACGACTCCAAATTTTTCTTTTTTTTTCACGTATGTAGTAAAGAACGGTAAAGAAAGCGGTGTTGATCCCATTTTGGCGTTCTCTGTATTTTCGAAAATTAAAATAATTCGAAATGGTAAATTTCAATTTCCCGCGCTCCGTTTTAGGTGGTGTGAGTCTGTGAAAGTAGTTTGAGATTTACTGGGAGGAAGTTGGATGTTCTGAGAATTTCTTCTCATTGTTTAACTTTATATTAATTCACTTAATAAATTAAGTTAATATAACAAATCGTAAAACATTAGTAATTTAATTAGTTTATTAGTATTAGAGTTACTTATTTATCATTGATATAAGATAATGTTTCACGCGGCGTTGTCATATAAGCTGTAACATAGCTGTTTGAGAACTTCTTCCGAAAATTTCATTGGGCGGCGACATGGGATAGCGATAGGGGTAGGAGGCTTTATTTAGTAAATAATAGTGTTACAATGTCGCTAGATTCAATAAAATGATACCTTTTATCAATATTAAAATCGAGAAGAATATATATCTACGCGTGTATGTTTGTATTATGTATATTATGTAAGTTTATTTATCTATATGTTAGTACATATTGTAACGTCACACCCTACGTGAACGAGCGTGAGAATCCCACCCGCGATTAAGAGAATTATTTCTTGAATACCCGCGCGACCTAGCACGGTCAAAGCCCCCGACCGCCCGTCCGCCCCCGCCCCCCAGGGACAGGCAGCCGGCTGACAGCCGACCAACCGCCGCCGCCCTTTGCCGCCCCGGACACTTGACAAAGCGAACTCCGCCGAAAACTTTACGACTCCCCAGAAATCTGTTGTAGCTCAAGCTCGAGGTGACGAGCGCGTGCCACGTCGCACAGCTCTCGGTATGGCAAAATGGGCAACGTTTCATTTCACTTAAGACAGACCCACCCAGCCCAGCGGGAGCGTTCAGAAAAGAAACGCATTACGTGCGGGCGCCAGACGCGGAGTAACGGAGCGCTCCCTTTGCAAGTGCGCGTTCGCCATGGCGCACGTGCGAAGGAGCAACCGATCACTCTGAAACATCGCAGGGGCTAGCGATTCGCTATGCGCACATGCGCGCCGGCCAAGGGCTATCTGGCCAGTAAATCATTTTAAAAAGATAGAGGCCAGCTGCACTGCATTCCTGCGACCGCGGGGGGCACTCACCCCGCAGGGACCGGGCGGCTAACTTTCAACGGAAATTTCTTCTTTGTATCACGTGAGCTCGCCCGTGTGCCGCCCCGCCACCGCTCCCGATGACTAATGCTACACGAATCACGACCGGAAGTGGGAGAACTTCGAAATCACTTGGCTTCTACACATCACTCAGATTCGTGTAACTTCGTGTAACACTCTGAAAATTACTAAGATTTTAAAGTGGGACCGCTAATGCTTTAATCATCTCGGCAATAAACTTGAGCGGGAAACAACCGGCAGTTATCACGTGCACGTCTGCGCCGCCAAAACATCACAGTGGGCCCGACGGTAGCGCGCTGTCGTCTGTCACTCCGCCTGGCTCCAGCGGAGGAAACTGGATCTGCGCTGCTGTGCCGAGGGAAGCTCACCGCCGACATCCCGCTGTGAAGACGAAGTCAGCTCAGCTTAATTTCCCGCCGGGGTGCGGAAGGATTCTAATGAATGAAGCTGGGAGCGTGAATGCCGATAGTCTGGCATGTTATTGCAGCGGCTAATTGTATTTGTTTGCTTGTTAAAAAAATTCTAATTAAAATACGATGCCGCATGCTCTCATCACCATCACGTTAAGTTCATTTCTGTGTTTTTTATTGTACATGCCGAATTCACACCGAGAACGGTTACAATATGTATTTTCATTTGTAGTATAGGAATGTAAATGACATCTGCATATATAGGAAATGACTAAGAGAATTTGTTTTTATATTTATTTTTTATACATTATTATTTTACTTGTAATTGTAACTGTACTTTCGTATTTCTGCTTTCTGCCACTGGGCACCATCTGACCAATTGTAGAATAAAATTCTCTCTCTCTCTCTCTCTCTCTCTCTCTATATATATATATATATATATATATATATATATATACACACACACACACACACACTTACCACACATTAAAATTTTGAATGCATAATATCGTGACGTCGTGGGAATACACAGTAATCACAGACACGAGCTTCAATGATAAATATGTACAGGTTTATTCACAATATGCACAGTAAATAATTAAAGTTACTCTTAGCTCTGGTAGACGTTTACTCCCCGGATCGCAAGAGCGATCCTTAAAAAATGAAATGTCTGACTCGTGGCCCGCGCCACTCCTCATCGAGCCTTATGCACACAGCACGCATCTCCGGCAACCTCGGTCACCCGTGGAAATAGTGTCCACAACGGCGTCCCAACACATGGGTTGCCGTACGAGACTAGCTCGGCTCCGCACCGCCCTGGGCGCAAGTTTTGTGCGTTCGCCCGAGGGTTCCACTCAGCTCGACAAACCCCGCCCCCGCGCTCTGCGTTCGCTCTTATATAGCTCTCACCCACGTGACCTGAAACGTCACTGGGTTTTTCACGCGGCCCGCGCTAGTCGCGTTGCCAGGCATTTTGGACATCCATTTCCCTGGATTCTAAGAACTTTGCACGCGGCACGCGGCAAAAATGCGCTGTCCCGCATTTTGGGCATCCCTTTCCCTAGCTCTTAGAATTCTCCAAATACCTCCTTGTTCTCACATCCTACCTGGCCCCTGGCGTCTAATCCTTTGACGCAGCGACCTTGTGACGCCCCGCCGGTCGCTCTGTGTAGCCCTACAATACGTTACAATATGCTGTAGTCGAGAATTATCAAGGACAAGGGATCGTTCTAGGAGGGAGCGCCTTTACTAGGATGATGTTGGTTTTGTTTCTGTCACTTCTTTTCTTGAATTCATTAGGCATCAATTTACTCTTTACAATTATTTATTAACTCACAAAGAACAATAATGTTGAATAAATAGAAAGACGTTGTTGTGCGAATGGAACATGCGCTCCTTTGCACTGGTGCGCCCTAGCGGTCGAATGGGACACGAAAGTTGCCCTGAGTGCGCACCAGTGCGGCGAATGGAAAACGCTGTAAGTTCCCGAACACCGTTCAGATATGTCGTTCGATCTCGAATAGGCTTTTCCCAAGGCTGCACATAAACACAGCAGCGCTCTAAGCGAATGTGCAGTCTGAGGCAAATAAAGAGCGTGCGGGGAGTCAAGAGCCAAGGATTTGGGGACCGCTTTCGTTTCGTCCGGAGCAAATGCTGGAAAGAAAGAAATTGAGAATCACCACGAATGATCTGATATTGTGACATGATATACGAACAAAATGCATCCTCTTATATTGCCTTTCTTTTCATTCTGAAATATTCAGTTTGAGACTTGCGTCCTAGTCCACCGGAAATATGTACGCTAGCTACGAAAGGTAGAAAAAGAAAATCTTCAAATAACTCGTTTGTTGATAGTCATTGAAGAATTTGTGAATTGTATAATCGGCAGCAATTCGTGTTGTTTGTTCAGAAGAAATTGTAGGCAGGTATTTACTAAAAATTCAAAGAAACATTGAATTATATACAAGTACAGGATGTATCGTTCGCCCAAGGTTCGAGTCCCGTCGCCCGAGGGCTTGCTCGCCCAGCGAAGCGCTAACGCATCTCCCGTGGTGACTTACGAGAACTATCGCTGCACTTAAATAACCTTAAAAACATGCCGAAAATGGTGTCCTTAGGCTCGAAAGCACCCCCCGAACATATTCTGATTCTTTCTACTTTCTCGCCTTACAAAGTTACTCCTAAGAAGAGAAAATGTGCCGTGAGCATGGTTATTTGTCTGTCTGTCTTGCATGTGTGTTATAGCGGAAGGCTTGTAAGTCTGTCGACGGAGGAGCCCGCAAGTGTGTCTAGGGCAAAAGGTTAATTTAAGTTCCCGTGAGGGATATACTGGGCACCCGTCGTTAAGAGCCGGAAAGCTGAAAAAAAAACTGGAAGAAAAAATACATTATTCAACGAGTAATTGACACTAGAAGAAATGCTCTTTGGTTACTTTCAAAAGGATTTGGCAACTGTTCAGACTGCTATTTGATCTTTGAACTTTTTAAGTATTCTTTATAGCGATGATCGAATAATATAGTCATGGGTTATGGTTTCCTAGATCACCTGATCCGATCACCTGTGACTTTTTCCTTTGGGGCTACTTGAAAGATCAAGTTAATGCAGAAATCCCGCAAGCAGGGGAGATCCGGCGCTCTATTGAAGAGAAAATCCCTGCAATTCATCGAGACTTACTTCAAAGGATAAATCAGAATATGTTCCGGAGCTGTCAAGAACGCATTGGAGCCCAAGAACACCACTTTCAGCATCTTCTTTAGGGGATGTTGAGCGCAGCCAGAGTTCCCGTGTGTGAGCACGAGAGTTGAGTCAGCCCTTCGCTGGGCGAGCAAGCCTTCGAGTCCCAGGCCCGACCCTTCGGCGAACGACAAAATGTGCACCCCGTGGTTTTGTTCTGTATCGCACTATGACATACAATTTAAGTCAATGGGCACTTTTCTTTGGTTTTCCAAAACCGTTATTTTCGCAAAATCTCTCATTTAATGAAGTATCTACAACAAAAACGTTGGTAGATGAATGTAATTATTGGGTAGGAAACTAGTATCTTTCGATCATTACTACATTAGTTAATGCCATTCGTATCTTTATGATGTGGTCTCCATCTTTATGCTGCGTTTGGGTTGGTCTCGAAATTCGTCCTGAATATTTTAGCTGCTTAGTAATTTATGTAAACTTGGGAATATTGAAGTTGAAGTATTAAGAACAATGCAGAAATTTAGTAAAATTAGATAAGAGAGTTGTGATTTCATTAAACTACGACGAGTTTCATTCTGCTGACAATATCTACGTACAACTTCAGAGGTCTTGTAAATTAGTTCTGTTTAATTCATTCTCATCCTATGAATAAAGTGCATTTTGTCTCGGTAGCTTTGTTAAAGGTTTCCGCAAGTTTTCCTTCCTTTTTGTTATCAGTTTTCCAATCTGCAGAGAACCCCGACGTCTTGCATACATGCTTATGAAGTTCCCAAGTCGTTTCAGCAGGTGAGAAGTCTATCCTCCTCAGGATTTCAAGAGACGAGGAGGAAGACGATGCTTTTACTTTTGCATTAACTTTTGACGTAGTTTAATGCATTTCGGTCAGACGCATATTAGAGATCCATAGAGAAATACATTCATTCATTTTAAAATCTTCACTAGAAAATGTGTAAAACCTAAAATGTTAGTTATTCGTGATAATTCGCTAGCAAGTTATGAGGGATACTAAAGACAATGCAACATTACGAATGTGAAGAAGAATAAGTAAGAAATGCGTAAAAGGCAGTAAGTGAGAGGTATTAGATGGGAGGAAGCCTATTTATAAATGTTGTTTAAGAGACTTCCAAGATTAAGGTTAGAAATGTTATACCAACTTGTTGAAATGTCGTGAGGAAATAGGATAATATGCAATACTCAATACTCAGTACTGAAAACCGGTTTTCCGAATTAGCGAATTGAACTCCACTAGGTGCGCTCTGCTCGCCCGACGAATGCGTTCGCGCCGCGCCAGGGCGCGCGCGGGGGCGGGCGCTAATCGCAAAACATTCCGGCGCTCTCACGCGAGCGAGATCCGCTGCGAATAGGCGCGTGGTTGCTCACTCATGCGAACGCGCCCCGCCCCCGCGAGCTATCCGCCATTTGAAGCGCGTTTCATATATTGCTTGCGAGCCGGAACACAGGCGTAAAAGTGGAGGCCAGAGGTCGCAGCCAAAGGGAAGCACGTTACTGAAGGTTGACTTTCCTCTATTTCGAGCGCTCTCACGGAAGAAGGCTGTTTCGTACGATTTATAAGCTACTACTGAAACAAAGACATGTAAGTGTACTGTGTAACTGTTACAAAGTGTGCTACCGTTAGCCTCCAGTGGCCCATCCACTTAATTTTTTTAAGGAGAAAACTAGTTGTGCTACAGACTTTCTCCCATCAGTTAATTTCCTAATCTCTTTAGTCTAGGCTAGCTTTCCGACATTGATCCCCTCTCTCTTCACAGCTGCCATTTGTGCCCCCCCCCCAATTTAAGTATTGGTAAATAAAGCGCCCCCAAAAATTAAAATATTTGGTTTCTAATTAATAGGGCTGTGGCATCAGATAACGCTGATAAGAGATGGAGTGACACAGACTTTTTCCGTAACCCAATTTTCCAGTATCAAGGACCTACGTAATGTGGAGTTTGATAAACAATGTGCTAGAGGAAATAGTTTACTACATGAGTAATTTACTACGAGTTTTTTGGTATCAGGGAGCAACAATTCGAATTTTTCATCAAAAAAATCGCAGTTTTCGCAAAAAAAAATTACATTAATTTCTCTATTCTATGTATTTAGTAGAAAGTAAACTATTGGTTCTACAGAATGGCACAGACCTTCTTGCACTACTTTCCTCTTCAGTCGCTAAATTTTCAGTGTTACCTCCCCCTTTCTTCAACTGCCTTCTCATTGGCCCCTTCAGTTTTTCACCTTTTCTCAATTTTTAGGATCTCTACGAGGCTGAAGCATGGTTTTAAAAATATGCGAATTTTGGTTGAAAAATAGGAAGCTGTTAAAAAAAAGTATCATTTGAAGGTTTTTGAAAGTGTGCACTTTTGAGCACATTTTCAAAGAAAATATCTGACGTTATATAGTGTTTTAAAAAAATTACGTTTGTTCAATGTTTGGAAAATTAAATAAATACATCAAAATTACGTTAATATCACTTTATTCAGTGCACTTAGCACTAAACATATAAAAAATTGGATCAGTTTAGGAGAAAAGGGCGTTTGAGCGCTTCTGAGTATGGGGACTTTAAGCTCATTTTCTACCACAACAGAAAAGTTTTGAGTTTTCGAGAAACGTTATCAGACATCATCTGAAGTACTTTAACAAACTAGTGGTCTGCCAAAACACATACTTTCTCGCCTTGGTTGTAAATGCTCCGCAATATTATACTCCTACATAAACCAGCAACAATGATTTCAACGAGCAACATTCTTTCCATCTTGAGACCCGATCTCAGCTCCTCAGAGTTGAGTTGTCGGCTCCCACGCCCCTCCTCCACACGAGAGCCCTGTGGATCGCTCTCGGGCAGAAGCACCTGAAGATAGATGTCTGAGTACGTGAAAAACCCACCAAGAATAAAAATATACGTTAGAAACTCCCAAAACCCCCAGTCCGTTCAGCTCTATCAGGAAGTATCATTTTTTTAGAAAATCAGGTCAACGGTTTCCGAGCTACAGTTGTTCACAGACAGACAGACAGACAGACAGACAGACAACTGGTAGGTGACAATAGGTTGATTGATTGATTGAAGGATAGTGATACCGGGCGCGCCAACTCCAAAGGTCCCGAATGTGTAGTACACGTTTTTGCACGGGAGGTAGGTGTTATCTTCCCGCCCTAAATCAGGTGCCGTCGGCTAGTGGGATTTTCCCCATGCAGGTGCCTCCCGCCAGAGGGCATCCTCCTAGCCGGGACAAACCGTAAGCTCCCGGCCGGTCTCCCAGCATGTTGTGATGGTGTGGTGCATGTAAGTGTGTGAAAGTAAGGGTAGGTAAGTAAGGAATGGGAAGAAAAGATCGCCGCGGTCCCTTTGCTAGGATACTGCCCCGGCATTCGCCTGGTGTTGATCAGAGAAACAACGGAAAGTACCGATCGAAGCAGCCGGCAGGTAGAATTATTGTCCATAAGCAATAGCACTCGACCTAGCTATCCGGCTAGTGTCGGAAATAGTGCTATCGTCATGACCCGAAACTAGCACCTCCCGGTTAGTAGCTCTTGAATGACATTAGCTGACACCCTGAGCCACCTCTCCCGGTCAGTCGTTAAGGATATATACGTCGGTCCCATAGGTAGTGTATATATTGTATTTAAATTGCATGTTGATTGATTAGTTTACTTAAATCGGTACACACAGATGCACAGAAACAATTAATTTGATGTGACATACGTTTTAGTAATCGAACAATAGTTGAAAACTTAATTAAAAGTTCAAAATACGAAAATCACAAACACACACTTCCAGCTTATTTTGAATCTTAATTGACTGTATATGTTAGTAGAATTGCTTCAAATGATTTTCAATAAAGTTTATGAAATTCTCAATAGTTTTCTTCGCAACACAGAATTGTGACAAATAATTATCCCTGAGTGAGGCTTGAACCACGTGGAGAAAATGTAAAGAAAAAAATTGGAGCGGTTTTTGAGCAAAAAAATTCCGTTTGAAATGTTTGTCGCCCTGTGTGTCGTGGCGGGGCTGCTTTGCACCCCTCCGGGCAGAGGGCTCGTCGATTGTTCACCTCGGGCGCCGCCGATCGCCCCGCGGCCTTGCGGCGGGCCCTTGAAGCGGGCGTGGGCGACCGCTGCACCACCAATTACGAAGCAATCAGTTCACAAACTTGTTTAGAAACGCTTCGCCCAGCAGAACACTTTCTGAACGAAATCTCTCCTGTTTGAATGCCTAGAAGGTTGTGCTTCAATTTAGTCGAAGCGCTAAGTATTGCCAAAGTAAAAAAAAACAAACAAAGAAAACATTTTCTCAGAGAGAAACGACAAAAAAAACGCGAATTTGAGAATGAATGAAATCGGGGTGCATAATATGACCGCTCTGAACCGCTCGCTGCCCTGCCACTGCGCCCGGCCATGCCAGGTGGCCCTCAAATTCGCACCCACTCGCTTGTCGCAAGACGCAAGTGAAGCTCTGAGTCTGTGCCTTGAAGTTTGCAAATGTGCATGAGAATTCTGGTGTCATTAAGTCTGCGACATTGGAAATTTACAAAAGCCCTTTCTATAGAAATCTGTGGTTCTGTGAGACCGAAACGGTTATAGACTTCTTGGTCCCTAATGCCTTGAAGACCACGGTCGTGTATTTTTACTGTATCGTCTACGCAGTAGAGAGGAAGCTATGTAATGCTGTGCGAAAAAACCGCTAATTTTCGACAGAAAAACTTTTATTATAGGACCTTGATAAAGAAAAGGTAGAAAGAAATCGGTTTGATAAATATCTTCTGCTTAAAAATCATCTAAAACGTGGTGTATCCAGATTGCATGTTTTGAGAGTCCTTGATATAGAAAAATCAACGGCAAAACGTGTCTGTTCGTCGTAAACAACGCTAGCGGTTAATACGTGTAGCCAATTTTCTCAAAAATCGATATTCCCCAATCGATCTGGCTGATGTCGCAGCCTCGTGAATTTGTAGCCATTATTTTAATTTTGGCCTGGGACATTTTTCAAATTTTCAAAAAATGGCTTCATCGTTTTTATTAAATTTTGTCTTTGGATAGTGTGAAGAACGTTTAAGAGAACAGATCTCATTTTCGTTTAAATCTTTAATTTTTCGAAAATTGCAAAAGTTCAAATCATCTTCCTACAACTAAAATATTAAAGATAGATATTGTTTTCTTAATGAAATCTGTTCCTTAAAGATAGATTTTGAAATAAGGCCATGTACAATTTTTCGAATCGTACAGTATTTTTCCCGTGATAATTCGTGAAAGTACGGACGAGAAAGTACGTGCTCTTTTAGCATCACTAGTTTCGCCTGAAATGACTCAACGTGAATTTGATGACGACCAAAACCTTTCATTGGTAGTTATTCCGATTTTCATCGCCGACTATGTGAGTTTTGGCCGGAATTATATTTCCCTGAGAACTCCAATATCGAAGAGTTTACATATGTTACCAGCAGATTTAAAATGTTTGGCCGTGAGTAGGTAGATGGGACGCTTGCTACACAGCTGATGTTTCCCATTGCTTTCCCTGAAGATGGCGTATAATAATAATAATAATAATAATAATAATAATAATAATAATTAATAATAATAATAATAATAATAATATTAATAATAATAATAATAATATTAATAATAATAATATTAATAATAATAATAATAATAATAATATTAAATTATGGTGTGGTAGAAGAGGTGGGGTGAGGGTTGACGGGAGGCTATTGTGGTCTTTTTGAACCATCCCAGCATTCGCCTCATGATCGACGGAAACCTCGCAAAACCCTGGCCAGGCTGAGCGGCCGACTCGAAGCCGGACCTTCCGACTGCGAAGGCGGCGCGCTACGCACTCAGCCACTTCGCATCCATTGAATAAATATAATATGTCGACATTCTTAAATATTCGTCTGTCGCGGCTGACCATGTTAATATTCTCTAATAATAATACAATTTAATTAAATTTGTCTAACTGGCTGAAGTCAATTTACGCCATTTAATGAGAAATTCACAGTAAAAACAAAATTCACAACTCAAAAAGAATTAGCACATTTCCATTTTACGTGTCTCTTCCAAGCTTCTGTTATAACTTGACGTTTATTAAAAATTGGGATTGATAAAACACATAATGTATTCTATATTTTCTGCTCAATACACATTGTATTAACTGAAACTAAACATGTGAATTGATAGTAAACATAGTTGAGGTTGAACGATCCAGATGGCGCTGCCTATTAAGGAAGTTTAGATTTATAATAGCTCCTCTCTTCAACAACTCACCCCCATTCCTCTTTGTATCATCACGCCTCTCATCTTTCGACAATCAATTGTTTTTATTTTGTTATACACACAATTCAATATTGATTACTCAATGTTTATAAAGTGTTTGTATAACTCGTTGAGTGTTTATTTAGTTTTGTAAACAAAAAATATCACTTGTGGTTCTACCACATCTCATTACCAAACTCCCATTACCCTCACTTGAGGGCGAACATTTCCAATCCCCTTCTATTTGCGCAACTTTGTGGATTTTTCATTATCAATAGATAACATTATAACTGAAACATATAAACAAGTAACAAAAGCGTTTCATTTTTACGACTTTTGGGCAACTCCCTAGCGTTTTAAAGGAGGATAGCCATTTTGAAGACGTTCTGACGTCAACAAATTAATACACTTCGAACTTTGGAAATATACGTAAGTTCAAACACAATGCACGAATATGTTGATTTTGGATATGCGGTGTAAGTATCTCTATCACAAAACAGATAAGATGTATTTTTTAAAAAATTCAAAAATAAAATTTGAAAACTATTTTCTTCAATGCAATTGTGAAATATAACTACACGCCCATCTTTCGTAGCGGATATGCTTATGAATGTTGCAGATTATGAATATTTTAGGTGCAGAACATTTTGCACACAGAAAATATCGTGGGATAAAAGGGAGAGGTCTCTTTAGAGCGACGGATTCATAACATTTCCAGGCATGAAAAGTTAAAGTAACATTTATGTCCTCGGAACGTTCCCTCCATTTTTAATCTTTTACTTTTGTAAAAGCCAAGTACGGAAGTGGAATTGGTCAGAACCTCCAGAAGACGCACGTCCCTATTTCAGCAGCGCCCCTTCTGGTTCAAAAGACTTATTAACGCTAGTCGAACTACAACAGCACAGTCTTTCTTGCATTAATTCTAAATTTGCAATTTCCGACACTTCAGAGTTTCAAGCAAACTTTTGGGGCGTTTTTTAGAAAATATTTGTTTTAGAAATAGCGTAAATTTCGAACATAAATTACGCAAAAATTACTGATTATTTAAAAAAACTGTTAAAGAGCTGATTTTTTAGAACATTTTGTTTCAGGCAAAAATCTGTAGCTTTAATTTTGCAGTTTTGAATTGTTAACTTTTTAAAATTTTGTAGAAGGCAGAATGTTCGCCAGTATTGAGACTAGCACTATTTTGTTACTGTCCTTTGATACACAGAGGAGAAAATTTAAAGCCACAATTTGGAGCCGTTATTTACAACAAAATTGTTTTTAAAAAAATAAAAATTCCCTTCATTTCACGCAAAATAACGCAAAAATTACTCATATTTTTGAAAAATTGTCTTATTTCAAGATGTCTTTAAACAACAGATTTCACTGAGGACAAATTTCGGTCTTCGATATTGCAGTTATGGGAATGCGCCGAAAAATTAAAAATGTGCTATTTTAGAAAAAAAATTGAAGTTATCTTAAGTTCACTGATTAAGCTATTTGAGAATAAAATTTAATAAAAAATTTGGAGTCATTGTTGAGAAAACTTTGAACATTTGAGACTTCATGAAAAGCATCCTCAAAAATAAAAATATCTTTTCCAAACTCATAGGACCTGGAGTTCATTTAAATCAATTGCGGAATATCAATTTTGGAGAATCGGCCGAACGGATTAGGCGCTAGGGTTCACCACGGACGAATGGACAGACAGACTCTTTTGCGGTCAATCGATTTTCCGGCATCAAGGACCGACAAAACGCATTCTAAGTACACGACCCGTTAGAGGGATTTTTGTGGAAAAAATTCGCCCTTTTCCGGCGCACTATTAATCACCCTTACTCTTTTTACGAAGTAAGGGCGATAATGTAAAATTCATTATTGCCGTAACACACACATATGAACCCTTCATTTCATTTCTACTTTACTTGAAAGTTGTATGCATTTTTGTTTCGATTGTTCACATGACCAATTTTAACATAGTTTAGGAAAAACTATGGAACTACAAAAATAGTGAAGAATTATACTGAGACGCACACCCACCCATGGGTTCTTGAGTAAATTAATTGTAATCAAATGAGTATTTCTGTCAAAACCTCCGAACATAAGAAAGTACACAAAAAATGTTATTTTACATTTAAATGAATCGGTTAGAAAGTGTGTGTGTGTGTGTGTGTGTGTGTGTGTGTGTGTGTGTGTGTGTGTATGCATTTTGGCAAACAGGGCCAGCCCTTCCACAGGCCCTGGCCCTGCGCTTTTAAATGTCTGCTTTGCTTTCCCTTTTTCTTGCTACGCACACTTTGAAACATACCACTGGAAGCAGGACGTATCTAGAAAAGATAGGAAGGGAGGGGAAGAATGAAAAGGCATACTCGCGGAGGAATATCCGTAAAAGTCTTTTCAGCGAACTCTTAATGCTCAATTTGGGCCTGTCTTTGGTGATTTTTGGCCACTTCATCTCATGTCTACACAGAATGCTAGTTTCAGAGTAACAGAAAAATGTTGAAGTAATTTAGTGAGTAGACATGGGATGTGCAGGTACTAATAAATCGTCGTTTAGACGCCTAAAAGGGCACTGAAAATATCAAGAATAAGGAGGAAAAAACAGTCATATGTTACAATAAAAATTAAAAATTGCATTTTTTTCTATATTGTTTTGTGAACGAAAATTTTTGTTCACGTTTTGTAAACGTGCAAAACAAGCACATGACTTAAATGTACAAACCTTCTGCGAATGTAATACATTTATTTCCTCTTATAACCGTTCTGAAAAACATCGTGGATATGTCTAAATAAAGAAAGTAAGGGGAATTTTAACTTTTTTACTTATTCGTATGCCCTGATAATTTCGAACTTGTTATAACTGATCTACTGCTGACAAAAACATTGTCATTGAAAGTTCTTTAAATATTTCTTATGAAGTTTCTCAAAAACTCAATAGTTTTAAGTGAAATGAGCTTATAATTGGGCATTTTCAGAAATGTTCAAATAACATTTTCTCCAAAGCGGCTGCAAATATTTTCTTTCAACTGTTTGTACGGAAAGTGGCAAATGCATTTAATAAAATGACAGCAAGGCTCGTTTGATTAATTCCTTTTGATTCTCAATAAAACTGAACAGAAAATTTTGAATTTTGATTAAAATTACACAAGTTTATATTTTTTTTAAATGTCTCACGATAATATTTAGCCTTAACTAAGGAGATAAGAAAACTAATTAGTGCGAGAAAGTCTGTGCCATTCTGCAGCACCATTAGTTCTCTTTATCGGTTTCTCATTATGGAGTTCATTTTTGTAAGCCACAGATTTGTGAGATGCGTAATTCTCGGTCACCGATTGGTCCGACAGGCGAACCGTTCGTTATCCACCGTGACAGGTGAGAAGGGTGGGGGAACATGGAGGTTGCAGAGGTTTAATTACCAGTTCATGTTGCGAGATACAGGTTCGTTTATTACATTTTCAAAGAGGGATTAAAATAAATAACATATTCCGACAGTTAATTTTGTTATTTTTCCAATTGATGAGAAATGTGTAATATATAGGAAGGCAATTAAACATTGGTTGCAAAACCGATTTAAGGTTCCATATTTACATTATCATTGATTTTACTTAGACAAGCCATTCAAATCGTAGGGTGCAGAGAAGAAACAATGATGTGCAGGTATGATAAGTCAGAATATTATCCTCGTATGAAGAAAAAAAGTGATATGTTAGCTCACACATAAAATTTGCATAAATTATTGAAACAGAAAATGCATTCATCAATGAAGTGAAAGAACCAATGAATAAAAACGTTGGGCCGCGTAGTAGTCGAATGCGCTTCGTCTGTCGCGATTCGGCCCCTTTCCCTGACCAATGGCGCCGAATACGATGCCGCTCGGGCTCCATTGGGCGTTTTGTTACGACCCTACGCCGCCAGCCTCATTGAGGTTTTCTTGGGTGTACTCAATGGCTTTAGGCGTATGCCGGGATGGTCCCTAGTACTGTATCCCAGATATAAACGTAAAATACGCCCTACTTTTGGTTTAAATTTGTTCAGAATTGAGGCATTAGGGTGTAAGAGAATTTCTGCCATTTTACGAAAGTAAAATCATTGACTTACCACGCCCTTTTGGTAAACAAGAAACATAGGCTCTCTTCATATCATGTTAGCTTTAGAGCCCAGAAAATTGACAATGAAAATACATCAGTACTTTATGATCTGGGCTGTCCGGGTGACGCCGCGTCGAAGGCTGGGGTGCCGACGTTTCGACCGACATGTCGCGGTCCTCTTCAGTACAGCCCTGAAGAGGACCGCGACATGTCGGTCGAAACGTCGGCACCCCAGCCTTCGACGCGGCGTCACCCGGACAGCCCAGATCATAACTCTGGCCGCGGAAGCCTACGATATCATCAGTACTTTATGTTTCATCAGTTGTGGGCAGCTCACGTCCGTTAGCTAATACGATCGTTGCAACTTCGTAAGTAACGTGAAATGTCAGTTACCATTGTTTCCGCCCGAATGCCTCAATTCTAATTATGTAAATGTAAATATTCAATGGTTAGGCGGAAGAGCAGGCCTTACGGCCTGAGCCTCGCCCGAAATAAAGACATTATTGTTATTATTATTATTATTATTATTATTATTATTATTATTATTTCTATTATTATTTCTATTATTACTATTACTATTAAAATTGTTAACGCCCTTCCACACGTACCATTTTGCCGGGTAGACCCGCCAGTCGATCTGACAAATTGCATTGTGTGGAGGCAAGTTGTCCAATGAAATTTTTGTCGGGCGGTTGGTTTTGACCACACGACCACCGATTCCCCCACCATACTGCCGGACAAATTGTGTGGTGTGGAAGTGCCATTACAGCGATTCCAGACCTCAAAACGCTGGCTCAAATATGAAACAGTTGTTTAATCGGAAAATTCTCTGGTACTCAAGGGTTTTTGGAGGTCGTTGATCGAATATGATGTCGAAAATTTCAAGAAATAAAATTACAGATCAAATTTGGCAGAAAAATAAATAAAACATACAATACCGATTTTGAAAAGAATATTTGCATTGCAAGCGAATTTTGACAATGATTATGAGAATAAAATCAAGACGTTAGAAAAGTAATTATTTTTATTTGTAAATTGTAGCAATTCTGAATAATATCATCAGAAAATCACTATTAAACGGATTAAAAACTCCTTTATTCAAACACATGTCAGCAATGCAGTTACAGCAAAATACAGCAGCTTATGTAATTTTGAAAGGTAGTACGTATTATATAAAAGAAAATTGTCTATTTGACCGTAAAATTATGTAGGCCTAAACATGTAAATAATACATGTTTTTTCAGAATTTCTCATTCTTATTTTTCATTTCAGTAATTAACAAATATTCAATATTCATTTGGACAATTTTTATAAACTCGTGTTATAGTAGTACATAAACGTTGTTGTCGTGACCGGCCGCACTTAACCAAAAGTGCCGCCACACAATGACGTCAGCAGGGCGTTACCGCCCCTGGCGGCAGTGGGAAGCAGCCAGCGCGGGCCAGCCGTACCCGGCTGAGAGCGGCCGTCACGCCGGAGCGGGCGGGGAGAAACTCGACCCCGCCCCTACTACGCTGCCAGTCAGCGGGCCTGCGGCCCACGGCCGGTATAAGAAGGCCTCGGCGCGACGCTGAGGCAGTTAGCGAGCGACCGTGGTAGAGTGAGGATCCGGCGAGACAGTGGTGTTATTGTGCAGAGAGTAAGACGACGAACGCAGCGCTTCGACTTTGGACTTCCCTTCGGCTATTTGGTAACCCGGCTCTTCTTTGGTATATCTTCTGATTACGACAACACGGCTACGCTCTCTCGGCAAGTTCTTCTGGATATTCGGCACTACGGCATTGTACCTGGTTTTGTCAATAAATTTGTTGTGAGAACCCTGGTGTGTTTGATTTGGATACTTCAGTTGTCAAACATTTTAGCAACCTGATCGTATTCTCGCTGTCGTATTAGAACGCGGTTGTGCGTGGTTGGCTTTCCAACTGGGCTCTGAAGACGAATTCAAAAGATGTATTCCTCACCTGTATTTTAACTTTATGACTATAAAGGTAATCTATTGTGAGCATAAAAATTCCTAAATAGGATTTTTTTTTATTTTGGCCAGATTTTGGAGGTTGGGAATCACAGTGCTACAGCCCAAGAAAAGCGCTTCAGTTTTCGCAGATTTCCGTCACAGATGCTCGCATAGATGTCTTCTCGAAATTCCGAGCACTGCTGAAAAATCGGGTTGTTGGTCGGATAGTGTGTAGCCATTGGCCGTGTGTAGGAGCTCCATAAATGGTAGGTAAACCGCCGATGACTTGCTTGCTGATTCGTCCAGAAGATACTCAGCAATTTCCGAAAAAGTGGTTTTGCATTTTTAGCGCTGTGCTCGCGAAGACAGCTGAATACGATGGCGATTCATTCTCACAGGTTCAGGTCGCTATCGCTGTATTGACCGGACGATATGACTCCGCTGTTTCCAGTGCACAGTTCAAGTCTTAGAAGAAACGATTTCATCGTCATTATTTATACTCCTAAGATAATTATCGTTTTATAGGATAATTTTGTTATGTGTAACATATATGATAGTGCTAATGCGATACTCCCCTTTCGTAGGATAATTTCGACTAAAAACTTTTTTCTAATAAAAATGTACGAGAATTGAACGGTATTGAACAATAATAGAATACGAGTTTGCAAATGTACAAATTTTCTACAATGAATCATCTGATAATAGACTTGAAGAATATACTCTTCAGAAAAACTTAGTTGATACTAGTGGTCGTAGCTCAAAGTAGCATTCGACAAGAAGAATTACGTCTCACATTTTTACTTTCTCGCCCTTACTTCATAAGAAGAAAAAGTATTGTAATCGTGCGCCGGAATATTCAACAGAAAAAAAATCTTTTTGCCGAACCCTTGTAACGAAAAAGTGGACAAATCTTGTTCACATGTATATTAAATTACTTCTTCTAACAAGTTGTGTATTTAGAAACCTTGTTTTGTGGGCACAAGAACAATTTTGAACTTTTGCAATTTTCATAAAATCATAAATTTTAACTAAAATGAGACCGGCATTATTATTTTAAGCATCCTTTACGCTACCCGAGAACAAAGTTTAATAAAAAACTTGAAGTGTTACAAGAGCACGTACTTTCTCGCATTATTGGCAACGGTTACGCAATATTTTAATATTACACTTTCTGCCATCACTTGTAAATGTCCAAACGACGCGCCTTTGGTGGATCATTTATTTTTTAATGGTTTCGCTAGTCATAAACTGTAGCCAATTTTACTTTCTTGCTAACTCTTACGCAGTAGAGAGAAAGTTATGTAGTGTGGCGGGGATAAGAGCCAAATTTGGGGCAGAAAAACTCTTATTACTGGGCTCTGATAACGAAAAAGTGGAGAAATACAGTTGCTGCATTTAGGGGAAAAATCCTCTAACACGTGGTGTCGACAGAATCCATGTCTTGTGGATCTTTGATACCGAGAAATCGAAAGGTATTTCCGTCTGTCGACGAACAACGCTAGTGGCTAAACCGTTCAGCGGATTTTCTGCAAAATTGATAATCCCCAATCGAGTCGCGGCCCCTGTAATTGTGGGGGGTACTTTACATGAAGGCCCTGGGACATTTTAATTTAAAAAAAGTCTGTTTTTTTATTAAATTTTGATATTAGTTTGTGTGAATGACGTTTAAGAGAATGGTGACTCATGTTCATTGAAAACCCTAATTTTTCGAAAATTGCAAAAGTTCAAATTTTTTTCGGCGTCTTCCTACAACTACTATTGAGGAGCTACATACAATGACAAGCATAAGTCGACCTACACTGTTATAGCATGAACTCCTTTTTCGAAATCCCCGCGATTACTATTTTAAGAATAGTAAAGGCTAAAATCTTGTCCTAAAAAGACAATTTTCATTGAAAAATTTGGAACAGTCTTTAAGAAAATGGCGTTAAGCGTTACTGTAAATGCGAAATTTGAAGCACATTTTTACAGGAATCTATTGAGTTTTGGAAAAACTTCATTTGAAGTAAATTGAAGAACTTCTGCTCAAAAATTCAATAATGTATACAAATCCATTCAAAAAGTGCATATTGACGGTGTGAGAGATATTGAAAAAATTACATTTGTGTCATTTTTGAAAAAACAAAAGAAAATACAAAAATGAACTTTAAGTCATTAAATAAATAGCCCTTACCAATATCCGTTGGAAAAGTTTGAAGAACAAAATTGCAGCTATTTTTGAGAAAATGGCATTTGAGCGTTTCTGAAAATGCGTAATTTTGAGTTCAATTTAACAAAAAACTGTTGAGTTTTTGAGAAACTTTATTTGAACTTACTTAAAGCACATGTACTAATAAATATTAGTCTCTAATGTAAATATTACCGGCGTCAGACACAAATAACAAAAATACATTTTTGTAAATTTTGAAAAAAAATGGTATACCGAAATAAACTTAACGTCATATTAAACAGTACAATAAGCACTATTCATTGGAAAAAATTGAAGAAAAAGTGGAGCCATTTTTGAGAAAATGGCGTTTGAGCGTTTATGAAAAAGCGGGATTTTGAGCTCATTTTGACAAAAAACTGTTGTGTTTTTGAGAAACTTTATTTGAAGCACATGTACTCATTAGTATAATAATGTGAAGAAATCGCCTCTAAAGTATGTATTACCGACATGAGAGACAAGTCAAAAAACAAAATTTTTCTATTTTTTGAAAAATCAAAAGAATAGAGATATATGGCGTTTATGTCATCGTATAAGGTTCGCTAGCACTAATCATGCCAAAAATTTAAAGAAAAAATTTGAGCCGTTTCGAGAAAATCTTGCTTTTGTAATTTTTTAAAATTGCAAATATTGCACGCACTCTGGCACGAAAACTACTAAAATTCACAAAAAAATCTACATGACCTTAATGAAAGAACTATTTATGGACAACAAATTGCATTTGAAACAAAAGTCTCTATCTTCAATATTGTAGTTGTAAGAAGTTGTCGAAAATAAATCATACTTTTACAATTTCCGAAAATTCAGAGTTAATCCTGAAAATATGATATATACCACCTTTATAAACGTATTTTACTTTATTATACAAGAAATTTAAAGAAAAAGTTTGAAGCCATTTTTGAGAAAATTTTGTATAAGTTCCTAGGGCTGCGTATAAAGTCCCCCCAAAAATTAATGAATGACTAGATGGACCGAATGACGGACGGACCTTCTGCTTTCAATTGTCTTTTCTGCATTAAGGACCCACCAAACAGGGATTCTGGTTACACCACGTGTTAGAGGATTTTTTCCTTAATTTAGCAACTGAATTTATCTACTCTTTCGTCATCAGGGAATTGGCAATGAATTTTTTCTGCCGAAAATCCGCCGATTTTTCGCGCAGCATTCACTGTCTATAAATATTACTCCGTCTACAAGAAAGTGAAAATGGAAAGAGATGGTTACAACAGAAGAAGAGGTTATATTTCTCTCCACTCTGAGAAAGAAGTCGCAAGAAAGATATTTCGAAGAGTGATAAGTTTAGACCAATATTCTTGAAACTACCAGTTGCAAAAGAGCACAAATTCACAATTCAAAAATTTGTAATACTGTATTATGAAGATGGTGTTTTGAAAGGTTCCCAAACCTATTCTTCTAACTTCTTTGCATTCGCGTTTCTTAAGACAAATATAATAGTACCGAGTTACAAGGATATTGAATTACGCGATGTGCGACAACCAGGTGTAAAAGCACAGATCTGCTGCCGCTGGCACGCTTCCTAAAAGCCCAAAATGTGTGGCGTGAGGCGTGGCGTGAGGCGTGGCGTGAGGCGTGGCGTGAGGCGTGGCGTGAGGCGTGGCGTGAGGCGTGGCGTGAGGCGTGGCGTGAGGCGGTCCACTGTGCCCGCCGCCGCCCGCCCTATCGACTGCGCATGCATGTTTTAGCGACTCAAGTTCACACACCGCCCCATGCAACTTTAATCCGCCCCCGCCCCCGCCCGCGAGCGCGCTTCCGGGTCCTTCCGGCCCCGCCCGTCTCAGCTGCGGCAGATTGACAGGCGGAGGTTCATTGTTCAGGAGGGCGAGGGCAAATGAATCAATAAGGAGGTCGCGGGCCCCAGACGGCGACAGCCAAGGGACCGCGCCGCCACCGCTCCCGCCTCCGTCGTCTTCCTTCTTCTCTTCCTTGTTTATTTGCAATATTTGACTCCTGCGTGATAGTTTAGAAAATGACAAGCCACCATGTATCTTATTATATTCTACAGGAAGGTGCGAAATCGCAAACCTTTTTGAAAATATTAGCAGTTTTACCAAAGTAAAGATGGCATTATATTAAACATTTCATTAATTAAAGTTACTTTTAAAAGTTATATTAAAAATATAAATTATGGAAAATTTGGTAACACATTGTACTACGCTGCTTTTGTGGCATTTGCTGGAGTAAATGTCAACGCTGTTCGAATAGAACCGATACTATTTAATGAAATAATAATTACTTTATTTTTGACGATAGCTAAAAAATGTAACTATTAAAATGGTGGGCTTGAAAGTTCTGTTTACTAAACTTTTAATCATACGAATCAAAAATGTAATATCTTCCTATACTTAATAGATTTTGTTTCGTAATTCTGTCAGCCTCTCCTCAGTAACCGATTCAATTTCGCATTTCGCTAGGGAAAACATTCCACGAGCCTCTGTTGTTGACACTTCGAAGAAACAAACTTCATCTTCTTACTTCTCTCAGATTTGTCTCAAAATTTTCAACAAATTTGTGAATCTGATAACATCACATTCCTTACAAAAATAATATTTTCTCTAAGTGTCGCATTATGATGCTTGGTGTCATTTATTTTTTTATCTTTCAGGACTGGACATTTTATAAACTGTTTTCTTCTTACGATTCTCTCTCCAGATTTTGATGTGATTGGTCACAAAACTAATGAATTCCAAAAATACCTTTTTAATGGAATTTTGTTTTAAAATTAAATTAAAAATTTATTTAAACGTCATCTACATCTTTACAGCTAAATTAAGTCGAAGGAGAGAGAAGTGTGGAAAACAGAGCTAAGTGAAGTGATTATTCTTCTCTCCTCGGCTTTCCTCATTCGTTTGTCTCCATTTATCTGGGCACAATTGCTAATGATATCTCCAATAAAACTAGTGGTGAAACAACATTACATTCTTTTTCGCAATTTTCAAAAATTAAGTCGAAGGAGAGAGAAGTGTGGGAAACAGAGCTAAGTGAAGTGATTATTCTTCTCTCCTCGGCTTTCCTCATTCGTTTGTCTCCATTTATCTGTGGCTGCACAATTGCTAATGATATCTCCAATAAAACTAGTGGTGAAACAACAATACATTCTTTTTCGCAATTTTCAAAAATTGAGATAAGTTAACGAAAATGAGACCTGCACCATTATTTTAGGCATTCCTTGTTCTATTTGTGAAATAGATTTAAACAAAAAACTTGTTGCCTTTTTCAGAAAAGGTATTTTTAAAAAAAAAAAATTTTTTCAAAAAAATTGGACATGCCCTTTCGTAAATATGTCACTTTTTAAAACATATTTTAATTCATACAAGAATCTCTCATCAAATTTGTAGTTTTGCAACGTTACATGTCTGAAAATTTCTAAAATACAAAGAATACGCCCGAAAGTGACTAGCGCCAATTCTTTTACTTTATTTGATACATACTAAAATACAATTTAAAGACAAAAACTTGAACCGTTTTCTAAACAAAAAGTTATTTAAAAATTGTCTAAATTTCTCGCAAGGTTAAGCAAAAAGTACTAAACTTTCGAAATATTGTAGACGACCTTATTTTAAAATATCTTTTAATAACGGATTTTATTGAGAAAAATCTTAATCTTTGATATTGTGTTTGTAGAAAGACACTCAAATATTGAAATTGTGCAATTTTCAAAAAAATAGGCATTTTAACAAAAATGAGTCCTACGGGCTGGGGGACAGACGGAGACTAGCGGATGGT
The DNA here is from genome assembly GCA_964035755.1 of Teleogryllus oceanicus. Classification (NCBI taxonomy): domain Eukaryota; kingdom Metazoa; phylum Arthropoda; class Insecta; order Orthoptera; family Gryllidae; genus Teleogryllus; species Teleogryllus oceanicus. The sequence goes on along the minus strand of CAXIVR010000006.1, from coordinate 59,338,202 downwards.
CGAACGGGCGGACTGGCGGACGGACAAACGTTTTGCCAGCAATCGATTTTCCGGTATCAAGGACTCAGTAAACATGCATTCTTATTTCACTTTTCAACATGTGGGACGTCACACACGGAACTACAAAATTTCAGTGACATTCTCTCCTTTCATGAAATCTTTCTCAAAAAGAGTGTGACATAATCAGGGTTTTGAAACTGGGATTTAAGAATATTGTTTTTTTCATGAACGATTTCTTTTGTATTTCTTATTCAATCTGCTACTGATGTTCATTGATGTATACCGTACATAATCCTTTCATAGAAGCTACGCATTTCTGTATATTGCTTCGAAATTGCGATCGGTCAGTGCACTTTCTTTAGTTTGAGAATGTGAGATATTGCTCGTTCAATTATAATTTTTTCATATTAAATTAAATATATAATTTAAATTAGTGGGGATACAGAATGCCAGATACTTTCTCTAACTAGTTAGTTTTCTAATTTCTTTGGTCTGGGCTAGTTTTTCCTTTTTGACTCACCCTCTTCTCAACTGCCATCTATGGTCAAACAAAGTAATTTTTTTCACATTCAGTAGATGTTTTTGCTGTCCTAATGATAGAACGGGAATATAACTTTAAGAAAATTATAAAAGATATATGGAAATTTTCGTTTAAAAATTTGGAGCCATTTTGAAGAAAATTCGTTTAATATTTACTGTAAATGCCAAACTTGAAGCTCTTTTTCATACTAGACTTTTAGTTTTTGAGACGCTGCATTGAAAGACATTTGAAGCTCTTCCACTCACAAAATCAATGTGTACAAATCGCCATATTAACCGCGAAAGAGATAAAAAAATACATTTGCTTAAATTTTGAAAAACAACAACAAAAGAATACAGCATAATTAATTTTATGTCATATTTGCATATAACACTATCCATACTAAAAGTTTAAAGAAGAAATTGGAGTCATTGTTGAGAAAATGGAGTTTGAGCGTTTCTGAAAATGCAGAATTTTCAGCTCTCTTCACGTAAAATTTTCGAGTTTTTGAAAAACTTTATTAAAAAATGACAGGAAGTAAAAAAAATTACATTTTTGTAATATTTGAAAAAAAAAACAACAAAAAAAAGGAACATTTAGGCTTAAAAAATTTTAAAGATTTTTTTTAGCCGTTCTTGAGATAATCATGTCTATGTTATTTTTTAATATTTCACGTATTGCACGCAATATTGCACGAAAACTTCTGAAATTGACAAAAAAATTATATGATTTTAATGAAGGAACTAATTATGGAAAAATAATTTTACTTGAAGAAAAAAATCTCCATCTTCAATTTTGTAGTTGTAGGAAGATGTCGCAAAAATGTAAACTTTTGCAACTTTCGAATATTCAGAGATAACTATGAAAATTGGACATACTCCAACTTTATAAAAGTGCATTTCTCTCTGTTCTTACAAGAAATTTAAAGAAAAAATTTGGAGCCGTTTTGAGAAAATTTTGAAAATGTTCCAGAGGCTTGATGTAAAGTACCAAATAATAACGAATGCTTTTCAAAATCGCAGTGCTTCGAATGAGACCACATCGGCAAGGGTTTATTCAGGTTGGAAAAAATTCCTACGTAGAATTTAGACGCTAGTGTTGTTCACATACGTGTACATAAAAAAAACACTTTTGCGGTAGCAACGACCTACAGTTCCTGAAATCTGACTTCATAGCATGTTAGATGGAGTATTAGAACAGAATTTAACTACTTTTTCTCTATCAGGCCCGAATAATACGTGTTTTTCTGTAAAAAAAAAATCGGCGTTTTTTTGCCGCACAATTGCATAACTTCCACTATAATACGTATATTACTCAGTATATACGTAGTGCGTATGCCAGCGAGTAAAGATTTACATCGTCCACACTTTCTTGTGATTGCACTTTTCTTGAAGGCATAACTCATTAAAATTTCTTATAAGATTCGTTTACCTTTACATGATCCATAACATTGTTCGGTGTCATGTCATGTTTCGTTATTTTATTACTACCAGTTAATACAGATTTGTTTATCTCCAATTTTACATTTAGAATGATGTGTAATACGTAATTCATATTAGCCGATATTACAGTAAAGTTTCAGTTAACTTTCTAGGATTCACAATGAATACAAATCTTAATGAATACCCATTACAACTCATAATTGACAAAGTCTAATCTAAACACGCTTTTTACTGTATAGGAAGTTCATCAACATTATTACTCTTTTTGTGAATATCAAGAGAATTTCACCTCGCTCTGAATTCTAGTTATCAAGTTGCTATTAGCCTAATATTTACTCTTACTCATATTTTTCGAAAACCGTATTTTAAATTAACGTTTCAAATAGATTTACATGTTTTGAAATTTATAATACTGAATAAACACTTTAATTTCCTTTATGTATTCAGATTTTGTCCTCTTAAATTAATTTTTGTTAAAAATGGACAGGTAAAAATAAGTAGTAATCTTCCGGAATAAAAAATATTAAAATTTCATTAATAAATAATTTTTTTGTGGCGGAAGATTACTTCTTTTTACCTATTCGTATGGATTTTCACAAGATTTCTGAGTTTTCACCGACTTTATTCATCTTGAAAATCTCCGGAGTTGGTTAGAATTCGATATTTATAATAATTTTCAAAAATGAAATTGTAATTTATTTGTTTTTTATACATTAATTTATTAGAACGTTTAGAATTTAATTTTTGTATTGCTTTCTATGCTGCGTTATGGTTCGTTGGATTCCTTTCAATGTGCTCTTCGTCAAAGGCCTGTCTTTCATGTGCATGCCCTGTTTGCTTTCGAGGCAGGCTTTGTGAATCACGCGCCCGAGGCCGCTGTGAGAGCTTCATTCGTCCATTATTATTTTAACATAGATAACTCAGCTCATCACACAAAGCCTTCACAGTAATTTATTTCGCTTTTGTTTCCAAAAAATAAGCTGCGTTGACTAGAAGCGTGTTGAGATTCTTATTTTCTCACCAAACTTACTTGCTGATGAACTTTCTGAAACATACTCATTACTATTGGCAAATTTAATGGGGTAGCAAGAAAATGTTGTACTCTGACAATTTCTTCTACTACTTCATTTCAATAATATTTTTTTCAAAAATTAATATTTCGAGTATTAATATCACTTATAAAGATACCCGTTTTAATTATTTGTAATATTAAATAATTCCTTTACAACACTCGTTCGGAAATTAATATTTTACATTTTGAAGGCGACGTTTTTGTCCGAGTGTGGTTATCAATGCAAACAGATCGATGATAAAATAATTACAGTTGTGTACAAATTAATTGGGTCAAACTATTAAACTTTCATTGTGCACATTTATTATTATATGTACTACATCATAGTTTTGAAGCTTACTGTATATTAGTAACCAATGTATCCTCCTTTTTTCTGTAAAGACCTTCTCAACACGTTGTGGCATAGATTCGACCAGGTTAGAACAATATTTCGTCCATATTTGCCTCTTCTCTTTGTAGACAATGAGGTGGTATCACTATATGCCCTAATGAGTATTGAAACACTAGATTTTTCCACACCAACAACAGAGACAACGTCTCTTGTACTCATATACGTGTGTTCATGAAGAGCTACTATTTTATTTTGGCCATCTTCTTTGGTGAAATGTCAATTTGAACACGATGTCCACTTGTTTTGATATATTATTGTATACAATTGTATTGATTTAATATTGTATCTAGTTGCATTATATATTGATTTTGCATTGTACCCAATTAAGCTTGCATAATGTTATATCTGTAATTTTGTACTGTATGTGTGACTTTAAAAGTCGCTAACAACCACGTTGTTGGTGCGACTATCAATAAGTTAACTAAAAAATGTTAGTAATTGGAAGTTTCTGACGTCTGAAAACTTATTTCACCCCTCGATTCAAATAGGTATTTTATGTTGAAAGAATGAGAGCTACATATTTCTTAAGAAACCAACATTCTTGGTAAGAAATACTCCGATTATGTATAGTCAGTATCAAAGAGTGTGAAGAACGTCAGTCCAACGAGTTTTTAGCGCATTTGAGGTGATACATAATTTTCAAAAATGCAACAAAAGAACGCAGGATAAAGGGAATTCAATAAGTATTATTACTTTCTGGTTTAGAATATGGAAGCGGTAAGTTCTGTAACTTTAAAGAGAAGAAAGTATAAGGTACAGTTTTAGCATCTTTATTCCGAGTAAAGATCCAGAAACATAACCATTGATTCTTTCATTGAAAAAATTGCGGGTCAGAAGTAAAATAAATCTTCTGAAGACTAAAATGAAGGACTGCAAGGCTAAGAGCAAAAGAGCTCTCTTTAAAAGACGACGTCATCAGAGGGAAAATAAAAGTGTGCTCTGAGCCATTCAAAACCTATACAATGGAGCAACTAATTACATTAAGGAACAAGACGATAAACTTCATTAAAACCTGTTTTTCAGAGACTCAGGCGGTAGGGGGTCTGAATGGATGTGGTTTATTCTCTTAGAATTAGGATTTGTGATTTCCAGCATGTTCAGCACGGGAACAAATCCTTGGACGAAGGTTGTGATACTGTAAAAGGTAAAACAGCTAGAGGTATGGCAGGTTTTACTCCTGACATATTTAGCGAGTTTCAAGTCAAATGCTTTTAATCTGACACAGTGATTCGAGACGTTCACTTGCGTCCAACCAGTCAGCTCGGTTTGCGAGCACAAAATTGCGGCGTCGCCTTCTGTACCCAACACAACCCTTGCAACAGCCCTTATATCCTGAGCAGCATCACAACAACCTTTGAAGCAGCCCTTATATCCTAAGCAGAACCTTAAACGCGGGAAAACAGAAAATTCTATTTCTTATTGTGGGGTTGGTTCCCAATTTCCTTGCTGTACTATTTTCTTCCTGATAATAAGAAAAGGAACAGCGTTTGCGAAGAGTTGTCAGTGCTAACAGACAAGCAACAATGCGTGAAATAACAGCAGAAATCAACGTGGGACGTACGACGAACGTATCCGCATGGACGTGCAGCGAAATTTGGCTTTAATGGGTTATGGAAGCAGAAGACCGGCTTGAGTGGTTTTGCGAACAGCACATCGCCGGTTGCGCCTCTCCTGGGCTCGTGACGATATGACTTGGTCCTTAGATGGCAGAAAAATCGTCACTTGGTCAGATGAGACACGATAAATTATTAAGAGCTGATGGGGGATAGGGTTGTGGCGCAGACCCCGCGAAGCCTTGACCTTAGTTGTCAACAAGGCACTGTGCAAGCTGGTGGCTCCATTATGGTTTGGGCGGTTTTTACAAAGAACGGACTATATCCTCTGATCCAACTGAACCGATCATTGACTGGAAATTATGTTCAGCTACTTGGAGACGTGGTCAGTTCGTGCACAAAATCCGGCACCGGCAACACTTTGGCAATAATGGACGGCTGTAGAGGCAGCATGGCTCAATATTTCTGCAAAGGACTTCCAACTACTTGTTGAGTCCATACCACGTCGAGTTGCTGCACTTCGCCGGCCGAAAGGAGGTCCCACACGATGTTAGGAGGTATCCCACGACTTGTGACCTTTGCGTAATATACAAGAACTACAACGGTCTCTGGCTTCTTGTCTGTCAGTCCTTTCTTTTAGGCACTTCAGGGTACATATTATGAGGAAACTGGGTACGTTCGAAGCTTGATGTTGCAAGCCGCCTCCTGCCCCAGTGGCCCCGTGCGCCGCCCTCCGGCGGAGGAGAGTTGCTTCCTCGCCCACGCGCGCCCACCTGCGCCCGCGGCCCCACATGCCACGGCGACTCGCCGTTCGCCTTCCTGCGAGAAATAAACAAAGGCATAATCAAAAACCAATGTGCATAGCATAGATAGCAAGATGTTATAGCATACAGCTGTCCTATTACCCCACGAGTTTTTTGTACTGTTAAATTAGCCAATGCGAACGCGACTCTCGATCACGTGGCTGTCGGAAAGAAGCGAAAAGGAGGGGAGAGAATGATTGTGGTTTGAAACGAGAGAAAACATGCAGTCGGCAGTGAAAAATGCCGAGGGTTGGATAATGCAATACAGCGTATCTTCCCGTCAATTGGTCTCGGCACCGGCGAAGAGTAATCTCTTCCCAGCCAAGATCTTTTGCTTTTTCCAACCTCTTCGTACGCGACGAAGCGAAAGGGCTGACGTGTGCGGGTAACGCTGTTCTCATTTCGATATGTTAGTCTAATTTAGGTTGTCGGCATTTGGTGAGTTCCAAATCACGTTCTCACTATACGGTGCGTCTGCAACAATTTGCTGTAGTTCAAACTGAATTAAAATTTTTTAGCATGGTGCTTTTGCTGTGATTACAACTGTTAACTTTAATTTTAACCTTGGGTTGGGGCCCGGGGCTACCCCCAATCGACTGAGAGAAATATTGTGAGAAACGTAAACAGAGTCCATGAGCGATTCGAGGGCGATCGGGCAGTACCTCTCACGTTTAGGGCGCTCGTCGCATTTAGCTTCGGAATTGTACGACGAGCGGGGGCGTATAAGAGACTGTCGAGATCCGTGGAAGCCTAAAACACGTTAACGAGCTTGGACATCATTCTATTCAACGATGGCTCCCGACCCCTAATGGCTGGCTCGGACTGGAGGACGGCGCCTACACAGGGCGACCTCGTCCATCATTAATTGGCGCGAAAATCAGACCGACAGGTTCCCTGCAACGCACCACCGCGTGGTCTGCGATCTGTGACAAACGTCACGATTAGTGCAATGGGCGAAGGGCCGTGCCAACGGGAAGGTAATGTGCCGACTCGGTTATCCATATTGCTGCCCTTTCATAATGAGCTCTTAAAATACGACGGCAGCAGGCCATAATTAGCCGATAATATGTTCAGTCAAAATTGCAAAAGGCTATGTAAACGCATGCATGTCAGTAGATTTTCTTTTCTTTTTCTGTTAATAAGTTCGCAACGTGGCTCTGATGTTGCGATTGTATCAATACGTGTATGTGAAATGAATAACCTAACCCAGGACCCCCGTACAGAGACAGATCTGTCGCGCCGGCGAGGTCAACAGCACAGACCGCCCTCCCCCGTTGGCCTCTAAAATATTGCGCATGGTCGGATCACTACACAAAATGGATGGCCCAACGCGCATGAACGGCCGGATCTTACAATATGTAGTACGAACGATGTTACTGCTTCTTAGTGTGGAGATCTGTACACAATTGCTTAGTCATCCTTTATCTCTTTTGGCACTGATGTATTAATTTTATTTAAAGTTCCAACAATACTAGACTCATTTTGGGAAAGCGTTCAGCGCCCTCAGAGGACTAGAAACTATCGCACGTGACAACCATACGTTTGTTCAAAGAGACTTATTAATTACATGTAGACATAGTGACTATATATCTTATGCGTACTATTAGATCTACAATAATCATAACCATCATAACGAAATGCTTTATCACACATTTCCAATTTGAGTCAATGTACACTCAATATTTCTATGGATAATAAATTCAGTTGTAGACGTACACATTCAATTTAGTGGTATTATGATGCCATAAACCGAGTGAATGGACGTTTACATTCTGACGCAAAGAGCCGCTCGGCTGCAGCGAGAGCGCGCATGCGCAGTGCAAGGGCAGCCCCCACCCCTCCCCCGCCCACCCTGCTGCCTGAGCACACTTCGCGCGCCGGTCGACGGAGCACAATTTGCGTCCTTCGTCAAGGCAACGGAGACTGACTTCCTACCTCTGTATGACAGTCCGTTCATATTTAATGAACACAAAAGGACAATGTGCCAAAAATTACATGTTTGGGCGTTGTAGGTAAATTCAAAACATGTAATGGGTCTTCCATCATCCATTAAAATGACGAAAAGTCATCGAAGCCCATATTATCAGCTTATGAGAGCACATGAAAATCTCAAATCTGCCAAAAACGGCATACCTGCCTTTCTAGGGTTAAAAATTGAAAATGTTTCAACCTCCCTTTTTCATGATTTTTGTTTCCCCATTTCATTATCAATATTTGTTATAATTTCAGTTCTTACAGCATGTTTGACTATGGATAAAAAATTGAGCCCATTCACTCGAAAACTGAAAAATCAGAATACGTTTTGAAATACTTGTAGAATTTTGTCTTAATATAATATTGTTTAATGAATTACTATGTTATTATACACATCTACCATTACTTGACAAAAATGTAACAATTTTTTTCATTAAGTTCAAATAATGATGCGAGAAAGTCGATAGTTCTATTTACAGTGCCAAAAATTGAAGAAAATTATATGAAAACATATGAATACTAATAGTGATATCGGTTTATTAACTATTCAAAACCGTCGAAAGCATATTGGTATCAAAGCAAATGTAGCCAATTGGTCCTGGAGTCCTCTGCTAATAATGCAGGGACCTTTTGTACCTTGATATTCCTAGGTTTAATGTCACACTGCGATTACAAGAATTTGAAAGTGCAATAAACATAATTTTGTCACGCGGAGAACATTTTGCTTAGAGGAGCAACATTTCTACCAATGCAGATCAATATCAGAACTACGGAAAAGTATCTACTACGAGTATTTTATATTCGTGGCCTAGTCCTAGCTCGGTGAACCACTTAACTCGTTGTGAGATATCCCTCTATCTCTCTTCTCTCTCTCTCTCTCTCTCTCTCTCTCTCTCTCTCTCTCTCTTTTATTTAAGGTCCCATCAACATCTAGGTAATTCGCGTCCACTATTAGAGTTAACGTTATGGTAACTGAACAGGAAACGATACGATGGTAAGGGATGAAGCATGCCCGAGGTGGGACTCGAACCCGCGATCGTTCGGTCCGAGATCGCTTTGACGCTACTGCCTTAGCGATCTCGACCAGCGGATCGGCAGCCATTTTTACTTGGACATCAATTGGCTGCTGGATTCTGCAGCACGTGTGAGACGGCGCAGGGGCAGGGCATATGCCCGACTCACGACTACAGCGTTCCGAAGATGTGCGCCGAAAATAAGATAATTACTCCAACATCTTTTATGCACAGCGAAGCAACGCGGCAATGGTGCAGTATCCGGATTTAGAAAAAATTGTTTGCAATACCTTGAATAAATACATTCTGGGAAAGTTTCTCATTGGTCTGGGAAGTGTTGCGATAAGCTGAAAGAAATTTTAAACGAAGTTCTGTGCCATTCGGTGCTAAACTATTTTATGGTCATTTTGCGATTGCATGTAAACTATGGGGAATATAAAAATGATGACTCATGATTTTGCCTTCATTTCTTGTTTCAAATACTGTAAGTATTTTCGAGGGAAAAGGGCTACCTGCATGATTCAATCTGAGGAGAGCGCTTCCCATACTTTGTATATTCAATGACCTTCAACAAAATCCCTTTCCCTAGACGTGACGTAAAACAAAGGTTCGTCGATGTTCTTTCGTATATTTAGAGATCTCTCTGTTGCTATGGTGTAAGGCGAGAATTTGGAAAGGTACTTCAGCTTTTTGATGCAATTAACGGAGTCACGTCTTGAAGCAAGAGCCACGCTGCTTTCTATGACCAGTCTCCTTCTCTCTCTTTCTGTCCTTCAGATTAGCAACTCAAACCTTCTGCGAAAAAGAAAGTCCCTACTGTAGAAGAGTCGCCTAAAGTGCAACCCTGGATTGACGATGATGAAGTGTGTGAGGGATGAATCGTAGTTGTGGTAGTAAACTCAGGGGAGGCAGAACGACCTCGAGAAAAGCTTCCACGTTCACGAAAGGACCCTCACAAAGGCCAAGTCACTTGCTGGGTATTCGAAGCACGGCCTCAGAGGTGAAAGGCGAGTCCCTTCGCGTGGGTCTTTTTGCCGACCGACGCAGTCCGTGACCCCACGCGAGGGCCCTGCGGGGACGCGTCGCCCTGCGAGCGAGGTTTTAGCGCTAGTGACACGTTACAGCCCTGGTGCAATCCCCTTCCGAAGTGGGGCGGGGCCGGGCGACGGGCGTGCGCGCGCGTGCGCGTGGGGCCCGGGGGGGGCGCGGGCCGGCGCGGGGCTGGCGGGCGCCGCCGACCTGGTGAGTCCCCTCTCGCGCGCCACAAATCGCTGCTTTTACATTTATTTATGCTCGTTCGGCCTAAGCCCTGTCTTTCCCATGCTGGCTTTTTTTTGGATTTGGCCATTCCTTGGCAAGTTGAGGTTAAAATACTGGGGCTCGTTTTATTAATTAGTTTTCCTTTAGATGCTATTCAATTCTAATCTTCATTTTGGGGCATAAACTGTGAGAATTGCATTCGTCGAACATTAGAAAGGGAAAAGGGAAATATTTTACACGATATTATTAATTGAGGGAGGTTTAAGTGTATCTTTGGGAAATTTGGATTTGATTCCACTTTGGATGTTTGCTGCTCGGCCTAGATAGAATTTCAGAGTGGAATAAGATGAGGAGAGGGAACAATAGAAGTTATTTACTACTTTTCACTTTTCCGTATGCGTACGTATTATGCGGCGTAGTATACGTAGTGGTGTAGAGAAAATTATGAAATGCTGCGGAACATCGATTTCGAGATTTCAACGGAAATACGTTTTGGGGTCCCCTGATACCGAAAAAGTTCTTTTTTCAAATCGTCCTCTCTCTGTGAACACCACGAGTGCCTAAGCCGAACGTAGGATTCATTCCTAATTGAAGAAATCCCTGTCGATCTGGCTCTAGTTGAATCTTTGAAATTCTGAAAAACATTCTTAGAAATTTGGGGGCACATTACATGAAGCTTATATTTTCAAAAATATATGAACTTATATTTTCCAAAACTTTTCTCAAAAACGGCTGCAAATATTCTCTTTGAATTTCCTGTAAGAATATTTTAAAATACACGTATAAAGGTGGCATAGATCATATTTTCACGGTTAACTCTGGATTTTCGAAAATTGCAAAAGTTTGGATTTTTTCAACGTTACAAAAAATGATTTTCTTAAAAACTGCTCCAATTTTTTTTGTAAAACGTTTTGTAGGAATAGTGATAAATGCACTATATGACATAAACGCCATATTGCTCTATTTGTGTTTTTTTCAAAATTTACACAAAGTATTGTTTTAAATATCTCTCACACCGTTAATATACACATTTCCAGCGATTTGTAGACACTATTACATTTAAGAGTTAAAATGTCTCAAATGACTTTAATTGAAGTTTTTTTGAAAACTCATTTTTTTGTGAAAAAGAGCTTAAATTTGTATTTATAGTAATGCTTAAACGCCATTTTCTTAAAAACAGAAGCAAAGTATTCAATGAAAATTGAAATTTATGAAGGTGTTTTAATCTTCCTTAATATTCTGAATGAAATATTTCGGTTTCACTCGTACTATTAGGAAACCAAAAAAACGAGAAAATTAAAAAAAGTACTTTGGGCGATGATAGATGGCAGCTGGCAAGAGTATGCGGCAAGACCGAATAGCTAGCCCAGACTAAAGAAAGTAGAAAACCAATACGAGAAAGTCTGTGCCATTCTGTAGCACCACTATTGTATATATGTTCTAGCACGGAATCGATTTGGAGTTCTCTGTGAATTTGATGATTAGGTTTAAAGAGTCTTAATTGATTTCCTCAGGTCTTTATTTATGGACTATTGGCATTTTCTGTATAGCAGTAATAGCTTTATTACCATACTGGGTAAGTATAAATTAGTGTGGGTAGGATAATAAATTTATAGGAATCTGGCATTCTTTTGTATTAAGCATTGCATGTTATTATACAAAACCAAGCTCATATTTCTTTCATCAATTCAGACTTTCAAAAACATAACTTTCAGTGGAGCCTAAAAGAATGAGCACTCTCTTCCTCACATTATTACAAAAGCCTCTTGGAACAAACACACTTTTCATTTCAAGTAGTTTCTGTAATAATATTGCAGGAAATTTGAGCGCTGCTTTTTCTTCCTCTCTGAAATTTTGCTTTGCACTTTTAAAACACTTCTCTCAAATTAACTCCTAATTTCATTAATGATGTTTTCATTTTCTTTGGGGCTTTCATGCTTCTATTTTATAAGTCAATACACGATTCTTCAATAGTAAACAAAATGATTAATTTTAAAAATTTTCATTTTGTTGATTATGTAACTAATGCAACCTGGCAGACGTCTTTCTCCCCATCTTCCTCTCCCTCCTTTTCTCCTTCCATCTTTTTCTCTCTCTCCATATTTCTATGTCTCTCTGTCTCTCTCTCTCTTCGTCTCTGTCAGTCTCTATCAGTCTGTCTCTCTTTGGTCTTTCTGTGTCTTTGTATGCCTGTGTCTGTCTGAGTCTGTCTATCTCTTCCTCTTTCTGTCTGCCTCTCTCTCTCTCCTCTCTTCTGCTCCTGTATCTGTCAGTATCTATCTATCTGTCTCTGTCTCTATCTTGTCTCTGTCTGTCCGTCTCTTCTTGTCTCTGTCTGTCCGTCTCTGTCTGTCCGTCTGTCTCTGTCTGTCCGTCTGACTCTGTCTGTCCGTCTGACTCTGTCTGTCCGTCTGACTCTGTCTGTCCGTCTGACTCTGTCTGTCCGTCTGTCTCTGTCTGTTCGTCTGTACTTCTCTGTCTGTCTCGTCCCTGACGTCTGTCTCTGTCTCGTCTGACTCTGTCTGTCCGTCTGACTCTGTCTGTCCGTCTGACTCTGTCTGTCCGTCTGACTCTGTCTGTCCGTCTGACTCTGTCTGTCCGTCTGACTCTGTCTGTCCGTCTGACTCTGTCTGTCCGTCTGACTCTGTCTGTCCGTCTGTCTCTGTCTGTCCGTCTGACTCTGTCTGTCCGTCTGTCTCTTCTATGTCTGTCTGTCTGTCGCTGCCTCTCTATTTCTATCTCTGTCTCCTGCTCTCTCGCGCCGCCTGACCTGTGCTCCTGAGCCTCGCTCTGCGACACGCGGCACCGCCCAGCAACAGTGGAGCGCAGGTAGAGCCCAGTTGGAATGGAAGCTGAACTAAAATGAAGCGCCATCTTGTGTTGCAGCGCCATGTAGTGGAGTTACGACCAAATTAATAGGGCGAAAACCTTCTGCGTGAAAAAACAAACGAATACGTAGATGTGCTATCCATCATGGAGATCGGGCACATCGCTGTTGGACTCTGGCGGACTACATTAGAAACCAATCTGCTCTTAGTGACAGTGGTGCATCTAGAAACATTTTATTTAAATTATTTATTTTCCGCATTCGTGTTGTATTAACCTTTACCAAACTTTGCAAGAACACTGCGTCAATTCCTGAAGACGAGCCTGTAAATATTTCTATTCTATCATACAACAATATTTCATTCTATCTATTCACTCACTCCTTTTTGTGGAATCAATGTCGATTTCATGTCGTTCAATTTACTTTTATTAGTACAAATTTTAAGTAACTCATTTAATTTTTAAAATAGTGTTAAGTTTTTGCCCAATTAGGTGTGACGATAAACCAAATTCCGATAGAATGGACGAATGACGTGTTTGCAAAAATTGGCAAGTGGTCTGTATGTAGACTCAACAAAACATTTAGCATTAGTATCAATTAAATGTTGGAATTTGAATGAACAGTCCTGCCAAATTGTGACTGATCTCTAGAAGTCGTAAAAGTCTCAAACGTCCTCTTCTAAGAAAAACGTATGCACTCTTTTATGTTTACTTTCTAAATTAACATTGAACCCACGAAACGATTGCACTATATTTTAATTTCTGCTGTGATGTAGTTTTGAGTATGATACACGATGCAGTGCTTCAAGGTGAGTGTGTCAGTTGATAAAAGAATATTATGAATTATTCTTCATGAAATGAAAATTCTCTTAATATTTTTCTTCATATTATCCTACTTTCATTTTTTTGTCCAGAATCCAATATGTGCATATTATGATATTTTGGTTTCAATTTACGAATTGTAAAGTTTGAAAAAGTAAATAATTGCAAAGGGAACACGTGAATAACATGTTTGCACATCTTTGCAAAATTATTCACACTTCTCAACGATTATTTTGATGTGAAATGAAATGGTACGGCATGAAGGTAATTTGTAATTGGTCGAAGATGGAAATCTCGAGGGAGTATTCAGGAAACGACATCATACCAACTCTCAGAAGAAAAATCTTAATGTTTGGAGCATTTCTATTTTTCTCTCTCATTATATATAATGAGAGAGAAAAATAGAAATGCTCCGAATGACACTCTTACGGACATATGTATGAATATGAAACAATCATATACGGTTTGGTACATTCATTTTACAAACGCACATGCTTAAATAGTAGATGGTTGAATAGTAGTAAGTAGAGACCGGATTATTATGTAATTACACATTTCTTGTCTTTCAGCTTACCATTCCCAAAACTTATCTTGGCGAATCGTTGCTGTCCTAACAAAATATGCAAATTTTTCGTTACATATTTTACATATTTGGTTATATATTACATATTTTGCTGTTTTCACAAAATATTTTTTATTTCAATTTTCTTTTGTGTTATACATTTTTTGTGAAAATACGTTTTTTCAAAAATATCAGAATTTTTTCGAACATCATTACTGAGTATTGTGGAATAGAGATGCGCTACGTAAAGACGCGATCGGAGGTTCTTAGAGTACTTCAGGTATCTCAGTGGCGGGAAGTGCGCGCCAATGACTTGAGATCATTTTCACCTTTGGGTATGAAAAGTATTACTGACGTCGAGTTTCGTGATCTTTAACCTTAAATTCCGAGAAACTTTGTCTATCGTCGACACTTCCATGAAAATGCTGCACGCTGCAGTGATAGTTTACTGGTCGAAGACATCGCCAATTTGTACGAGGGCTTATGTTGTGTGTGTAGTCGGGCTACTAAACTACTGCCCTAGATAGCAATAGATGAAGGATCTTTATTACGGACGGGAAAGTTGTATGGTGCAAAATACGCTTCTACTTGTGCTCTCCAAATGCCTTTTAAAACTCTTGTAGTATTCTTAAAATTTGTTTAGGAAATTTTTGAAAAATATATTTTTGAATTATGTAAATTTGTTTCATAATTAGTGTACTTTAATATTACATATTATATCCGATTTTACATATTTATTATATATTCACGCTGTTTTCATTACATATTTATGTACATATTTTGACGTTTGATGCTACGTATTTCTCCGATCTGTAGTAATAAGACAGCAGGCTAGACACTGTGGTTGGGCTTGCATCGAAGGGAACAATCGTTTGGTTTTTAGGTGGATTAATATGTGAATAGGCAAGTAATGTAGTTTTGAAGACACACTTATTATGACAATGATGACGACAAACACATCCGCTTTCAAATTCTTCTACTATATCAATACAATAAAGAAAATCGATATTCGATGTCTCAGAAATACTCAGCATTTCCTCTGCCTTGACTATTATGCTTTCACTAAATTTACTGCGGTAGTTTATTAGTGTAATTATTTTTCATTTCCTGTCTTTTCTTACTAACTCATTCTTTCTGCTGCCTACAGCACTCAATAATTGTGTTGTAAATAGTTTAACGTGCTTTTCAAGAATGTATAATAAAATTTATAATTTACTTCGAAAGCATTTTGATATCACTTACGGAGCTATTGTGATACTATTACGCACACTGAAAACGTGTTCAAAGCTCTTTCAGTTTCATCCAACAGTTTTGATATCTCCTAGCCATCAACTTACTAGACAATACACTACCAGACGACTTCAATGTCAACATACTTTAGATCTTGCATATCGACTGTACATTGTGTTTTTTTAGAAATTTTGTGTTCTATGTATTTATTATTGCATATTTACTTGTTACTTAGTAGCTTGTTAACTAAAAATATGATATTAGTGGAGTACTATCAATGGACTTGACTCCTCTCAACTTCTTCTAAGCACAAATTTACTTGTATGTAATTTTGCCAAATGTTTGTTCGCAAAAAATTGCAAAATAAAATACGGAGCAAAAGTTTTCTCCACGTTGCCCTAATCACTTGGCCTCATCATTTAAAGAGTTCTTTGTTGCAGAATGGCAAAAGTTAATGTTTTTAACACGTTGTTGACACTTGATATTATTAAATATTGTAATTATTCCTATCTGAAAAATAATCTTTGTCTCTGTCTGTCTGTCTGTCTCTCTGTCTGTCTGTCTGTCTGTCTCTCTGTCTGTCTGTCTCTCTGTCTGTCTGTCTCTCTGTCTGTCTGTCTCTCTGTCTCTCTGTCTGTCTCTCTCTCTCTCTCTCTCTCTCTCTCTCTCTCTCTCTCTCTCTCTCTCTCTCTCACACACACACACACACACACACACACACACACACACAAACAACTTGCCAAGCTCATTTTTCTTATTATTATATTGGCATTTAGACCTAAGGATGGTTCATCCTACAGTTACTGAAATCATGTATAAACGCCCTAGAAAGGCAGAAATGCGAACAAGAAGGAATAAAATAAAAAAAACATAGTAATTATTTACGTGACAAGAATGAACATACAAATGATGTGGTGATTAATTATTTGATAGCTTCGCAAAATGAGTATGTTGTTAATTTCGTAATTCATTTGCATCCTACAAACAACTCACATTTGCCTTGTTGTACGTTAAATTTATTTTATGGAATACAATGATTTGCATTCAAATGAAAACCATTTGCATAAATTATGTGTGTTTGAACTACGCCGGCAAATAAATGATTACGAGAATTTGGAAGAGAATGGGTACACGATACAATCGTAATTACACAGATTCTTTCAGTGAATTTTTGAATTCATGATTTTCAGGTAAAAATAATTTGTCTAAAAAAATTATGAAGTATCTAATTATGAATATTAGAGAGATATATGAGAGAGATTGATTTAACTAAGGCCAGCGGGGCGTATGGGAATCGAGGACTTCCCAGTAAGTTTTGTATTATTTTTCAGAGAAAATGCAAGGTGGAACTTAATAATAATAATAATAATAATAATAATAACAATTATTATTATTATTATTATTATTTTACGTTCACCTCCTGACCATAGTTGTAAGTTGTAACAATTGCGTGGGAATTACTTTCCCGTTTCGAAAATTTCAACTTCAGTTGCAACCTCCTTCTGAGCAGAAATATCTTGCAAATGATTTTGACTGTTCAAAGAATGCATTGCCCCAGCCGGGCACCGAAATCGGATTTCCCCTCTACATGCCTAGTGGCTATAGCTATGTAACCATCCCTTGTGTGTGTGTTTCAGAGTTGTGTTATCGGTGTTTCCGATATGGTATGGATTATTTTATACCTTTTGCCGGTTTTATGTCTTCTGTGTAAAGTATGCTTGTTCATTGGATAATTATGTTTAAGCGCTAGATGTAGCCTACATTAATAGTGCTGATGTTTTCATTTTTATCACCAGCCGTGATGTTGGATTAAAATGTTCGCTAACGTTGTCAAACATAACGATTTAATGTTGTAATTTCTCTGACCAAATCCCATAATCTCAACTTCCAACAATTGCAAACTTTTTGCAATTTTCGAAAAAACAGAGCTTGCTGGAAATGGCACTAGACCACCTTCTCTGCCGTTTATTGATACACACAAGAAAATGTAAAGACAAATTTGGAGCTGTTTTTGAGAAAATAAATCTTTAAAAATTGCCTAAATATCACACAAAATACGCAAAAAATACTCATATTTTCGAAAAACTATTCATGAACTTATTTCAAGACCTGTCGTTCAACACCAGATTTTATTGAAGGACTAGTGGTGATATTTCAGCACATACTTTCTCGCATATTCACATTTGAAATATTTGGAAATTCAGAGAGTTCAATCAAAATATAACTGCGCCATAGCGTTCTCTGTTCTATCTGTAGAAACAATTTGAAGTACAAAAATTGAATGGGTTTCTGACAAAGTATGTTGTATGTAAATTGCATTATTTCAAGCAGAAATTACGCAAAAGAGCTTAAACCGATCAGTCGATTTTCTCGTGGATTGTTATTCGCCGATCGATTTGAAGGAACTCAAAGTTCTCCGAGTGTAAAACGGATATTTTGCTTTCGTAAAAGACTTCATGTGAATTCTCAAAAACATTTTAAACATTTTTTCAAAAATGGCTACATTCTTTTCGATTAAACTTTGCTCTGGATAGCATAAGGAACGCTTAAGAGGATGGTGCAGGTTTCACTTTAGTTAAAGTCCCCGATTTACCGAAAATTGCAAAGGTCAAAATTATTATCGGCGTCTGTCTATAAATACAAAACTGAAGTTAGAAATTTCTCTCCAGTGAAATCTGTTTTTTAAAGACGTGATCTGAAGGTCATAAACAATTTTTCAAAAAAATAGTGGTTTTTGGTACGTTTGTGTGAACTTAAGACCATTTTAAACAAATTTTTACTTTAAAATGTTTAAACTACTCCAAATTATTACTTAAAATTTTCTCCTATGTATCAAATGGCACAAAAACAACGAATTTAGATTTGTATTAAATAAAATATGTACTAAAAAATTGGCTCTTTGAAAAAGGTCATGTAGAATATTTTAAAAAAAGAGTCGTTTTCACATAATTTCTGCTTGAAGTAGATGCATATCATAAAAAACATTTTCTCTAAAGCTGATTGAAATATTTTCTTCACTTTATTTCCATGAAGAGAACAAAGGACGATTAAAATAATAGTACACGTCTCATTTTTGTTGACCAGTTCGAATTCTCAAAAATAACCAATTTGGAAATAGTTGTAAGAAAATATGTGCTTATTAGTCAGTTAGTGGGGGTAACCATTAGTTAGCAGGGCCCAGCAATAAGGTTTTTTGACGAAATTCGCCGTTTCCAGGAGCAGGATTATAAAACGTTCTGTTCCTGTGAAGGACGAGAAAGTGAAACAATTATGTTCAATATTGTAGAAAGTCGTAAAAAATTGAGCTTTTGCAATTTTCTGAAAAGTTGGGGTATGAATGAAAGTAAGATCTGCTCATTTTTTGAGCGCTATTTTAGGTGGTCCAAGGTCAATCTTTAATGAAAGTATTTGGAGTAATTTTTGAGAAAATTTGGAAATTGTTGTTGAGGATTCATATAAAGTACACCAAAAAATAAAAACATACGTTTCAAACTCCCAGGGTGTCGAGTTCCTTTAAATCGATTGGGTAATATCAATTTTGGCTAAAATAGGCTGATTGGCTTAGACCCTAGTGTTGAGCACAGTCAGACGTTTTGCCGTCAATCGATTTTTCAGTATGAAGGATCCTCAAAACATAACTTCTGACGTACGTGTTACCGACAGTAATTCACTACTTACTTTACGATCAAGCTTTGTCCCCTTGCAGTACAATAACAGGGCCCGGCGATAATTGTTTTTTATGTGGCGCCTGATTTCCGGCGCCTGATTAAGAAGCAAGGCGAGAAAGTAAATAACATACCGGGAACTGTCAGAGTTGGCGATGAAACACTTTTGTTGTTTGCAATAATTGCATTGCAGTTTGTCTCTTGTCCCGGGACTGAGGCATGGAGAAGCGAATATATTCTGAACATAGATCCTCGTTGGCTGCTCCGGGAGCGGTAGCTCAGAGCATGAACTGATGTCACTGCAGCGCCTCTGACCGGGAGGTCCTAGGTTCGAGTCCTGACGGCGGCACTATTTTCCACACTAGCTATTCAGCTACGTCACATTCAGTCGCTGTCTGGAGAAGAATTCTAGCGGCCGGCTGCTCTGATCGATAGTTTTTCGTGGTTTCTCCGATCAACACCAGGCGAATGCCGGAGCAGTACCCTAATAAACGGGCCACGGACCGCGCGCGATCTTTCCTTCCTCTTCCTTGTCCTATCCTCTCCCTTTACACACACTCACACTAACATGCACTACACTACCACATATTCGGGGAGACCGGTCGGGAGCTTAGAGCTTGTACCGGCTGGGGCGGTGCCCCGCTGGTGGGAGAGTCCTGGTTAGAGGGGAAACCCTACTTGCCGACGGTAGGTCGGCGCCGGATCTCGCCATCCAGCGGGGGACGATCACCGCCATCTCCCGAGAACAAAAATGCACTACATTTACGGGACTAATGACCAAAGCAGTTGACGCACCCGGAAACACGAAAAAATCAATCAATCAATCGTTGGCTGCTAATCTTCAGAATGTTGCAGGTTGCATGCTTACTTCTTCGAGCAGGTTGAGTTGGGATAAGGGTGTTGAAATTCTCTTATGATCAATAATAATAAACCAGACAAGAAAAGGATTGGACAAGTTATAAATTGTCCAGTTCTTGACGACACACGAATAATTTCGTGTGTCGTCGTGTTGAGTTTAGAGTAATTTATTTATAGGCTTAGATAAGACGCACCTGTTGGAGGTAAGAAAGTGAAAAGATGTGCTGATGGCCGGTTCGTTATTCCGCTCCGGGCGGCCTTCGTCGCCTGAAAGGCTCTTCCAAAGCAAAATTCAAAACGCATGCAAATGTGACTTCCTGATTTCTTACTAATTATGGAGAGAAAGTATTTTCATCGTGCGCTGCCGTAATCGTAAAAATTTCATCGGAAAGACTCTTATTGCATGCTCCTGGTAACTAAAAAGCGGATAAATATTGTCCCAATATTACATTACTTCCTCTAACACACTGTACAGTCAGAATCCGTGTTTCGTGCTCCTGATACCGAAAAAATGATAAACGGCATAAGGTCTCTTTTGTCTGCCCGTCCATCTGTGGAGACCGCTAGAGCCTAAACCCTTCATACGATTTTATCCAAAATTGATATTTACTGATGGATTTAAACGATCTCGGCACCCTGAAACGGATAAATTGATTTTTGAGAGTAATTTACATGAACGTCAAGTACATGCTTGCTGAAGAAAGCACATTGCTCGCTTCTTGTGGTCCATACCACTGAATCATTGTTGAGGCTACTTGCTGATGCTGCTTGCTAATGCAATTTATGAAAAAAAATTCATGAACGGCTTTCATTTTTTCTGAATTTTTTTCCAGAGGTAAAGAAAATAACTTAAAAAAGTGGTGCATTTCTAATTTTCGTGAACTCTGGAATTTCTAAAATTGCGAGTTGGAAATAATGGAATCTCTTTTTAAGCGATTGCGAAAGTGAATTTCGCTTAGCTACTGCATATGGCGACAAAGGGCATTGACAGTTAACTTGATAGACCGGAGTACGAGTCTCGGCAATAAAGAAAAGTTTCTATTCGGAAAAACTTTTGCAGGTTCATGCAGTAGTATAATATTGCGAAGCCATAACCAATAACTTGAGAAAGGGTCATGTTGAAGCCCCACTAGTTCTCTCATAAATTATGCTACAAGGGAAGAATAGACGTTTTCACACAAAAAGTAAAAGTTTCATAATAAAGGAGGTGCACAGATACTATCCAACCCAATTTTCAAAAACATGCTTGAAGAAGAAAAAACAGATTTTAAAGATATCACTTGCATAACGTTTATTAATAAATAAACGTATATGATTTATGATATACATTTCATATTTTAGTTTTTGTTACGCAATTTAGACGCTGATTCTATGATAATAATGCAGAAGAATACAATATTTGTTTTTAACATTTATCTCTCCCAATATAGATAGATAGAAATTTATTCTACAATTGGGCAGAAGATGCCCGGTGGCAGAATGCAAAATAACAATTAAAAAAAAAAAAAAAAAAAAATTTTTATTTAATTTAATATAAATATAACATATAAATGAATAAACTTACATATTACACAAATATACATACATACAAACATATACGCATGTATACATAGACGAAGGTACCCTCACATCACTTCAAATGAAATCACTTCACTTCACTTCACTTCACTTCACTTGACTTCACTTGACTTCACTTCACTTCACTTCACTGCTTATAACTTTATCTAAATATTAATTGTTCACTACTATACGTTTTCACCCTATTGACTAATTTCCTTTTTCTTTCTAAAACTTCGCGCTGAGCAAGGAAAGGGCTCAAAAACTGCCGCAGGCAAATCGTTCCAATCTACTATATCCTACGATTCCTATTACTATATCCTACGATAAACAAAGTGCGTTCATATAAATTGAATACACCCATTTCTATTTTTTTCGTAAATTTTAACTATTCTAAATAATTGGGTGCGAATTGTGACTCCATTTCTATTTTCTTCAGTGCTTCATTTTTGTTGAGTGTAAAATGAATGGAATTCAAACTGGGATATTAGATTATGAAAGAATGCAGATATTAAAGCAGTCACGGTAGGAATGATTACATCAGATAACGTCTGTGGACAGTAAATGAAAGAATGTGGACAGTAAAATGAGAGTACCCCATGGGAAAGGGCCACGACCCAGTTTTTTAAACCCGAAATTCCACCAGCAGTAATGAGAATTTGACGATTAGAATCTGCAGCCAAAATAAATTCGATTAAAATCTCGTGAATAAAATGGATGGAAAATAAAGTGCCAATTTAAAAGGATGTACTGAACCTATTAACCTACTTTTCCAGCTACCCATTAAATTTGAAGACTATTGATGATGGTACAAATCTGTCAGCCGGGTGATTAGCGGTACAACATTAGCTAATCAACAACCGGGTCATTAGTGATATAATTTAATGGCCTAAAATAATTTAGAAGGGTTTATTGCACAAAATAAGTGTAGAAGCTTTAAACAATCAAGAAATCATTCCCGTAATCGAATGTTTTCCCGGGAATTACTGAACTACGTTTTCGAATTACATGAAATAATATCTTGAATCCTTAGCGTGACTAAACATATATGACTATATATATATATATATATATATATATATATATATATATATAACTTTCTTACTGAGTCCTTAAAGAGTAATAGAGAATGCATACAACGTTTCTTGTTATTTCTAGTAATTCTCGATATTCAAAATTAACATGTAACACTTTCATGAGTTCAGACTTGTCATTACTCTCGATGTTCTGTGGCAAGGTTTATTGGTGCAGGGTCTTGATACCGTTTATAAATAATCGCTGTGCGCGGAAGGACCAAAAGAACAAAGGGAGACAAATGGGACAAAGCAGGGAAAGGAGGACGAAGAGGAGAATTGGACAAATGGGGCAATGGGAGGGGAAAACCGGGGACAAAATGGACGGGCAATGGGACAACATGGGGACATAGGAGGGCAACAAAATGGGAAAAAGTGTGGAAGACGAAAAAACGGGGTTAGTGGACAAAGAGGCAAGAGGATAAAGGGACAAAACGATCCAAGAGGAATTTATGAGCACTGGTAAAATCGAAATCCTAGAGTCCGCTAAAATAGTTTTAATGGGCTCTCGAGCATTTTCAGCCGTTGCTATGGACGCCCTTAAAGCGTTTTTTTATTTAAGGTCGCATCAACATCTATGTCATTAGCGACCAGTATTCGAGTTCTCGGTATGATAACTTTGACGCTGAAACGAAATGGTGATGATAAGGGGTGAAAATATGAACACAAATACAACCATACCCGAGGCGGGACTCGAATCCGCGACCCTCGGGTCCGAGATCGGTGCGAGATCATTACGACACGACTACCTTAGCGATCTCGGCCAACGGGCCGACCTTAAAGCGTTGTTTAGGTGGCTGTCTGCTAAAGAGCTAAGGGTGCGTTCACCAACGTAAATAACAAAAGATAAAATAATGTTAATGTTTCATATTAGTGAGACATGCGAATAAAGTTGTTTGAATGGCGAAGAACGGATTATTTCTGCCAATGTAGCTATTAACCACAGGATGCTGCGTAGAGTAAGGTGTATGTCCGAATGCAAAGCTACTTGTGGATTCCCCAGAAGTACTTTGGTATAAAATTTCGTTGAAAATTACGCATTGCACTGACAGGTTTTTCTATGAACATCGTGAAGGTCAGGCCTCATCGCCAAATCGAAATTCAATTGAGATCCCAATGTAGTGAGGTTAGGTTAGGTCGAATTGTGTAAATACAAATTTACGACTGACAATGTAATTCTAAAATATACGTCATCACGTAGTCTCTCACTAATTTGAAATTTGATTTGAAATATTCTTGGACGCTGTTCCTACTTTGGCCTCTTTTGGATACTGTGAACCTGAACAGACGATTTTGTGAATTATCCACATTCGGATATTAGTCGTAACACTTCAGAAGATATGAATAGTTCAATAAAGATGAATGATTGTGTACTCAGATCAGACTCACTTTTGTTCTTGAGATATGAAGGACAAGAACAAGATTTGTTCTGTTTTTTCAATATATTGAGAGGTTTGGTTTTTTTATGCAGCATGGATATCAAGCCAATACCGATACAAAATAAATGGTACAAATACCAAAGAGAGCAATCCTTTTTTGGGAGATGTCATCGAATGCACCAAACATCGCTTTTAGTTACAAAAGATTCAAGTTCCACTTAACAACTAGGTTTTTATTTTAACTAGTAGTGGTACAACAGAACATTCTCTCTGACATTCCTTTTTGCTATTTTGGGAAATTCAGACAGTTCAACAAAAATGCGATCTGAGCAAACTATGATCTCTTCCAGGAAAAATTACAAAAATGCCTGTATTTGAGATATTCGTCCTAAACTGCATTAACTTCAAACAGAAGTTATGAGAATAACATTCTTTAAAAAAAAAGTATATATAAACATATTTAATATACCTAATAATATTTCGTAGCGACGAGGAATATGCATCTAAGTTTTTAAAAGAAAATTCATTTGAGACAAACATCTCTATCATCAGTGTGGTACTTTAACAATATTATTATTTTTGCATTTTCAAAAATATAGAGAATTGGCTTAAAGTGGGACCTCTTCCAATTTATTTAACGACCTTTGATATATATGAGGAAACAACTTAAATAAAAAAGTTTCACCCGTTCTTGAGGAAATAACTGTTTAAAAATTGGGCATATTTTACGCAAAATTACCGGAAACTACTCATAGTTTCAAAATATTGAACATTATCGTATTTCAGGATCTGTCTTTGAACAAATGATTCGAATGAAGTAAAAGCGGATTGTGTCGGTCGAATTCCAAATGAGATTTGGAATCCGGAGTGTTCTTGGTGACTCGCAATTCCCTGTGTTCCCTGCTGGCGCTTTGCTTGCGCGCCTCGAGACTGACACGATGGATCCATTTTTTTTTACATTTGGAAAATGCCTCAGGTGCTTCGTGTAAAGTACCGCTCGAATTTAAAACATCTCTTCCAAATTCAAGAGGCTGCGACATCAGTCTGATCGATAGAGGAATATCAATTTCGGAGAAAATCGGCTGAACGGTTTAACCCCTAGCGTTGTTCACGGATGGACGTTTTGCCGTCACTCGATTTTTCGGAACCAAGGACCCGCAAAAAAGGAAATCTGGCTACACCACGTGTTAGAAGAATTAATTTTATAAGTTCAGAAATTGGATTTATCCACTTTTTCGTTACTAGGATCCTGTAATAATTTTTTTCTGCCAAAAATTCACCGTTTTTTGGCGTAGCATTACATAACTCTCTCTCGCTACAGCGTAAGCGGTGGTAAGAAAGTAAAGAGGCGGCTTCCACGTTGTGGTAGCATGAGGCTGGGCGGATGGGGGGGGGACGGAGGTCTGGGCGGATGGGGGGGGGGGAGAGGCGGGGAGTGACGGAGAGGGCGCGGGGGCGGCGAGCAGGGCAGCAGCGCGGACTGTATCTGCGGCGGGGCGGAAGGAGCCACGAGGAGGGCGTTGGGGGCGGGGCGGGGCGGGGCGGAAGGAGCCACGAGGAGGGCGTTGGGGGCGGGGCGGGGCGGGGCGGAAGGAGCCACGAGGGGGGCGTGGGGGGCGGGGCGGGGGCGGGGCGGGAGGGGCGGGGCGGAAGGAGCCACGAGGAGGGTGTTGGGGGCGGGGCGGGGCGGGGCGGAAGGAGCCACGAGGAGGGCGTTGGGGGCGGGGCGGGGGCCGGGGGCGATGGAGCCACGTGAAGGGCGTTGAGCGCGGGGGCGGGGCTGGGCGATGGAGCCACGAGGAGGGCGTTGGGGGCGTCGCGGGGGTGGGCCTCGCGGTTTATTCAGCGCCGGAGATGGCTGCGCGGCCGCAGGGCTCGTGGCGAATGCATGGCCGCCGGGGGGCGGGGCCATCTCGTTTAAAGCGCGCGCGCCCTCCCTTCCCTTCCGTTTCTTCCGCTGCTTTTGCATCCGAATGCTTGTGGGGATAAACAGGCTGCTGCTGCGGATGAAAGCGTTTCGGCCGGGAGAGAATTCCGCTCCCGAAACACTTTGCGGCTACCTGAAACGGATGTTCGGGAAATGATTTGCTGTCACGTACATCAGCATTCACAAAAGCACGAGATGAACGAGGTTGTTGGTAAAATGTGAAACTTAATAATGTTTGGAGTTGAAACAAATGACGCTTTGAAACCAATGTTTTATAAAGCCGGGGAACTTTTCAATATTATTTTTGAGGTGAACGGGTTCAAGTAGCTTTTAAGTGTGACTGCCACGCGCTTGAAAACAAGTTTGATGAATTAAGAACGCGATGAGTCTATTGCTTTATTGTTACAGACTTTGTCTTCCTGCAATGATATTCGAATTACAAATCTGATTTCTCAATGATATGTTGTTGTTTTTATTATTAATATAATTATAATATTTATTCACAACTCTCTGGTACATTATTATGATCAAGAGCAATACTGATATTTCTATCAAAACATGACTACTTGTCTGATAATTACAGAGCGGAATTTAATGAATGTGAATTTTTTTACTTTAGAAGAATGCCGTTTAGTGTAGAAATCACAGATATCTACATTAAACAACTATGAAAAAGTTGTACAAAGTATAAATTCAACTTCAAAATCTTTTACATATTACTTTCACAAATTTACAAACCGATTTTTCTATAATATAGAAACCCACACGCTTTCCCAGAAATCTTCCTACTAATGAGCATGTAGCCAGTCCACTGCCTTCAGATTGTGATTGTTTTGATGTTTAATTTTCCAAGTGGTGTCCACGTTCCCTCCAAGGGTTCGCCACTGCTCCTGCACGTCTCGCGCGAGATCCGTGTATTTCTGAGTCTTCTTTTCGTGCGCTTACCAGGCGTGAGATGACCAGTATCATCGACTGCAATGTCGATAAGCCATGCTTTCTTGTTACACCACAGAGCACCACATCATGTCTATTATGTTGAACTGTTTGGTCGGTCAGTATGCTGCGGTCGCAATAAAGTTTATATTTACTCTTTTCGAGGACATTCTGTGGTCAGTAAGGTGAATCAAAATCCGCGATAATGCCACATTTCTTCTCAATTTGGCATGTATTGTTCGCGCTACTATGTAACGCCTTCGAAATCTGATGGGGCTAGCTTACTGCATCCTGAGCTAAAAAGCTGATTTTTAGAATAGATTATGTTTAAAGCATGAAACTCTTCTGTCAAATTTATAGTTTCAAAATGTTAATATTGTAAAATTTTCGAAAAAACATATAAGGAGACCAACCACGCATTCCGAATCAGTATCGTTCAACACGTTTTGCAAATATTCATACAAATATTGTACACTATTTACACACAACGGGTTTACCAGTTGATATGAAACATTTGATGTCAATAAATAAGTTTAAATGCCAAGAAGTATTTTTACTGCATTCCTGTTTTATACTAACTATATGTGCTAAATGACGAAACTTCTTGTAGCCGTGGCTATTACTCTTCAACGGGTTTCGCTTAATGCATGGCGGTTGTTTATGCTTCTAACAGTTAATTCTAATTCTTCTCCCCTACATTACTTTTAATTTTGTCGGCTTTGAAGTTAAGTAAACGTGTTAGGATCCTTACTAAACAATAAATATTTGTCCAACTCTTTCAGAAGAGCACTTATAGTATTGTTATATAGAAGATAAATAAAGCTGCTATGTAAAGAAATGTACTAACTAGTGGTCTTAAAAATAAATAAGTGTATTTGCAGTTCTTCCCCTGATCATGGATAGAAGGCGGGACTTAAGAAGATGGAGCGTTGGGCGTGGTGCAATGCTCAGCACAGTTTCCTCTTTGCGCGGTCTGTCTGCACTCGCCGGCTACTATCAACTTTTGCAGCTAGAAAAGAACCTCCCAGCTCGTTTTCTGAAAAGCATTAATGCGTAACCGGGAAGTTCGCTCTGTCTGAAAAGTGAGGGAGACCGGCCAACACAAAAGTACAAAAGGAGGCTGATACGAGGGAGAAAGGCAGACAGTTAATATTTATGATAAAGTACATGTGCTCATAAATTACCACAGTTTTGCCTTTAAAATGTTGGTAAATTGGATATAATAATACCATTTTAATGTAAATAACACTTCACTGACAGAATCATGAGGAAAACACTTTAAACTGATGTTCGAAAAGTTTTACACTTTTCCTAACAGATCGAATTATCTGTTTGAAATATTTTTAATCAAATGTAGTTTCCGATCTTGACTCTATCACGTGCAGAGCATGAGTGTAGAGGAATTTTTTTCAAGAAGATCTTTCGTAAGACAAGATGGAAGAAAATAATATTTTGTAAATATGTAGCAACAACCAAATGTGAAGAATGCGAGGAAAACTACTCTAATCTCTTCTCAAATTCTCAGTGTTTTTGCTGTAGGAGCATTTTAAACTTTCTAGAGGTTTTGAGCTACATTTTTAAATCAAAAAGGCTGAGCTCCAACAGATTGACTTAAAAAATAAAAAATAAATGGGAGTTTGAAATCAACTATTATACACAACTTTGCGATCTTTTCGTAAAAGACGACCATACAAGCGATATCATGAGATGATAACAATGCTTAATACTCTTCTACTACACACGGATTGATTTAATTCGTATTTTTGTTTTTTTATTTATTAAGAAAGTTCTGTGATATACTAATTGAATACATATTTTAAATTAAAGTGCATTCCAGTGCATTATACATAAAACATAGTACATAGATCATTTAAATGAAGTTTGAATCAAAAGTATGAATAATACCAATTACGGTAAAACAAATATCTTTCTTGATTTGTTTGTGTCGTGCCTCAGTATCTCGTATGATCAGTTTCTTCTAGGATCGTTCCCGCCTTTTCGCTTTTCTTTATCTCATGCTTACAATCTAAAAAATAGGCTGACAAACAACCGATTACCTCGAACAATGTGTTCTTTATGCTGGCATTGGAAATCCGAAAACGTATCAATTGAACGGTTTAATTTCCTCGAGGAAATCACCCTGGAAGTGCAGAGTAACAGTAGCAAGCCAGTCTTGGCCGTTACCTCTTTGAGTAGTGTATTCCTACGTACAACAGAGAGTAATCTTTCCGCTTCTCGGTGCACAGGCAAATTGTTGTTGCATTGACTTTGTCATTTAGCGCCTTGATCACGGTGCCTGCGCCCGCGCAAAGCCGAGGTGCAAACGCTCCAGACTCCGCAGCGGGGGGGGGGGGACTGAAACAAGAGCCGTTTGAGCGGACTGATGTGGCGCTGATGACGGCGCAGCGTGCAATGGAGCTGGTTCGAGCTACTCACGACCGCGCAGCCAGCGTTGCACAGGCGAACGGCGGGTTGCCGCTCCTCCCACGGACGTCCTTGCATTTAGGAAGTGCTGGTGGCAGTTTAAAATAACTTGTAGAAAAAAAACAACATTATCACTAATTGATTTATTTGTATGGAAAAATTAACGATTTTTAAAAACTTCCTTCTATACGTTAAGAGTAATTTGAACTGTCGACGTTCATGGTTATTTTCATGCTGCGTTTCTAATTTCACCAAACTTTATCGTTAATGTAGTCATATCTTTCTAAGTTTTTAAAACACTTAGAAAGAAAATTATGTTTTTTAGAACGCGACTATGGCAATGTTCATCTCAGTTTTTCATTATGGTTGGCATTACTATACATACTTATAACATGTGAAAACTCTATGAAAATAATCCAAATCTCATGGATACGAAAGAGACCATAAAATGTAAATATAGATGATCGAGAAACTAAAACCTGCAGTACTAATAATTGTAGTGTATGTATGAAACAATATTTCTTTAATATGACTATTCCACTCGTGAAATTAAAACCAATAGTGTTTAAATATACATACAAAATGCCCCAATCAGGGCGGTGAATCTCAAAACAATTTATCACTCGATTCGATTTATCGCTCTTTCTATCCGATTTTTCTTACCGCTTCTCCCTACTGATCAATCATACTCTGTAACTCTCTTCATAAGAGATGGTATATTTCGATCGCTCTGTTGATGTCCAATAAAACGCGTAGAGGGCAACAGCTCGGAAACTGTCGAAGAGGGCAATGTGTCCAAAGGTGGCAAGCCTGATTATTCGTCATACGAAGCCCTGCTTGTAAAATATATTGTCAAAATCGCTAAATAGTTTTTTAATATATCTAAATAATGTTTAATCTGCACAACCAAAACAATATTACATTTACGTTAAAAGTAATAAAAGTAAATTGAATTTTCCCTGAGGTAACTTCGTTACACCCTTGGTGTTCGACGTGAGCAAAATTTAGGAGTCGAAGAGTTATTAATTATTGTTAATAACTTAATTAATTGAATTATTAATTAAAATTAATTATTAATTTATTCAATTAATTCATTAATTGAATAAATTAATTGAAGTTATTAATTTTGAAAATATCTGACTTGCTGAACTTTCCTTATTGTCGCCTTCCTCTACTTTTTTACATCAACTTCCACTTCCTCTCTTAAATACAGAGGAACCTTCTATCCAGATATGTTACTCTGTTTTTACTTTCTCTCTAGGGAGTCGAGAGAAAGTTATATAATGCTGCGCGAAAACACGGCAAATTTTCGACAGAAAAAATATTATTACAGGGTCTTGATTACGAAAATGGCAATACATCAAGTTGCTAAATTTAGAAGAAAATCACATGGAGTAGCCAGAACCCAAGTTTTTGTAGGCCCTTGATATCTAAAAATAAAATTACGACAAAACCTCTGTCCGTCCATGTGTGAACAACGCTAGCTGCTAAACCGTTAAGCCAATTTTCTCCAAAAGTGATATTCCCCAATCAATCCGGCTGATGTTGCGATCCCTTGAATTTGAAACGGTTATTTTAATTTTGGGGGTACTTTACACGAAGCTCCTGGGACATTTTTAAATTTTTCAAAAAAATGGCTCCATCGATTTTTTAAAAAAAATGTTGTTGGATTGTATAAAGAACGTTTAAGAGAATAGTGCAGATATCACTTTCGTTAAACACCATGATTGTTTGAAAATTGCAAATGTTAAAAAACATTTCGGAATCTTCCTTTAACTAAAATAATAAAGATTGAGATTTTTTCCCTAAATGAAATCTGTTTTAATGTGTGTTAATTTTGAAATAAGGTCATATAAAATTTATCAAAATTTGAGTACTGTTCGCTCAATATGGCGTGAAAATATGGGCGGAAAAGAACGTGCTGTTTTCGCACTAGTTTTAATAATGAAAGATGTAGCAGCAAAATCTTTCTCCATATTTTCTACTTGAAACTTACTTTTAACTCTTACATTAACAACAAATATATGCCAGTCTTTAGGGATGGAAACATATTATGTATGTTTCTTGTCGATCACATGTACATTACCGAACATGTGTTTTTATTTGCGATCTGCTTTGACGGCATAAGTTTACTTGCATGGTAGTCCTATGTTTCTGCTTCTTTTGGATTTATTTCCTTTTAATCATTCAACTTTCTCTTTCGTTTCTTAACTTTCTCTAAGCTGCTTGGAAAACAATCTATTTCAGCGGTTTCGTGTTTTAAAGAAATTATCCAAACTTTTTAAACCTAATCACATCTAAGAGCGGAATTGGAGAGCGGAAGACAACTGTCGGCAGAGATTACTATAGCACAGCACACAGCCAAGATTTCATTTTAGTGAACAATAAAGATGAAAAAATATAGCAATGGGGTGAAATGTATTTATAACATTAACAACGCTAGTAAATAAAACAACGTTATATAATCATGCAAAATCTCAATTTGGGAAAAATTGTGAAATAGCTCGCATTTGCTTTCTACACCTCGATTATAGTCGTACGTTACATGTTTGCTCAATAACACTTGGTCGCCTTGCTATGGTTTATCGATTGTTGTTGAGTTCCCGTTTGGCCGCCGACCTGCCACGGGCAGTCGAGGGCTGCGGTCCAACGGCGCAGGCGCGGGGGGGGGTGTAGCAGAGGCCGTTGAGGCGACGAACGTGGTGTGCACCAGTTGCGTCACCCAGGACACCCGGGTTCGATGCGCGGCGGCAGCCACAACTCTTTGAACAGGTTTAAGGACTCTATAGGTTCGTAACAAAGAAACATACCTCCCCCAAAAGGTGACAAGAGAATTGAATACAAATTGTTATTAATGTTAAAATTTTCAAACTTTTATAAACGTACTACGGTGATACTGCATGATGATTTAAACTTTGCATTACACTACAATAATTCTTATTGCAGAAACCACTTCATCACGAAAGCGCGTAACGCATGGACCCAGCGCGCTGCTTCGTAATCTTATTGGCAGACGACAGCAACGTGCGATGATCAACTAATCCATTTAACGAACAACGCGATGAAACACAAATTTTCTGAATCGCTTGTATCAGAATACATGTAAAATAAAATACATCCATAGAGCGTAATGTAACTCGTTTGCTTTCCTTCCAACAATTCGTGCGCGTTCATAAATCTCGAATCGTATTTCATCGTTCCCCATAAATGTGGCCAAAAGTAGCTACTGCAGTCGCCTGCGCCATAATCACCACCACGCATACCGTGAACCCGCACCTCCTCAAACCACACGCCCCTGCCCCCCCATCACCCTCACCGCCACCGGTCCTTTCCCTGCCTCACCAACTCCGCCTTCCGGCCTCTTCACCTGCTTCGCGCCCTAATCCGCCCCACCCCGCCCCCCCCCTGCCCCCTAGCACCCTCGACCCTTCCTCCGCTTCTTCCTGCCCACCTCCGCCTTCCCACATCACCAGCAGCTTCCTGCCCTACCCCACCACACGCCTCCCTTCCCGCTCCCAGCACCCTCGACCACGTCGTTCCGCTTGCTGCCTCACTTTCTCCGCCTTCCCAGCAGCTTCCTGCCCTACCCCACCACACGCCTACCCTTCCCGCTCCTGCACCCTCGACCCTTCGCGCTGCTGCCACCTCTTCGCTCCGCTTGCTCCCACTTTCTCGCCTTCCCACATCACCAGCAGCTTCCTGCCCTCCCCACCACACGCCTACCTTCCCGCTCCTAGCACCCTCGACCTCTTCGCTCCGCTTGCTGCCTCACTTTCTCCGCCTTCCCACATCACCAGCAGCTTCCTGCCCTACCCCACCACACGCCTACCCTTCCCGCTCCTAGCACCCTCGACCACTTCGTTCCGCTTGCTGCCTCACTTTCACCGCCTTCCCACATCACCAGCAGCTTCCTGCCCTACCCCACCACACGCCTACCCTTCCCGCTCCTAGCACCCTCGATCTCTTCGCTCCGCTTGCTGCCTCACTTTCTCCGCCTTCCCACATCACCAGCAGCTTCCTGCCCTACCCCACCACACGCTACCCTTCCCGCTCCTAGCACCCTCGACCTTCGCTCCGCTTGCTGCCTCACTTTCTCCGCCTTCCCACATCACCAGCAGCTTCCTGCCCTACCCCACCACACGCTACCCTTCCCGCTCCTAGCACCCTCGACTCTTCGCTCCGCTTGCTGCCTCACTTTCTCCGCCTTCCCACATCACCAGCAGCTTCCTGCCCTACCCCACCACACGTCTACCATTCCCGCTCCTAGCACCCTCGACCTCTTCGCTCCGCTTGCTGCCTAGCAGCTTCCTCCCTACCCCACCACACGCCTACCCTTCCCGCTCCTAGCACCCTCGACCTTCGTGCTTGCTGCCTCACTTTCTCCGCCTTCCCACATCACCAGCAGCTTCCTGCCCTACCCCACCACACGCCTACCCTTCCCGCTCCTAGCACCCTCGACCACTTCGTTCCGCTTGCTGCCTCACTTTCTCCGCCTTCCCACATCACCAGCAGCTTCCTGCCCTACCCCACCACACGCCTACCCTTCCCGCTCCTAGCACCCTCGACCACTTCATTCCGCTTGCTGCCTCACTTTCTCCGCCTTCCCACATCACCAGCAGCTTCCTGCCCTACCCCACCACACGCCTACCCTTCCCGCTCCTAGCACCCTCGACCACTTCGTTCCGCTTGCTGCCTCACTTTCTCCGCCTTCCCACATCACCAGCAGCTTCCTGCCCTACCCCACCACACGCCTACCCTTCCCGCTCCTAGCACCCTCGACCACTTCGTTCCGCTTGCTGCCTCACTTTCTCCCCCCTTCCCACATCACCAGCAGCTTCCTGCCCTACCCCACCACACGCCTACCCTTCCCGCTCCTAGCACCCTCGACCACTTCGTTCCGCTTGCTGCCTCACCCCTTGTCCGCTTGCTGCCTCACTTTCTCCCCTTCCCACATCACCAGCAGCTTCCTGCCCTACCCCACCACACGCCTACCCTTCCCGCTCCTTGCACCCTCGACCCTTCGTTCCGCTTGCTGCCTCACTTTCTCCGCCTTCCCACATCACAGCAGCTTCCTGCCCTACCCACCACACGTACCTTCCCGCTCCTGCACCCTCGACCTTTCGCTCCGCTTGCTGCCTCACTTTCTCCGCCTTCCCATATCACCAGCAGCTTCCTGCCCTACCCCACCACACGCCTACCCTTCCTGCCTTGCACCTCGACCTCTTCGCTCCGCTTGCTGCCTCACTTTCTCGCCTTCCCACATCACCAGCAGCTTCCTGCCCTACCCCACCACACGCCTACCCTTCCCGCTCCTAGCACCCTCGACCTCTTCGTTCCGCTTGCTGCCTCACTTTCTCCGCCTTCCCACATCACCAGCAGCTTCCTGCCCTACCCCACCACACGCCTACCCTTCCCGCTCCTTGCACCCTCGACCTCTTCGCTCCGCTTGCTGCCTCACTTTCTCCCCTTCCCACATCACCAGCAGCTTCCTGCCCTACCCCACCACACGCCTACCCTTCCTGCTCCTAGCACCTCGACCTGTTCGCTCCGCTTGCTGCCTCACTTTCTCCGCCTTCCCACATCACCAGCAGCTTCCTGCCCTACCCCACCACACGCCTACCCTTCCCGCTCCTTGCACCCTCGACCTCTTCGCTCCGCTTGCTGCCTCACTTTCTCCCCCTTCCCACATCACCAGCAGCTTCCTGCCCTACCCCACCACACGCCTACCCTTCCCGCTCCTAGCACCCTCGACCACTTCGTTCGGCTTGCTGCCTCGCCAGCTGCTCTCCCCCAAAGTTCCTAGCACCCTCTGCGCTTCCCCCCTGTCGGAACTCCTCCCCAACAAGTTGGCCCCTCTGCGCGAGGCACGCACCCGCGCGCCCACGCACTCGCTCACGCACCGCCCTGCGCACGCAGCGCCCTCCGGTTGCTCTTCACTTCTTTTGCTTCGGCTCTGGACGATCCTCAGCAACTACATCCTTAAATTCGGGTTTCCAAAATCTCTTAACTTTGAGCACTCGTTAGTGCCGGCGGTATGTTAAAATCTTACCTCTTTCTTTTTCTATAATGTAATACTGCTATTTCTATGTGATGTAAAATGTATCTGCCGTCTCGCACGCAAAGTTGCATAGAAGACAACAAAAATGTAATACTTTCCCGACGCAGACCGCCGTTCAGGCGGAAGTTGTAACGCCCTGCCCACTGTGAGGGGGCGTCCGTCACAGGAACAAGCTGTCTTCCATGCAGGGGGCGAAGCAGCGAGCGCCTTGACCTGCCCGCCACGCCGCGCCGCGCCCGTGCTGCCATGCTGGTTACGCAACGTTAGCACCTCCTACAGTTCTTGAACGGTAGAATTTATGGCAATGCAATTATCACGGACGTGCTTGCAGGAATACGGTTAATTAACGTATTCCCGTATTCAATTTTATTTTATCACTAGTATTTTACGAGATATTGACGTAACTTTATTTTTGATATATATATATATATATATATATATATATATATATATATATATATATATTTACATAAGTTACATAAGCATTTTGTTGAGTAATTTTCATTACTTCTGCGACTCATGTTAATTGGATATTTTGAATGTAAAATTCGCCACTGAAAGTCACACAGCGCTATCTCAGCTCACACGCCCTCAGGCCGTTAAACACGAATTGCAAAAAGTCCAAGAACTCAAAAAAATGCCTCTAATATATGACAACATTGGTTTCGTCTTTTTACACTCGTCATGATAGACTTAAAAGTACGCCGAAGCATCAGCCGATCAACGCCGAGGGGCGCCGAATGACTGGGGCACGAGCCGGACGCGAAGAACAACGCCGCTTGACGACCAACAGGTTTCATTTCGTATTACATTCGAATATTTTAGCCACAATTTAATGAGGCAAGGCAGTGATTCGTAGCATAAGGACCTAAACGTTAAGAGAATTACAAGGTGACTGTATAATAATAGCAACGAAGTGGTATAAGATAATTATATTGGGAAGTTGTTGTATCAATGTTTACCCTACCCCAGTCCATTCGCAAAAAAGAAGACCTGATCCCTTTAATCAATTTACTGATGCACTGGATTGGAACCCCGGTCCGTCATTATATGTATATATCATAAGAGCTGATTAATAGAAACCATGTACTTCCAGATTTTGTACTTGCTTGTACAACAATATTTTTAGATTGGCCTCTTTTTTATGAAAAAATGGATGAATTCATTCATCGGGAGCTATTGATATGCAAAACAATGCACAGATTAGTTTTAATATGTAAGTGATCACTGCTTAATTAAAAACCACTGCACTAACCTCTTGCACACAATGACGAAAGAAGTACAACTGTACTTGATATGCAACACTGTACGGTATATTATTGTACTCTTTATTCTCTCAATATACCTCAATTTTTAAACACTTTCAAACTCATGATTTCTTGATGAAAGATGATTTCTTGCCACTTTGTATATAACACGGTCCAAGAACAATGCATGGGCATTGCCATTATTTACCACATTACTTACAGCGGTGGTATAACGGTCAGCGTACCGGACTGTTGTACCCGAATTTGCGGGTTCAAACTCGATCGAAGCCGTGTATTTTTAAGGGCGAAAAAATCCTCCGTACGCCTACCTTCGGAGGGGAAGTAAAGTCGGCTGTCCCATGTAGTAGATTTACTGCATGTAAAAGATCCTCAACCCTATAAGAATCCTCTGAGCAAAATTGAGATCTGCCACTTTCGTCGCCCAAGATAATACCTCCTTTCTCCGCTAGGTGGTGAAATGAGCGTAGCGAAATTAGCGTGGTTAGACGGAAGAGCGGGCCTGAACAGGCCTTTGAAATACGTGAGTTCGCGTATTACGCTTCGTGTACCCGAACTCCAGTACCCGAAAGCGTTTCTCGTCAATAACTCGAAGATATTTGTCGCTCACACGGCATTTTTAAGTGAACAAGTGAAGTATATTTGAACAAGTGATTTGTGCGGCAAATTTCATTTTATTTCTAATCCGTACACCTAATACCATTAAAAAAATAAATTTGCAAAAACCTATACCGTCCGTCACGATACCTGGCTACACCGTGTGTTAGAGTATTTTTTTCTAAATTTAGCAACCGAATTTATCCACTTTTTCGTTACCAGCGCCCTGTAATAAGAATTTTTCAGCTGAAAATTCACCGTTTCATCGCACAGCATTGCATTACCTTCTCTCTACTGCGTAGTCTAAAACGACAGTCGCTCTCATCGCCTCCCACTCTTCTTCGCAACGGCGCTCGCGAATGGCTGCGCTCGCGCGCAGAGGAAATTAAACAGGAGGGAGGACCACTTCCTCAAAAGAAAGCGCACTCATCACATTTGCACAATTTAAGTTCACAATATGGAATGAAAAGTGTTCGCCATACATCCTAAATAATGTACTGAAAACCGTCAATAATTCACTGAACTTGTGAACTTTTATTAACAAGGGATTTAATAAAATTAACATTAAAACTATTATTTATTTTATTTCTCTACAATTCTTTAATATATTAGAATATTTTTGGTCTTTGATTTTAAAGGTAGAACATTTTTTAGGGTAATTGTTTTTCATTAATGTAGCATGGAATATATATTAATATAAAGCAATTACACTGAAAAATGTTCTGTCTTTAAAATCAAAGACCACTCGCATTCTAATAAAATGAACATGCGATGGTGGCCGTATGCAAGAACGAGAACTGGTGCTCCTCTCCTTGAATCCTTCGAGACGGCGCGGAGATCGCCAGAGCCATGCGAAGTACGCCCGTGGCGCTTTCTGCTTACGATTGTGGTACTAAAACGACCGAGTACTCGCAATGTTGATGCACAGCTCTTCGTATTGCTTGTTCTTTTGAGAAATGGTTAATAATTATTTTGTTAAATGGTTAAAAAATGTGCACAGAATTCACTTCTCCCCATAGCACGTCATTCGCAGTTTCAACTGTTTTTTGACGTTAAATAAATAAATAAATAAATAAATAAATAAATAAATAAATAAATAAATAAATAAATAAATAAATAAATAAATAAATAAATAAATAAATAAATAAATAAATAAATAAATAAATAAATAAATAAATAATAATAAATAAATAAATAAATAAATAAATAAATAAATAAATAAATAAATAAATAAATAAATAAATAAATAAATAAATAAATAAATAAATAAATAAATAAATAAATAAATAAATAAATAAATAAATAAATAAATAAATAAATAAATAAATAAATAAATAAATAAATAAATGTCAAACTGTCTACAGCCGTTCCGTCACTTACAGGCGCGCTGCCCGGCTAGCAACTGAGCTCCAAGCCAAACATGAGACGCTACTAATTTGTTACCTATAGAAAAACCTATCGAAACGACCTACCGAAAATCGACACTTTTCGGTTGAATGAGAGATTTAGAAATCGACTACATGTCAAACGGCGACGTCGATCACAATGAACTAGGAAAAGAAATAAACGAATTTGAAGAATTCTTGAAGTAACGACAAAAATTGGATCTATAAATTGTAAGGTACAATGTAATTAATTTTATTAATATATTTAGTAAAAAATTAATACTGTTAGTACAAACAATTGTATGAGTATTTCATCACAGGAAGTAAAACTACCCGCCCGTGAAATAAATATGACTTTTCAATACAACAAAGAAAACATCATTTGTGTCATGTACTATACACATTGCTCATAATTACTGTCACTAACCAGTTTTTGCATACGTAAGTACTAGAAATTATCCAAAGCACACTCTCATAACTCACACTCATAACACTGTTTGCCTACCAAATCTTGGAACTATGAAATCACATTAAATCTACTTACTACTACTATAATTAGGTGTTATTACGTTATTATTTATCGTATGGGTTATTTTGCGGGGAGACTGCCCGTAGGCAGTTATTCCGCACCCGTGTTACAACCCAGGCTTCCTACAAAGCCTACCTCCGACGCGGGTCTGGGGACTTTTATCTAAGTAGGCGCCCCCCGTGGGCAGTCCGAATTGCGCCTGAGATTTGACTCTCACTTTCTCCGCCAGATGTCGGGCTCAGTTAACTATATCCGTACTATCTGGTTAGGAGAAAGTGGGATCTCGTTAGGGCGGGATGTTGTCGGAGGGATTTAATTTTGCCGGGCATCCTGCCAGGGTTCTTTTTCATGCCACAAGAGTGACATGGCTACTGTGGATTTTCCGCCCTTCGAAAATCCGGGTTCCTCGGCCGGGATCGAACCCGCGCACTGGGGGTTCAGAGGCCAGTAAGCTAAACCCACACCCACCGAGGAGCCGTTATTACGTTTATTCGGGTCAACGGGATCCTGAAAATTGCATTGCACGCAAAAAGGAAAATGGGCATCTAACGGACGACGAATAAGTGATTTGGAAGTGAGTTTTAACGTGAGAGAGAAAAAAAAGCAACAACAGAAAGTGAGTCAGAATGCTTGATTGACCGTTTATTTTTCTCCGGGATCGTTAACTGCTGTGATCATTTGATCCGTATGAATAGTGCATGTTATATATCAGGAAACGTCAATGTGCCGTCCCCATTGCACTGTGAGATTTGGCGACGACCTACTACGCGAAGCCTTCCGGAACGTTCCCCGGAGTACCCGCAACAGGGTACCTTCCCTGGTCGCAAGACGTGAGTGGTAGTAAATTACACGAACGTGTAATTGTGTAAGTTGAGAGGATTGATCTAGGAAGAGAAATGAAACATTCGAGGGCGGTACGTGGCTTGTTTGTGAGGAAACTAATAACGAGTGCATTGTGATGTCGCGAGTTAGTCGAGAGGTGACGAGTGCAGTGTGATAGCCAGTGGCGGGGGTAGATGTTAGCCGTTGGTCGAGCGGTGGCAGGGTGCGACGCGGGGGCGGGGATAACGGATGGTGCAGGAGCGCGGGAGCGCGCACAATATTGCTGAGTGGAGGAGCGCGACTGAAGGCAGCTGTGTGGAGGGGATATGGAGGGGAAGGCGGTGGGGTTGGGGGAAGGTCGCGAATCAGTGACCTCTGACGAATTGACTGCGCCGCTCCTTTCGCAGATCCCATTATTAAATTAGTGTACTATTATAGAAAGTATAGAAGTCTGGTCCCGCTGAAAGGTGGCTTCGGAAACGAGGAATAACAACGTGGGGAATATAAGATTCTTAAAGCGATTTCTGAGCACACAATATTTATCTAATTAGAAAACTCTTTCTTCATCTGCTTAATCTTGTTTTCTCTCTATTCGTTCTTCTTCCTCTTATTATATCTTCTGTTTTCTTTTGCGTTCTGTTCATTATCCTTCTTCAGTCGTTCTTCTTCATCTCCTCCTCCTCTTTATCCTCCTGTCTCGCCTTCAACTTTTTGTCCTAGGGAGAATTATAGGACAAGATGTTTAATGTGTCTCACCTCGATGCGTCCAAACGCCTCACCACGTCCAAACAACATGACTGATCACAGTACTATTGCACCACTTCCTACTATCAGAAGAATGCAATTTACCATTTCCGTAGCAATATTAATTTTTTTCTAAAAAATGATTTTTCAGTTGCTCTTAGGCTTTTTTCCATTGCTGTATTTGTATCAAGAAAATAAAATAATTTCGTTATTTCCACCAGCTTCTAGTAAACCGCTGGCCACTTCTCGTCTCCACATTTTTACTAGCTCCTCTAGTAAGACGGTTCAACTTCGCGCCGTGTCTGTGTGTCTATCTCTCTCTCTCTCTGTCTATGTCTCTCTGTCTATCTCCCTCTGTCTATCTCTTCCTCTGTCTATCTCTGTCTCTCTGTCTATCTCTATCTGTCTCTCTGTCTATCTCTATCTGTCTCTCTGTCTATATCTGTCTCTCTGTCTATCTCTATCTGTCTCTCTGTCTATCTCTGTCTATCTCCCTCTGTCTCTCTCTATCTGTCTATCTCCCTCTGTCTCCTCTGTCTATCTCTATCTGTCTCTCTGTCTCTCTATCTGTCTCTCTGTCTATCTATCTGTCTCTCTGTCTATCTATCTGTCTCTGTCTATCTCTCTCTGTCTATGTCTCTCTGTCTATCTCTTCTGTCTCTCTGTCTATCTATCTGTCTCTTCTGTCTCTCTATCTTCTCTCTGTCTATCTATCTGTCTCTCTGTCTATCTATCTGTCTCTCTGTCTATCTATCTGTCTCTCTGTCTATCTATCTGTCTCTCTGTCTATCTATCTGTCTCTCTGTCTATCTATCTGTCTCTCTGTCTATCTATCTGTCTCTCTGTCTATCTATCTGTCTCTCTGTCTATCTATCTGTCTCTCTGTCTATCTATCTGTCTCTCTGTCTATCTATCTGTCTCTCTGTCTCTCTCTGTCTCCCTCTGTCTCCCTCTCTGTCTCCTCTCTGTCTCTCTCTCTGTCTCCCTCTCTATCTCCCTCTCTGTCTCTTTGCGTTGTGGACTGTGAGAGTCGGCGCTGACCTACCGTCGGCTAGCAGGGGGTTTCGCCAACCAGGTATCTCCCACCAGCAGGACACCACCTCAGCCGGGACAAGCTCTAAGCTCCCCACATGAGTGGTAGTGTAGTGCATGTAAGTGTGAGTGTAACTAAAGGGTGAAATGGGAGAATGGAGGGGAACGAAAGATCGCGGGCGGTCCGTGGTCCGTTTGTCAGGGTACTGCTCGGGCATTCGCCCGGCGTTGATCGGAGAAACTACGGAAAACACCCGATGATAGCTGCCGATCACTAGAATTCTCCTCCGGACAGCGACCTAGCTGAAAAGGTAGTGTCGAAAATGCTGCCGCCGCCGGGAGTGGAAGCTAGGACCCCCGGTCAGGGGCAGTCTCAGCCGGTGGTGTTGGCGCGCACCCGCCTCCCCTGCCTGACACGTCTCATATGGGCGGCGGCGCGGATGGTTGGCATCGCTGCGCCCGCGCCCAGGCATGCGCCCTGGGCGCCCGAACTCCGCAACCTAAAGGGGAGCGGGGCCTTACTACAGATGCATATTACGTTCTGCACAGTACAAATAGACAATGTAGAAAAATACCTTGTGTAAAACACGACGAATAGTTCCTGACAGCCCTTAATTAAAAGCATAAATTGAATTTAGAAGCATAGAAAACACGTCAATTGTCGCAGCAGGATGTAATGTTTTTTTATTTCTTTTCGTGTAAGGCTTGTATGATTTAAATCATGTTATTTAAATCATTTATGTAAATCAGATTATTTAAAAACCAGTGATTTAAATCAATATCTATTATTTCTAATATATGAAAATATATTTATATTTTAAAATTTCGTAAAATAAAAATTACTCAGACTTGTCTCAATTGCAAAGTTGGTATAAAGAATATATTATGTTTATTATAAAATTATTCACATAATTGAACAATTTTGAAAAAATAAAATACAATAAAATTAACAAACTTGTGTAATGAAGAACAATTTGAAGTAAAGTTGTAAACTAATCGACTTAGATGATCGATTTCTTTTTAAACCAGCGTTTAATTATCTGTACATGCGGTTACAGATTAAAATTATAAGAAGATGGGGTCATGCATAATTTTTCGAAAACTTAAGTACTTGTAGCGTAATTTTGCGTGAAAATGCGGGCGAGAAATACATGCTGTTTTAGCACTATTAGTTTGACGATGTTAGACCAGTTGCCTCCAACATAATTATTCTGATTCAGGAGATGTGGCTCACTGTTGTGTTTGGGCAGTCAAAATCCCCAATCCATTCATTTTCCTCCCCATATTTTTGTGGCACTCCACTCCAATTTAAGTGGATGAGTTTCCAGTCTTCTTCATCGCCCCAAGAAACAAATATTTACACAAGTATATTACCCTCAATTGACGCGTCATACGTCGCACATATGTTCAGAGGCCCCATGTCACAATATGGGAAATTACCCCTGTCCATCACGTTCACCGCATGGTCGTCCACTGTGCTACTGGAGAAAGCTTCCGACTTGTGTGGTCAAGTCAAACACGTAACTACTGTATAGCTAACGATGGTGGGAAGTAGTGGCAGCAATTTTAAAATGGAAGGAACGAAAAATTCGCCAGAAGTTTTGAACAATAGCCAGAAAATGGAGAGAAAATCTCGTCAATAGTCATCACAATTATTGAGTCTATGCCGACGTGCTAACAAGTTCGGATGGTGTCAGTTGATTCGTCGAAGTCTTTCCCAAGAAATTAGAGGATTAATGTTTGTATGTGTAGTATTGTCTATGTTCTCTATATTCATTTATCTGAATAAGGTTTTAATTTTTATGTGAAAATAATTTTGAAATTACTGGTTACTATATATATTTTAAATTTTTAACATATTTTTTTTACACAAACAATGTGTACAAATAATGTTTATTTTATCTTGGGAACTTTGGTATCTCTGCTCAGATTCAACATTGCTGTAATAAAAATAAGATTCACTCTATAACTTGAGATAATAAACTATACCTTGTTCACAAACACGTGTGCTTTTTGCCGATACTGCACCCCAATGCATCCCTAACGCGCTAAAGAATAAGGGTGAGACGCACCCTCCCAGGCTGCGGCGTCTTCTTTAAAACTCACTTTACGGTGGAGAAGAGACCTAAGAGCCAGTTATCAGCCTCTTCTTATTCGCGCATTAAAAGCGTACCTTATGCTTTTGCTTTTTATTCGTTAAAACTCTGTTTTCTTGTCCATATTTTTGAAAGAACGTTTTATACCTAAAGTCCAGTCAACTGGTGCACATAAAGGTCCCGATTCAGGGAAAAAAACGGGACTTTTCTTCTGAATGCTGAAGTTGAATTCCAATTTCAGTTCTTTAATAATTTATTTTTTTATCCTCGCATCAACAAGATCATTAGCAACTTCTAAATAGTTTACAGTTTTTACAATACAATATATTAATACACAATTCGTTGAAAAATTCGGTGTTTTTCATAAGCATATTTTATTTCATTATTAGATTCTTCTTGTTTGTACTTGACTTTCCTTTGATTAACTATTCTTCTTGACGTTTCCTTGTGATTTAGTAATAAATTTTAACATATGCACAGTTTCCATTTGTATTTCATTAAAAAGTTTATTTTTTTTACAAAAACGGCAATTTTTTTAATGAGGGAGTCAAGGATTAATTCAAATATTTCTTCTTAAAGATAAGCTGCCTTTGTTGTAAGAACTTAGAACGTTCTTCTATTAGGTATTCTTCACTTTTCTTGTAATGAATATTAGATTTTGG
Organism: Teleogryllus oceanicus; assembly: GCA_964035755.1. Lineage (NCBI taxonomy): Eukaryota > Metazoa > Arthropoda > Insecta > Orthoptera > Gryllidae > Teleogryllus > Teleogryllus oceanicus. The sequence goes on along the minus strand of CAXIVR010000006.1, from coordinate 59,293,728 downwards.
ATCTCTCCATGTATTGTTCCATTTTACAATAAATAACTTATTGATAAAAAGTTCTTAAGTCATCAACTGTTTTAGATAAAGCCAATACTATATTCAAATATCTAGCTGTTTTTTTCATTATTAAGGCATATACTATTAGCATTTCCAATTATTGTTCCTGTTTGGATCAGTTTCTTTTTAATGGATTTACCTGATTTGCTAAAGTTATAGTATAATTCTTGTATGTTAATGACCATTTCAGTGTTAAGACTTCTATTGGACCTATTTTGCATCACTGCGGGGGATTTTGAGACTATCATTTATTTGGTGATCAGTTTGAATGCTTACTATATAGGCATTACGTTGCAATATTAATGAAGTTGTTGTTTAATTGTGGTTTTCGGTGTAGTAACGACATGATACGTTCTTCTTTCTCACTCCGTAGCATGCGTTTGGAAAGGTCTGCTATTTCCACTGGTGTGGCAGATTGTAAATCTCAATTTTCTGTTGTAAAGTTGGATTCTACAAGAGAAGATAAAGCCAGTTTGGTTTATATTTCTGGTATTATCTGTTATTATTCAAGGGAAGATGTTATGTACTCTTTTCTTCTCTGTGCATGTTCTCTGGATACCAAGCTCTGACATTAATAATTTAATCTTTGCATGTGAAGGAAAGAAGGTTCTTCTTAGTATTCAGATCGAATTACTCGATAAACGACGTTTTTATTATTATCGACATTATTATTATTATTATTATTATTATTATTATTATTATTATTATAAACGACCTTATTATATTGTGACATACCAATATGTCACTAAATATTGTACAACATTTATTATAAATGGCGTCAATTAAAGGGGATAAATTATGTGAATATGCTAGCATAGCAACGGTAAGCGAGCCGTCGTCAAGGTCAACATCTTCATGCAGTGACAATCGCGGAGACGGCTACTTCATTTTGTATAGAATTCAGGGATTGGCCGAAAAAGTAGTAACAGTTGTGAAGACGGCTAGTTCGTTTTGCAAGAAATTTAGGGATTGGCTAGGTACGAAGTGTTATCTGCAAATAAACAATCGAAAAATGGACCGAGCTTTGCAGGGCTGAAAGAATTCGAGAGACATTCATTCTTACTGATGCCGTGCTCATGAACGGATCGTGCTCCAATTAATGTTAGGAGCTTTTTTTTTCTTTGGGGACTTGTAAGCATCTACTAGGGAATGGATATTGAGAGAACATCAAAATTTGAATACTATGTGTGACAGTGGAGTTTAAAATATTTCAAGTGAACGAGTTGGAGGGACATTGAGGGCTTGGGCGAAGTTGTCAGTGATTGGTCTGGGATGTTAGCACCAAATAGTTTATTGATCTGATGAACGGTGATTAAAGTGTGCTTCCGAGAAAAGAAGAGAGGAGATGGTGTCTGGACCTGAGGACGGCGGCGTCGGAGATGGATAAAGATGGTCCAAAAGCGCGCGAAGACATAAGGTTGGAATTGTCAAGACAAAGATTTAATTTTATATTAGGTAAAGTTATAATTGTTTTAAAATGTTTAATAAATTTCCATGTTTTTGTGAAATGAATATATGATTTTTCATTGAGCCAATTCTAGCAATGAAGTAGCAAGATACAAAGATATTTGCTTTTCAGGTTCCTCGACCGAGTTTGATTAAATATATTGCAGTTTATTTCAATATGGTAGGAGAGGTATTATCGGGATGCAATTGCTGTAGAGCAAAATTAATTTGGTCTGCTTATATCGTGCATTTAACACTATCCGTACAAAAACGTTGAACGTTTATTACTCCGTATATACGTACGTATACGAGAAATTAAAGAAAAATATATTCGGTATCAGTAAACCCCATAACGTGTATTTCCGTTGAAATCTCGAAATAGATTTTCCGTATCATTACATAACTTACTCTATACTACGTTCATTATGCCATATATAGGTACGTATACGAGAAAAAAAAGAGACGAATTAGAGCTTCAGCTGCATCGAAAAGACGAACAGTAGTCTGTCAGGTGAATAGTTTTATTGGAACAGGACCAGGAGATCGAAAGTAGTCGCAAGCACGGAGCGTTTGATGAACTTCGCGATACGTCATTTTTTTTCAAAGTTTAATTCCTTAATTTAAATTAATACGCGAATTAACTGACATTTCGAAATATAATTGTAATGAAGATATGGTGCATTTTGCGAAATTTTAAGTCAAAATGAAATTGCAAATTTTGAAACTCCGGACTTTCGAGTGTGGTGACAAATGGAAGTCGGACAGCCACGCGACAGAGAAAGAAACTGTTTCTGGTAAAAAAGGGAAGTCGTTGTCCAAGAGGGCTGGAAATCAACAAGGAAATGAACAATTTCAAAAGAGACAATATAACTACGTACAGAGCCGAAGATTACTTTACTATTGAAAAGTAAGTTAAAATCAGATGGATTGCCCATGCATTAGTTCACAAATAGAGAAAATAATTGCATAGATCTGCCATGAAAGGAATGAAGATCTTTGAATGTTAATAAGTTGTGAATGTGATTTTTATTAATTTATAAATAAAAGGGTAATTGGTGTAAGTAATATTTGTATCACATGATGATCTGACAAAAATCTACAAGAAAAATAGAAAATTAATGGCGTAACAAAGCAATTGTTGCACTTCAGATATTATTTCAAATGCTTGTTCATTATTACTTCCTCATATACATACGTATACAGAGTGTTCAAAAATAGGAGGCATAATTTCAGGTATGTATTCCCTAAATGTAGACTCAAAATATTTCATTGCAACATGAATCTGGAAATGCTTTATTTCCGAGTTATGGCTTTCACAATGCTGAAATTCACCGGAACGTTTTTCTTTTGTTACACGTTGCAAATGATTTTTTTTGGTTTGTTTTGTTTTGTTCTTCAACATCGAAGTTACATTGGCGTTACAACATCAAGGCGACCACTATTGGCGTTAACGTTATGGTAACTGCGAATATGAAACGATATGGTGATGATAAGGGACGAACAACCATGCCTGAGGCGGGACTTGAACCCGCGACCCTTCGGTCTGAGATCACTACGATACTACTGACTTAGCGATCTCGGCCACCGGGTCAGTATTACTTAACTTTATCTTCTTACGAAGTATCTTCATAAGGGCGAAAAATTGAAAATACCTCTAACTCGTGGTAGTGTCACCAGAATCCATGTTTTGTGGAGCTTTGATAGAAAAAATCGATTGATGGCAAAACGTGTGTCTGTTCATCTGTGTTGTATGTCGGCGCCTAAACCATTCAGCCGATTTTCTCCAAAATTGATATTCCCCGATCGTTCTGAACGGACTTTAGTCTTTTGTAATTTAAAACGGATAATTTGATTTCTGAGGGTACTTTACATAAAGCCTTAAATATATTTTCAAAATTTTCTCAAAAATGACAACGAATTTCTTGACTAAAATTTGTCCAAGGATAGCGTATTAGATACAAGAGTCTCATGTTCGTTGAAATCTCAAATTTTTTGAAATCTACAAAAGTGCAATTTTTTGGAGCGTCATCCTACAACTATAATATTGATAGAGATTTTTTCCATAATGAAATCTATTCCTTAAAGACAGAACTTCAAATATGTTTATGTTCAAATTTGCGAAAATTGAGTTGTGTAATTTTGCGCTAAATATAAGCAAGTGAATTTTTTTAAAAAGGTAATTTTCAGCTATCTTTCCGTTTTTACGAATATCTCAAAATGTTTGTCTGTATATCAGACTGTTCGTCCGTCTGTGGTCCACATTTGGGCATAAACCGTTTAGCCGATTTTCTCCAAAGCTAATATTATCTGATATGTATGAACTCGAGGTTTTGGGAGTTTCAGGCGGATATTTTGATTTTTGAGGGTTTCTTATGTGAGGCGAGCATTTACATATCTATGCGTCCCCTCGAGATATACCCATACGGAGATTCAGTGGGGTAGCGTTATGATTGACGGCAAGTTAACTCTGAGGAGTTGGGGTCTCAGAGCGGAAAAGAAAATTGCATGTCGATAACTCTTTTGCAGTTTAATTTAGTAGTATAATACAACAAAGCACTTAGAAATAGTGCGAGAAAATATCCGCTTTTGTAACACCACTTGTATGAAATATTTCTCGCCCTTTTAATAGGCACATTTCCTGCACTTTGGATGTATTATTGAGAGATTGTGAGATAAAGTGTTTCGGATGACTTTCAATGAAGTTTTTCGAAAACTCAAAAGTTTTCTGAGAAAAAGATCTTGAAATTTTGCGTTTACAGTAACGATTAAAGTTTTCTTAAGAACGGTTCGAAATTCTGCAACGAAAATTTTCGTTTAAAAAATTTAAAAAATCTTACTTTGGTCGGAGATAGGTTAAGGGATGGTTAGAGGATGGGGCAAAATCTTAAAGATAGCCGAGATAAAAGAAATTAGAAAGCTACTTACTAAACTAGTATAAGAAAGTGCCATCCTGTACCACCAATAGTTCAGTAAAATTTTAGTGTGTTTTCCATCCAGCTTAAAAAACAACTAAAAATTTCTATCAGTCGTGATCTCGTACGGTCAGGATCGGATCTCGAGCGGTGGATTTTGTTTCACATGTTTCATTCGTTTAATGTTAATAGTGTAGGTGAATGCCTGAGATATTTGTTGATAGCGAGGTTTAATTATCGTGGTGATAAATGAAGTAATGAAAAGTCGGAAAGAGTGTACAATTGTAATTCACAGCGATTCACCAAAGCACACGTAGGTGCGTTGAAATCGCAAAAAGCACTTGCTTTCTGGAATCCTTCCAGTGTCGTAGAGTGAATCGGGCGAATGGCGCCAGTGGATTTGTCTTATAGAGTGGAAACGAATGAGCTATTGATCACCTCTGAATGCCCCAGAGTCAACACAAACGAATAAAAACACGCGATTTAGACACATTTCTAAGTCTCTTTCCAACGGGTCCGCAAGAAACTATCTGTTCGTCTCCAGGAGCTCGACACGCGTGGAATAGCAAACCATTTGTCTGGATCGCCGTACCAGAAGGGCGGCAGACGGCCCAACGCAGGCTACTCCATTACTGTACACAGTCGTTGTGGAGGTGATAGGTGAGAGGCAGAGAAACCTAACTCTCTCTTTCACTCATGGGAGGGATGGTCACATGAAGTCTCCCCGGGATTGGAACTCGGCTCCGGGCAGAGGGGGCGGCCTAAAGAGAGGCGTGGGGCCTCCGTCGCAGTTGCCATGGCTTTCACAGCTCCCACCACCTCCTTTGCCTCCATCGTCCTCCCACCGCCACCGCCCTTGCCAATCCACCCTCACGGAGGCTCTGCTCTTTTATTACATTTTATTTTACATTGATGGATAGTTCAACGTTCAGCCGTAAGGCTCTTCAGTTGATTGGCCGAGCAAATTTATATCAGCAAAGGGTGAAGGTGTAACTTCTTGTCACCTCCCTGATAGTGATTTCACAAGGTCATATCTTCAACCAAGATTATTGTGAGGCAATTTCGTTAGACAGTGGTGGCAGGGTTAAGAGAAAATACGATTGGAGGGACAGGTAAATGCAAGAAATGTTCTTAACTTATGTAATCTCGGAGAGGTATCGAAGAAAAATGTAAAATGGGAGTCTATTTCTTAGACGGGACGGGGGAGTTATCAGTCCATATTTCGTAAGTGACAGCTCCTTGTACATGATTTAAATTATTGAAGAAATGATGTTCCAGATTCGTAATTAAATAAGTAATAGGTTATATTGCAAAATCATTTGGTAATGTCTTATTGCTGACAAACTAGAGGGCATTTACTGTTATTCATAAGATTTTGTTTCGAAAGATTTGTGATTTATTTAATATGGTCAGAGCAGCTGAAATCCATACAGGGCAGGCATAAGATAATATCTGACGAAGAATGGATTTGTAAACGGTTAAAGCGGAATGAATTTTTAAAGAAGAGGTGTGATTGAGAATCGGACGTAAATAGCTAACCTTCTATTGGCTTGATTTCCTCTCGTGTCCATGAGAACGCCGGGATAACGAATGGAGAGGAGCGCAGGAGGCCGTTGCCGCGGGCCGGGCGGCGGAGTCCACGCGGGCGGCGCCGAGGGACCGGGCAGCGCAGCCTTCCTCCCTCGCAGTCCAGCCGCCTTGTCGCTCCTCCAAACATCGATTGCTTTAAAGCCGAGGTCTCACACATCGATGTTTTCTCACACATCTTTTGGCGTTTTGAAAAAGTTCCACCAGCATAACCTTTTGTAAAATGTACTCTAGGAAAGCAACTGAAGATACCGCTGTCAGCTCGCGTATCCGAACGAAGAAAACGCTGTTTGAGCGTGTCTCCCAGAGCGATGAGCCTAGGGGGCTGCTCTTCCCACCTCCCTCTACGGTGGACTGTCGGCGCTCGAGATACTCATGCTCTCAGATGCGTTCGCTATTTGTTCCTTTTACTTTGTTTGGTCTGTTAAATTTTTAATACAAACAAATGCACACGGTCATTGTCGCGTTAAATTCTTCCCCGCACGAACGTTCGTGACTAAACAACTTTCTAAATTATTGATGGTTTTGGGGCGTTATATTATATAACAACGATATATATATATATATATATATATATATATATATATATATATATATATATATAACAACGATGAATTAATTTGGATCATCAATGTTTTCAGTCATTGATGCTTTGTTCCTGATGTCTCATCCACATTCGTGTCAGAAAGCACTTCCAATCGCTCACATGAGTTCTCTGACTAATGTGTCGTAAGTTCCTCATTTGAATATTTTGTACTATATAAAAATACGAAGAAAGTTTCTTTCTGTATACATATAACATTATATATTGAAAAACTTTCTTTTCAATTTTTTACAGATAAATTTGATATTACCAGTTGATGTTTTTCTCGAAAATAAATAGAAATGCTAAAACAGCACGTACTTTCTCGCCTTTAGTAATGTTTATGTAATACTATTTATGCAATTTCTCCCGAATTAACACATGTCATTTTGCTAAAAGTTTATTATAATGTTTCTTCTTCATCTTCTTAAAAGTCTAAGGCTTGTTCTTTTTCAAGAATTATAACGAGCCTTTCTATCTTCTCCTTGGTCTGCCGACTTTTCTTCTTCCCCTCGGCCTTTCGTCTCTAGCAATCCTCACGATTCTTTTCTCCTCCATTCTCTCAATATGATTATTCCATACCTTTCTTCTGTCAGCTACCCATTCCGTAATGGACTTAATTTTGCACTCTTCCCTGCTGTTTCTGTTTCTTTCCTTATCCAGTAGAGTGGTATTAGTAATTTTTCACAGAATTTTTCAGTTCCCTCAAGTTGTTGGGTGCGTTTTGTTTCACTTCTTGTTTCTCCTGCATATGTTAATATTGGTCTAAATATTAGTAAGTATGAAGTCGCTAGTAGAATTTTTGTTTTCTAGTGTTCATCCATGTAGTTTTGTGCGGTTCTTTATTATCAAAGAAAGTATTATTTATTCTTATTTCATTTTCAACGCAGAAATCTAGAAGAGTTTCTCCATTTTCATTGAGATCATGTTCATTGAACCTGTTCTTCATTCCCGAGATGATGTGATTTCCTACTCTGGCATTCAGAACACCCGCTGTTATTACCGGTTCCTTCGGGTCGGTTCGGCTGATTGTTTTTAGAGGTCATCATAGAATTTTTCTTTTCCGTGAGATGTTTTTCTATTTCCTGGCGCGTATACGGATACAATGTTGATTGGTTTGGATTCATTTGCCAATTTCGTAGATACGATTCTTTCAGAGATATACAGTTTTGGAGTTTACACAGTTATTTACACAGTTCTTATGCATTATAATTGCTACACCCTCCTTTGCTCTATAATGTTCCGGAGGTCCTTTATATATAAGTGTATAATGCCCCTTTCATGTAATACCATGTTCGTTTTTCTTGGTTTCTGTGAGGAAACATATCAATTTTGTTCCTGCCAAGCTCCATTAGTATTTCATATTCGCTTGTATTCCACGATCTTACATTCCATGTTCCAATCCGTGTAATGTTATTTCTTTTCCAATTCATAGTCCTTTTTCTTGACAGAATTGTCATACATATGGGATTAATCCGAGACAAATTCTTGGAGCTCTGAGCGGTGTTATTTTTTACCCTGGGCAGGCTGCTAACCTCCCCCAGGAACCCTCCTCCTTTATGCCGGCTTGGGACCGGCAGAGGGCTGCTAAGCTACTCAATCCTCCTAGCAGACACCAAAGGCGGAGTTTATCATCATGCTTGAAAATATATTTTTACTATACGCGTTTTGTAGTACAGCGTAGAATTAAGATTTATACAAATAAATGTTGTCTGTGCCTCACTATACTTTTATATAACGCATGTTCTGAGTTTTAAGCGAGTGTTTTGACAATTTGATATTTGTTGTATTGACAATCATATATTGCGAAGTTTAAGTGCAAAGTTGCACGCATCTTTAACATTTTTAGTGCATGAAGTTCCGGAGTCAACTCATTACAAATGGTAGAGCATTTCGTACAAAACTAAATATAGTCAAGCAAATTTCAACACAAAAATGACAATTATAACGCCTTTTCATACAGCTAAATCATGTTAAAGTATTGAGACGTAATTCACAGCACAAGCGGAGCGCGGAATTCCATTGTTGGATTCCAATACGATATTTCCTGAGAGCTAGCAATTTTTATTTCATATACTTCAAATAGGTTTTAAATAATTTCGAAAATATTCATGTGTAAATGTATAACAAAAGGTCGAATGTAAGATTGATTGATTGATTGATTTTTTCGTGTTTCCGGGCGCGTTAACTTCTTTGGTCATTAGTCCACTTAGTGTAGTGCATGTTTTTCCTCGGGAGATGGCGGTGATCTTCCCCCGCTGGATGGCGAGATCCGGCATCGACCTACCATCGGCTAGTGGGGTTTCCCCCAACCAGGACTCTCCCACCAGCGGGGCACCGTCCCAGCCGGGACAAGCTCTAAGCTCCCGACCGGTCTCCCGGAATATGTGGTAGTGTAGTGCATGTTAGTGTAAGTGTGTGTGTGTGTGTGTGTGTGTGTGTGTGTGTGTGTGTGTGTGTAAGGGGAGAGGATAGGACAAGGAAGAGAAAGGAAAGATTACGCGCGGTCCGTAGCCCGTTGTTAGGGTACTGCTCCGGCATTCGCCTGGTGTTGATCGGAGAAACAACGGACAACTACCGATCAGAGCAGCCGGCCGCTAGAATTCTTCTCCAGACAGCGACTGAATTCGACCTAGCTTAAAAAGCTAGTGTCGAAAATCCTGCCGCCGTCAAGACTCGAACCTAGGTCAGAGGCGCTGCAGTGACATCGAATGTAAGAAACGAACAAAGGAAAATGAAACAATATACAAACTCTCACTTACGAAGCATCCAACTGCCTAGAATTACGTATACAAAGTGTAGTAAATTCGGAGCGGTCATTTTTGTCGCCAAATTGTTTGTCGCCTAATTACACGAAAATACTCATATTTTCAAAAAATCAACATAATTTTGTTTGAAGATGTTTGTGAACACATTTCGTTATGAAAAAATTCTGTCTTTACAATTGTAATTGTAGGAAAAGACCGAACATTTTTTAAATTTAAATTTAGAAAATCGCAAAATCAGGAATTTCAACGAACATGAGACCTGCATCATTCTCTTAAGCGTACTTTATGTTATCTAAGGTCTCAACTTAATAAAAAAAATGTTGTGCAGTTTTTAAGAAAAAAATATTTAATGAAAATAAAAATTACGGTAGACGTAGAAAGGAAGTGACTAGTGGGAACAGCACGTAATCTTTGCCATTGGTAATGGAAATTAAATAGTTTCAAGCGAAAATTAAATGGTTTCTTGCAATAGATGGGTTTTTCAAAACTTTAAATGAAAATATATTTCTGGCATTGAATTTATTGTATATGGTGTGCAGTGTATTCACAAAACATATGGAATGAGTTTTTTAGCTTTGAATATTCTTTGTAAGCAGTATGCGAGAAAGTAAAATAATTAAACGCTAATAAATAATACGGCACTAAAAGTGTAGGCAAACAAAGGCATATATAGAGATAGAAAAATATATAATAGTAATTATTAAACACTATGGTATTGTAATATTCTACAAATATATGAAAGTATTCCTTTATAATACCTCGAACAAAAGGCAGCCGTCATTATCGACTTTTGTTCCCGCGGCGTTGCAAAAATAGGTTAGAAAAACCAAAAATGACAGCTCATATATTCGTTTTCCCATTTAATGCAAAGGGTGCAATTTAAAAAGGAAGTAAATAGAATAGAAATATAATAATGAAATATGAAATAATATACGTTCGGGCTTACGTAGCATACAAGAGCGTAAATTGAGAGCGGGAGACTATCTAGCAATCTTTATTTCATATTTACTTCAAATAGGTTATAAATAATATCTAAAAGATTAATTTGTAAACGTAGAACAAACGCTCCAATATTAGAAACGCACAAAGAAATGTGCAATAATATACACATGTTATATCTTTAAAAAAATTGTATCTTCCTAATTGTAGTTGTAAAAATAGGCCGAAAACATTTTGAATACTTTCAATTTTCGAAAAATCAGGGCTTTTAACCAACATGAAACATACGCCTTTCTCTTAAACGTTCATCAGACTATGCAACAAGAAAATTTAATGAAAATGGATGGCGTCATTGTTTTGAAAATGTCTGAGGGACTTCGTGTGAAGTACCCCTCAAAATTGAAATATCGGTTTCAAATTCAAGGGGTCGTGACATCATCCAGATCGATTAGGGTACATCAATTTTGGAGAAAAGTCACTGAAAGGTTTAGCCGCTAGCATTGTTCACACACGGACAGACGATTTGCCGTCAATCGATTTTTCGGTATCAAAGACCCACTAAACACCGGCTCCACCACGTGTTAGAGGATTGTTTCAAAATTTATCTCTTGGATTTATGCACGTTTTTGTTTCTAGGGCCCTGTAATAAACGTTTTTCTGACGAAAATTCGCCGTTCTTCGCACAGCTTTACATAACTTTCTATTCTTAAGAAGTTCCGTCTTAAGCGCGAGAAATTAAAAATAAGTGTTTATGATAAAATGTTTTATTGCTTCATTAGAAACTGTATATTTAATTCTGTTATTCCATAGTATGTAATGAATAGGTCACTTTATCGTCATTTGGAATGTTTGTTCTGTGTTTCTGGCAGATAATCAATACCGAGTTTAGTATGAGTAATTTTACGACACTTCAATAATTTCTCATCCATCACGAACATCAATATGCGTCACTCGTTTTTGAATGCATGTCGACTACTATATCATTCCAGACTCTTATAGAGCATACTGACGGGACGTAAACAGAATTCTCCTACTTAAATAAACTTGAAAAGAAGAAAGATGAAAATGTAAAAGAACTTTCCTAATTGGGAGAGAATAATAAAAGCCTTTCAATGAACATAAGATATTCTACTTAACACTGAATTTTATTTAAACAAGATATAAGGAAATTAGTAAACAAATTCTATTTATAAAATAAAAGATTTCTTCAATGTACATATTAATACCTACGAGTATTTTCAATATGACTACTAAAATATTCATTTTATGACACTCTTCAGCTAAGTCCTCTTAGTGAAAAGGCAACGGAAATTGCGTCAAAAAATTAAAAAAAATATTTGAATAAATATTAAATGTTTTCACATTAATTATATTAATGGGATTATTACAAATTAATTGAGATGAAGTTAATTTTGCTGACTCTAAATGACAAAGAAGTGATCGTTTATTTCACATCCGTTCTAATTTTTCTATATATTTATTTCTATAAAATATTTTAGTATGGTAGCTGTTATAATTGAATTTTTCAGAAACTGGCTCCTAAAGAAGAGAGAAATATCAGTTATACCTCTTACTAGAGGCTCAGATCACCACCACCACCACAATAATAATAATAATTATTATTATTATTATTATCATTATTAATTAATATTAATATTAATAATTATTATTATAACAATCCTTATTTAGCAATTATTATTTTCACGCGTTTCGTAATTTATGTAGTATATAAACACGCATTCAGATCCGTAGCAACAAACCTCTGAAGAACGCATAGAAGTGGTCCATAGTAGTGGACGTTAAAATAGACAGGGCTTTCTATTTTAGCTTTGCCATTTAATCATTGAGGGGAAGGCTCCGTGCTTATTGCACCACGCCTTCCGGAATAATTCAGAACGTAATTTATAAATAATCTGATTTTAGTTCACAGATATGATCATTATAATTTTGCGAATAACTATGACAATATTTTCATTTATGTCTCATATTGTATACAAAATCGCAAGATTTCTCATAAGTACTACTATGTTTCGGAAGCATTACAAGTTTCGGAAGTAGTACAAGCAAAGTTAACAGTTTAAGCTTTCTTTAAATATATACGATAATTATTTTTTTTAGCAGATTTGCTTCAAAATTGGCCGATATTCCTGCTTAAAATCAGCTACCAACACATTCCAGTGTTTTGACTCAGAATAATTTCTGCATTAATTTCCCCGTTTATTTTGAAATTAAAAAAAAATATAATAAAAGTTTTGTATGACACCTACGAGACTTTAAGGTGTCGGGCAGTTGAGTATTCACTTTGAGGTTTAAGTACAGAAATATCATTTAAATTGAACTATAACGTCACATAACGCGGCGTTCATTGAACAGTTCCTCCTCCGACCTTCTCTGAAGAACATTTTATTTTCGTTTTGTATTATGATATAGTATTTTCGTTCTTTCATTTCAAACAAAATTAAAATTTCTTCAGAAAGTACGGACACGCGGAGTACACTTCCCGTATTTTTCTCTGGTGAGATTAAAAATTGCAAAATTACGTGTTTCAACAGATTATTTGATACCATGGCATTATTGTAAATTCCCAGCTCCAAATACGAGTCCGATATTTCAAATGCATTTTAACGTAATTTTATCGACTAACTATAATCGACGCTCTATAATCACCCAGCTAAAGCTTTGCTCAATTAAAATAATTGCTCATCATCTTTATCGTGCTACATTTTGTTTGCCAGATATTTCAAACAGACAAATATACAAACACAAGATGACCTCTGTGATTATTTTCAATGTATCTGGTTGCAAAAAAAAGAAACGCTTCAAAAACTGAATTTGAGCACGGAATATTCATGACCCAAATATTTGTGTGAAGAACTAATTTCACGGTAGTTATAAAGATTCAAGAAAGTAATAAAAGTTACGAATAATAATTGCTTTAAACAAGTAGTTTTTCCAATTATATATATATATAATAATATAATATATAAATATTTTAAAGCAATTATTATTCTATATATATATATATATATATATATATATATATATATATATATATATATATAACACACACACACACACACCATGTTCAATCCAAAATTGGTAATCTAAGCAATGACGCCAGTGGGATCATTTTATTGCATTTCGTAACACGTCAACTGCCCGATCAACTACTGCAGTCATTAGTCCCGTAAGTGTAAGCGTTCCTCCCGCGCTCGAACAAGAGTGGGGTTTCCTCCTCCCTCGGGGCGCGGCGCCGCTCCGACCTCCCGCCTGGCAGAGAGTAGCCATTTAGTATCCTTTCACTCGAAAGCCCCGGGGAAGGAGAAATGAGAGCGTTCGGACGCATTATCAGGAATTTCGACTGTACACCGAGAGCGGTAGCTCAGTGTATTAACTGATGTCACTGCAGCGCCTCTGACCGGGAGGTCCTAGCTTCCCACTCCCCACGACGGCAGGATTTTCGACACTAGCTTTTCAGCTAGGTCGAATTCAGTTGCTGGCTGGAGGAGAATTCTAGCGGCCGGCTGCTCTGATCGGTAGTTCTCCGTGGTTTCTCCGATCAATACTAGGTGAATGCCGGAGCAATATCCTACCAAACGGACCACGGACCGCGCGTGATCTGTCCTTCCACTTCCTTGTCCTATTGTCTCTCCTTACACACACTGACACTAACATGCACTACACTATCACATATTCCGGGACACCGGTCGGGACCTTAGAGCTTGTCCCGACTGGGGCGGTGCCCCGCAGGTGGGAGAGTCCTGGTTAAGGAGAAACCCCACTAGCCGACGGTAGGTCGGCGCCGGATCTCGCCATCCAGCGGGGGAAGATCACTGTCATCTCACGAGAGAAAAACATGCACTACACTTACGGGACTAATGACTACATCAGTTGACGCACCCGGAAACACGAAAAAATCAATCAATTGACTAAATTATCGTTGGTTTACGGTAGATTGGTGGTTCCTACCTCACCCATAATACCGCTTAGTTTCTCTGGAAATCAAATGGCGGCACCGGCGGCGCAAGGGAATGCGCTACTATCTGTACCGAGGGACTATATGCGCGCGCAGCACACAGCGCTCCCAGCGGCCACAAATGGCGTGTTCCATTCGTTGCACTGAAACCCACCCTAGTGCAGGACAAGAGCGTCGTCGCTCCGCCACAGTGCTGCCCCACACGCGTGAAGGGCAGCTACGAATGAAACGGATTGAGTCAGAAATGAGTCAGTGCGTGTGCGCTACGCAGATTACATATAGCTGTTCTTGGTCTGTCACATTGATAGAACTCGAAAAATAATGTTTTAATTCTGATCATTGTTATAATGTTCATGAAGCCTTTTGGCAATTCTTACTTCTTAATACGTAAATTATTAATATGTGATTTCTCTATTTAAAAACTACGAAAATTTCAAATGCGTATGTGTCGAAATTTCATTTTTCGTGATTTGCCAGTGATCGATGTAGTACACAAGATTTTGAACCGAAAGACTTCTGCAGAACTGTTTGGATATTGAAAACCATAAAAATATTAACACGAGCATTTCCGGTGGTATATGTATGGGCGTGCGAGGAACATTTCTTGGCACATATATTTGAATGATTTTGTAAGATTCACAATTTTATTTCCACTTTATTAGCGTTTCGAAATTGAGACATACCTACACTTTTGTTTCTAAATATCACTGGATTCGTTAACATGAAGTTATTCAAAATTAAATTCTAGGAAAACACAAATTGATTTTCCGAACTTCGCGTAAGTCACAAAAATTATTTTAAGACATTTCTTGTAATACATAATATACTCCATCATTCGAAGTATCCCTGCGTGGCAGTAGATTCTCAATTGCCTTCACAATTTCACCAGGAATCCAAATCAGCATGGAAACTTCCGTACCTAACCTCACAAAGGCCCGGCGCACTGGCCTGCACTGACGCGATCGTCAGTGCAGTTTAAGGGCGTCCCGAGTGCGCCCTGGTTCCGAGTGATTGTGCGAATGGAACGTGCGCTTCTTTGCACTAGTGCGCCCTAGCGGTCGAATGGAACACGAAAACAGCATTGAATGCGCACTGGGTGCGCACCAGTGCGGCGAATGGAAAACGCTAAAATGTGAACGCAGATGAGCCTTCTGCCGTTGCCATCGCCTGCAATTGCATCCGCATATTTCCTCATTATCCTCCAGATTCGCTGGACGTGGCCAGCCGATGGCTTCTTGCAGGTGCCAATGTGCGAGCGACGCCACGATGCATCAAAGCAGCTTCCTCCGCGCGGCCGTCAGTCGCAGGGCGGGCGGCGGCCCGGGGCGCATCAGGAAATGAGCGGCCAGTGATTGAGGTAGCGGTTTGCGGTTAGCGCTAGCGGCCGGCCACCCGCTCACCGCACCCGCCCACAACTCATCGGGCACCGCAAACGCCCCACAACAAAACCCGCCCCACACTCCGGTCAACGCCCCTGCCCTTGCTACCGTCCCACACTCCTCCTCCGCCCCAACCCACGCCCCCCCAACCCCCCCACGCCCCCACCCAAGCCCACCCCCGCCCCCCCCAACCCACCCCAAGCCCACCCCAACGCCCCCACCCCAAAGCCCCCACCCCAACGCCCCACCCCAACGCCCCCACCCCAACGCCCCCACCCCAACGCCCCCACCCCCAACGCCCCACCCCAACGCCCCCACCCCAACGCCCCCACCCCAACGCCCCACCCCAACCCCCACCCCAACGCCCCCACCCCAAAGCCCCACCCCAACGCCCCCACCCCAACG
Source organism: Teleogryllus oceanicus (assembly GCA_964035755.1). Lineage (NCBI taxonomy): Eukaryota > Metazoa > Arthropoda > Insecta > Orthoptera > Gryllidae > Teleogryllus > Teleogryllus oceanicus. The sequence goes on along the minus strand of CAXIVR010000006.1, from coordinate 59,277,682 downwards.
CCCCACCGCAAAGCCCCACCCCAACGCCCACACCCCAACGCCCCCACCCCAACGCCCCACCCCAACGCCCCCACCCCAACGCCCCCACCCCAAAGCCCCACCCCACCGCCCCCACCCCACCGCCCCCACCCCACCGCCCCCACCCCAACGCCCCCACCCCAACGCCCCACCCCAAAGCCCCCACCCCAACGCCCCCACCCCAACGCCCCCACCCCAACGCCCCCACCCCAACGCCCCCACCCCAACGCTCTCACCCCAACGCCCCCACCCCAGCGCCCCGCCCAACGCCCCCACCCCAACGCCCCCACCCCAACGCCCCCACCCCAACGCCCCCACCCCAACGCCCCCACCCCAACGCCCCCACCCCAACGCCCCCACCCCAACGCCCCCACCCCAACGCCCCCACCCCAACGCCCCCACCCCAACGCCCCCACCCCAACGCCCCCACCCCAACGCCCCACCCCAAAGCCCCCACCCCAATGCCCCCACCCCAAAGCCCCCACCCCAACGCCCCACCCCAACGCCCCCACCCCAACGCCCCCACCCCACCCCAAAGCCCCCACCCCAACGCCCCCACCCCAACGCCCCCCCCCCAACCGCCCCCCCCCAACGCCCCCACCCCAACGCCCCACCCCAAAGCCCCCACCCCAAAGCCCCCACCCCAAAGCCCTCACCCCAAAGCCCCACCCCAAAGCCCCCACCCCAACGCCCCACCCCAACGCCCCCACCCCAACGCCCCACCCCAACGCCCCCACCCCAAAGCCCCCACCCCAAAGCCCCACCCCAACGCCCCCACCCCAAAGCCCCCACCCCAAAGCCCCACCCCAACGCCCTCCAACGCCCCAAAGCCCCCACCCCAACGCCCCTCAACGCCCCCAACGCCCCCAAAGCCCTCCAACGCCCTCACCCCAACGCCCCACCCCCACGCCCCCACCCCAACGCCCCACCCCAACGCCCCACCCCAACGCTCTCACCAAAACGCCCCCCCCAACGCCCCCACCCCAACGCCCCCACCCCAACGCCCCACCCCAACGCCCCACCCCAACGCCCCACCCCAAAGCCCCCACCCCAACGCCCCCACCCCAAAGCCCCCACCCCAAAGCCCCACCCCAACGCCCCCACCAACGCCCCCAAAGCCCCCACCCCAACGCCCCTCAACGCCCCCAACGCCCCAAAGCCCTCCAACGCCCTCACCCCAACGCCCCACCCCAACGCCCCCACCCCAACGCCCCACCCCAACGCCCCACCCCAACGCTCTCACCAAAACGCCCCCACCCCAACGCCCCCACCCCAACGCCCCCACCCCAACGCCCCCGCCCCAATCCGCCCCCGCCCTCAGGCCCCCAGAACGCCCTCGCCCCCGCGATTGCTCGGGAAGTGGCGGTGATCTTCCCGCCCTGGGTGGCTAAATCGGGCGCCGAGCGAGGTTCCTCCCATCAGATACGTATCCCTCCAGCCCGGACAAACTCTGAGACCACGACCGGCCTCTCTGCACGTGTGGTAGTGCAGTGCATGTGCGTGGGTGTATAAGTAAGGGGTGAGGGTAGGACAAGGAAGAGGAAGGAAAGATCGCGCGCGGTCCGTTTGGTAGCGTACTGCCTCGGCATTCACCTAGGGTTAATCAGAGAAACCACGGAAAGCTAACGATCAAAACTGCCGGCCGCTAGAATTATTTTTCATACAGCCACAAAAGTAGACCTGGCTAGTGTCGAAAATACTTACATAGTCCAGACTCGAACCTAGGACCTCTCAGTAGGTGCCACTACAATGACATTACTTGATGCCCTGGGCCACTTCTGCCGGCAGTCGTTATGGATATGTAAGTCCGTCCCGGGGGTGGTCTATACATTGCATTTACATTTCATGTTCATATATTCTTTATTTTACTTAAATCGGTTCATACAGATGCAAAGAAAGGCAACAATTGATTTGACGTGACGTAGTTTTATAAATCAAACAGATGTGAAATTTTGTTAAAAGTTGAAATTTGTAATTTACATTCAGTCACTTCCAGTTTATTTATCTTAATTAACTATATTTGAGATTGGATTGGCTTCAATGGTTGTCAAAAAAAGTTTCTGAAAATCTCAATAATTTTATGCGGTAACAGAGAATTGAGCCCATTAGTGTGGCCCCTTGCGCCGTCCTGTAGGCTGGATCGGGCGAAGAACATTCTGTAGGAATGCTCCGGATCCCTCATATACACGTCCAGACGGGGCAACGACCCCCGCAGGTTTCCCAGTGCCTGGAATACTCACGTCGTTAGCCTTAAGGTGTAGGCAGTGAGGAGACGGGATGGGGGTTCCGAGCCGTTCGAACCTTCGTTTGGGTGGCCCTCGGCTTCGTCGTAGCAGTGACCCGAAACTCTGGGCAAATAGGAGGGAACTTGTTCCCGGGGCATGTGCGAGGCGCATTGTCGAGACTCCGGTACTAGCCTGGATAGCTAGGAGCTCTGGGCTAGCAGGGCGGCCCCCACCCAGGCATTGTATGGGGACGTTGCCGTGAGGGCAAACAGCGTTCCGGTGGGATTCGGATACCTGCCCTTCGGCGTAATTGTGCGCGGGGGGGGGGGGGGAGGATAAAAGCGAAAAGCTTAGGTGCCCACACCGGGGTTCACGCCCCCTGGTAGAAGAAGGAATTGTGTGGGGTGGTAGCCCACGTAGGGTCAAGCTACATATTTACATGATACTGCACGGATATTTAGAGTAAATCAGAATTCTTGTTTCAAACTTCTAGGGCAAATAGAAATTTGAAAAGTATCACCTTTTACGAATAATTACGAATATGGAGGCGTTATTTTAATAGTGGTACTGACACTCATTTCGAGATATTGAACTATAGAGTTAAATGATTATAAGAAATCGAGGATGGAGCTGTACAAAAAATGTTTTTTATCAGATATTTTACTTGTTCCTTTGAAGATGATATATATAAGTATACTGTATGCTTCGCGAAATATTACGCGGTGTAAAGGAGTTATACCACCATTAAAATGAGGTTGGTCAGCCAAATTGGTAGATATCGTTTTAAGAAAAGTTGGAAATGAAGGGAACACCAATTAATTAAAGCAGATTAATATTAATTTAATGTTACTGTTGAGGCACATTCAGTTTCGTGAGTTTTTTTGAAATCGTCCAGTTCCTACCAGCAGATTAGTAAAATAAGGCGTGATTAACCCTTCAAAGGAATGGAATGGAAGCAATGGAAACAAATCAAACATATCTTTCTTTCTCATTAACATTCCTTTGCTATGGTTGTAGAAGCAGAATATTTACGGTTTTGAAAACCTTAGTTCATCCTCACCCTCTGGTGGTTTGTGTGTTGTGAAGTTTAATGTGTAGACACCAATGTCTTGATTTAAGGTTTACTTGTTCATTATGCTTGATTTATAAAATTTTAGGTAACGCGCCCCAAATTAATTATTAATTTAACAGAAATAGTTATATATTAATAATATAATTTAATAATTATTCCTGAGGTACCGGAACGCCGTTCCGTTGTGTGCCGCCAGAAGTCAAACCCTACTTGTACATAATTATAATATACTTCTCTTCGACAAATCTAACCCTCCAATTTTTAGCCAGTTATAAACATCATTTTCTTCACTGAGACATGAAGAATTGCATTTCAACTTTAAAAAATATGAAGTATTTGTTGAAATACATGAAAAGACACGATAGGGTGTGTAGTTACCTCCCTTGACCGATCTGTAATGCCCCTGCAGTTGTAAACACATGCCTCAAGTTGTACGAACACTCACCAATACCGGTGACGTCTGTTGGATACAATATTGTACGCAGTCGTAGTTCGACAGCGGTAGAGGCAACAACTACTGCTGCGCTCTATCAGCTTACCGATACACTGTATCTCCGAACCAAAACACTTCAGTATTAATATTACCTAACAGTGTTATTTAAAGTGCTATCAGTGTTCCAAGCAGTGTACAGCGTTTCTCTGGCCGGCCTGCCGGCTGACTCAACGTATCCACATGAATAAAGCAGTACCAGCCAAACTCAAGATGAATCCGTCACTTAACCTCCAAGAGCAACCCACGAAGTCGTACGCAGGAGCTGCAAATACTGTGAGTTTTCCATCAAAAGAACAATCTATACTACTGGACGCATGCGAAAATCTAACTGTCAAAGACTATATAAGTAAACTAACTGAAATTGTTCCCCCCAGTGCCATTACTTTCATATCAAGAATATCCAATAACAGAATATGTGTTTCTGAACTCGAAAGTCAATGCTGATCTTATAACTAACAAATACCCTACTCTAATCATTAAAAATACTATTGTTAATGTGAGACCCCTAATTAACAAACTCAAGAGAATCATAATATCAAATGTATACCTTTTATTCCAAACGAGGAAATCACAAATATTTTCAAGAATCATGACATCAAAACTACCTCCAGTATATCTTTCATCAGAGCTGGTCTGTCTGACCTAACTTCAGTCACATTATGAGCTTCAGAAGGCAAACATTTATCCAACCTGAGGAACTTCACAAACTCCTCAGTCATCAGTGATTGTACATGAAGGTACACCATATAGAATATTTTTCTCTGCTGAAAACATTACTTGTTTCAATTGCAAAATGGAAGGCCATACTGCTAGTAACTGCCACAAAATATCCCCAAAGAGAATTGCCTTCTGGACACTCCCAGTACAAATATACCAACTATCCCTTCTAATAATATGGAAGTACAGCCTACCATAACTGAAACTCCACTGCCCTCCACCAGTGACCCTATGAACTTTCCTCCCTTCTTAAAAAGCCTCCCCAATGAACCCTCTTCCCTATCTGAAGCAACAAATAATGTTAAAGATAATAATCAAGATAATAATGTTAAAAAACTAAAAAAAAGAAACAGAAAAAGAATTCTTCAAAACATGAAGAACTGGACCAAGATAGCAATCCTAATAAAACACTTGAAGACATGCTTAGCCCAACTAAAGATCTGATTGAAAGGAACCAAAACTCCTTCCTCTGTCAGTGAATCAATTACACTTACTACTAGAAAATACTCTGGGCTCTGCTGATCCTCTAACCATAGTAAAGGACTATTCCAATGATATTCCAGCTGTTATAAAAATGCTCAGTGACATTTACCCTGTATTAAAGGATAGAATTATCAAAAGCAGAGTTACCAGAATAAGAAACAAACTGCAGAATCACCTACTGGAATCATACACAACTGACTCTGAATCCAGTATGGAAACTATCTGACACTAAATCTTTTAATTCAGGTCTCTTAAAGAAACACCATTCCCCTTGCTAAATAAATTTCAACAAACAAATGAAGATACTCAATGGAATATTAATGGATACTATTGTCATCTTGAGTATCTGCAACTATTACCCAGATATCATTTGTTTGCAAGAATCCAATTCCAAGGCTAATCACTCAGCTAATATTAAAAATTATCAATGTTTCTTTAAAAATAGAACCAGTGATCATCCTTCTGGTGGAGTAGCCATATTTTTTAAAAGCTGCATTTGTAAGAAATAGGTATTTCAGTAAATATTTAACTGTATTAGAATAACGTAATTTTCCATTCCTTTTTGTAGTAATTAACAGTTATGTAATTTTCACGTTTAAGTTTTATGTTTTTATATCCATATCATCTCTGTACTGTAACCTCAATTGTAACCTCAATATTGTAAAAACTAAAAATTGACAATGTAAAATATAATGTATTCATTTAGTCGCTAATGACCTAGCCGTTGATGCGACTTAAAATAAATTAAATTAAAAAAAAATATTGTACGACCAACAAATTCAAACCGATCGCAAGATAGCGGCATACAAACCGGGCATTGTTATCCGAGATTGGGAGAAAAAATATTGTCTACTAGTAGATGTGGCGGTGCCGTGTGATCAAAATGTCGTAACCAAGGAGGCAGAGAAACGATTTAAATACAAAGGTAGGAAATACAGATCAGCCGAATGTGGAGGCGTAAAGGCATAGGCCGCTTCGATAGAAATCGGAGCTCTGCGATTTGTTTCACAAAATCTGTGCAGGGAATTGGCTACACTCGCAGGTCACTCAAAAGATTGGGATGTGCAACAAACTGCTTTATTTGGAACAGCTCACATTTTGTGAGAAGTATTGTAGAGGCAACGACAGTCCCTAGATCTGCTCGTTAGGAAGTTGGTTGCAATCTGGAGTAGATTTTATTTCCAGTCGACTCCTAATATCTTTAGTGGTGAAGTAGAGAAATAATAATAATAATAATAATAATAATAATAATAAATTTCAATTAAAATTGCAATGACTAATGTGGAGTATGTCTTCGATCATCAGAGACAAGAGATCACCTCACCACTGGGTGCACAAACCTCGCCAACGCAGAGCACCTACACTTGACTGCAAATATTGTACACCAAGCATTACATAACGAACAGGAAAAGAAAACATTCATCATTGATGTTACACACCCTGCAGACCCCAACATTTAATGAAGCAGAAACAGAAAAACTCTCAAAATATATTCCCCTACCAATAGAATATAAGGAAATATACAAACTGGGATCTGTTGAGATAATACCATTTATAATAACCACAACAGGTCTTATTAACAAAAATATTAAGTATTATTTAGAAAAATTAGGTCTTCCCTCTCACAAAATTATTCTAAAAGCTCCAAAGTCAGTCATTCTTGAAATCTGCCTGATAATAATGAAAATAACATATACATTTAATAACTTCTCTCTTCAAAACGTTTCACGTGCCGAAATGTTGGACACTTGTATCGCATTGCCCTAAACACCTTTGGGATAATTTCGATTGTGGACAGAGAAGCGCATCGCGTGTGCCTGGGCCAGGCGGAGCAGAGGGCGTTGGCGCCGCGGTCGGAAGTCTGAGCGGCGGCGACAGATCCCTTTAAAGCCTGCAAGTGCTGCTCCGGCAGTTCTGAGAACTTTGCCGGATGCCGTGTCCACTCGCTAGTTGGGAGGTGCAGTAAAATGGGAAAGCGAAAAGGACGAGGGTGGAGAGGAGAAAAGGGAAGAGAAATAAAAGACACCAAGAACGGATGCCACCAATTTTAGTACACAGCATATGTACGGAACAATTCAATTAAAGTAAAATTGTTTAAGTATCAATATCGTAAGTAACATGAAGATGATTAATGTTGCAGCGAGTTTGTATTTGAAACTTTAATGATAGATAAATATTTGTGGTCTGCACTGATGTGGCTGTGGAGTAACGAGAACAATATCTGATAAGGTTTGCAATTTTAGTGAAGATTTACAGTTTCATTTTCCGCATGTCTTTGGCCATTTGAAAAATTCAATGATATGTATCATTAATTTCACTTAAGTTTCACCAGTATCGTCTACATTCCTTTAGATTGCCAAGAGAGAATTATTTTTATACTTTTCTATACAAAGGTTGTCCTAAAAGAAGGTCCCCAAGATGCTGCAGTCGCGATCCGGCAACACTGGCGTGTAGCTCGATTCCTCCTCTGCCAATGCCCTTCCGGCGAGCTGTCTGTGCAGCTGAGTCTCGGGTGAGCAGCCGCCGTGGATGAGGCGCTCGCTCGCTAGCCGCCAGGCGAATTTCTGAAACTCCGTTTCTGTGCGCACAGAACACTGCGCCGGAGAACATGCATTCCCAATTGCGTAAAGTCTACGAGCATACGCAAATAGTGTAGAGAATTCAATGACGGATCTTCAGATGTCCACGACGGCCAACGGTTCCGGACAAAGCGATGGCGAAAGTGGAAGAAGAGATGTTGGAATGTCGAAGGGTGACGGTGCGAGAACTCTGCCAGATGATCCCTGACGTCAGTAAGACCACTTTCTCGCCCTTGAAAAGGAAGGAGAACAAACAGTAACACAAAGAGGAGGAATCTTCCCAGTATTACATGCATTTACAATAGTTTCTGCTTTCTCGCTCTGGCGAATGTAAGAAGAACAGCTGAACTCGTGGCTCATTGCAAAGTCGCAAGCCTTTCACCACTGAGATCCGGGTTCGATTCCCGTCGAATCTCATGTGAAATTTGTTCCAACAAAACGAGTTCGGCTGCTTCACAAAGGCTATTTCAACCCCTGTGAAGTGTCCTAAACCCCTATCCTTATTCCTTCCTAATTCTGGCCGCTGGGTAGTGACGCAGGAGCGCGCGGTAGGAGGCGCGTACGCGGAGATGCTACCTCGCGGTCCTCTTGACAACCGACTATGACGAGACGCGACAGACAATGTTAACGGAGGATTACTCCATAAAACAAGCACAGTAATGGGAGGATTAGTCCTAGAAGCGCAAAGCGCTCAACGGCCCCCAAGGGGCTTGGAGACGCGTTGCGTCGAAGTAGACGCAACAAATTAAAAAAAAAAGATATTTCTACGAGGTGGAAACGTTCCGGTACAATGTTCACACCCATTAGTTATTACTTTCTCGCTTTCAAAAATATATGAAGTACAATAGTAACATAAGGAGACTAAGCATTCCGGTGTACGGTGCATTCCCACTAGTTTTTACTGTCTAGCCCTAGCGAGGGTTTGAAGATAAAGTATCGTAATTTTGCGCTGGAAAACTGCTAATTTTGGCTTCTAAACACTTATTGTGGGCTCCTGGGTACGAAAAATTGGATTAACCCCATATATAGTAAATCACTTGGTCTAACATGTTGAGTAGTTACAATTCATATTTTGTGCGGCCTTGATCCCAAAAAAGAGATTGATGTCTAAACGTCTGACCGTCTGTCCATCTCTCCATCTCTTTATCTGTCCGTTTTTTATCTGTCTGTTTGTTTATCTGTCCGTTTGTTTATCTGTCCGTTTGTTTATCTGTCCGTTTGTTTATCTGTCCGTTTGTTTATCTGTCCGTTTGTTTATCTGTCCGTTTGTTTATCTGTCCGTTTGTTTATCTGTCCGTTTGTTTATCTGTCCGTTTGTTTATCTGTCCGTTTGTTTATCTGTCCTCTCGGTCCATCTGTCCACTCGGTCCATCTGTCCACTCGGTCCATCTGTCCACTCGGTCCATCTGTCCACTCGGTCCATCTGTCCACTCGGTCCATTCTTTCTGTGGGTCGGTCCGTCAGTGCATCTGTCCCTCTACACATTTGTCCGTGGTGAAAGCTAACAACTAGATTATTGAAGATCGAGATTTTTCCTTAATGAAGTCTGTGATTCAAAAACAGATTTTTAAATAAGAACATGGACAATTTTTAAAAAATGTACGAAGTTTTTGCGACATTTTTCGAGAAATATAGGCAATTTTAAATAGTTTTACATCATTTTTGAAAGGTCTCCAATGTTCTTCTTTAAATTTTCTCTTTAAATCTTGGAATAGCTTCTTGTAAGTTACTGGAACATTTATTTTTTCGGTTTGATGTGTAATTAAACATTATGTTTTAAAGGATTTTCGCTTATTTTGATTTTTGTGGATTACAAAGTCATCTATCACGAAATAAAAATCCTTTAATCAAAAGATATGTATTTTTCCTGGAGAAATCGAATTCGCAATAAATACGATGGTTTCCTTTTAAAGTTAATTTAAAGTACTTTTTCCCCATTCACATCCTTGGGGAAAAGGGTTGGGGGTTCGATTTTGGTATCATTAGGTTGCTCCCGTCGAGACAAATATCTTTTAATACCCACTTCCTTTGATTCCTTGCACACTTTTCGAGATATTCACAAAATCAATTTTAAACGGAACACACAATGTATCAAAGAATGGCAAAATATTTTTTCATTTCCGACGAATACTGTATTTTCGAAAATTGCACCATTTTAAAACTATAAAGTTGAAGATAGAGATTATTCCTAAACAAAATCTGTTGTAAAAAATCAGCTATCTAAGAAAGGTCAGGTACAATGTTTAGAAAAAACAAGTAGTTTTTGAGTAATTTATGCTTAAAATTTATGCTTTATGTTAATATATAATTTTAATACAACGTTTTCACATAAACAGCTCAAATTTTTTCCTCAATTCTTTTTCGTGGATAGAACAATGAGCGCTTAAAAGAATGGCACAAGTCTACGTTTCGTGGAACTCTGCGAATTTTCGAAAATTGCAACTTTAAAAATAATACGAAGAAGTATGTGGTGTTTGAGAACTACTGGTTTCCAATTCGTTGGAAGCTAGGTGCTGGTTTGATCTGATTACTCACTTCTCTTACCTTTCTCTAAACATATACAATTTACGTTGATACATCGATGATGGAAATAGGTGTTACTATTTAAATGAAAAGTTCCAAAAACAGTAAAATTATTTAGTTTTCTTTAGCCCACAGAAACGGGCTCTGTGTGATCGGCCTGAGTGAAGTGTGACTACATCAACCGCCTTGCAACTGCCCTGTTTATCAATAACCTATCCTAATACTGACATTTTGGACACCTTTAAAATATTTAGAACCTGGGTAATTACTTTCCTACCAAATCACTACAATATCCAAATTGAGCATTTCTCAAGACGAAGTGGCTCAGTTTCCTTTTCCTGTCACGTAGAGCAGTTCAGCAACGCGCATCACGTGCTGCCTCGAGGGGCCACCGCCAGCGGGTGGCCTGCCTGCGCGAAGGCGAACACGAGGAGAAGAGGACACTGTATCGATCAGTCGTGTCTTTAACCAGTTTCTGGATGCATCAAACAACTGTGCAGAAAACTACGTACCGTCCGATGTTTATTAAGTCATTTATCTCCCTCCTTTTACATTTATTTATTTAGCGTATGGCAGCGTACAGGGTTACATAGCAGAAAAGGTTGTTAATTAGAATAGTTAAAATTAATTGGATTAAAACAAAGATACATGTACATAACATAAAAAACAACACAATCAATGTAATGTCTAAATTTGTTATCCACTTTACTGCTTCTGTTGAGACTTTCACCAGGTCCATTGTGTTGCCTTGAAACTTCCTGAGAGGATATTCAAAAGTTATGTGTTTCACTGTCTGTCTTGCTTCACCACAGTCACAAGATGGGGATTCGCCCATACCCCATTTATGAAGTGAGTCACCACTTCTACCATTGCCTGTTCTTATCCTATTCAGTGAGACCCACGTCGATCGGGGAAGATGGAAGCCGCTGGGGGGAGCCAAGTCCAGAATTTGATGGTATTCAGGTGGAGCTTGGTTTAACCATAGTTTCTTCCAGGTGACCTTGGGGTCCTCGGTGGTATTTCTAGCCAAAATGATAGGTGGATGACGTGATTTCAGACGGACAAATTTACTTTTCAGGTCCGTGTGTATTTGAAGCTCTTGATTGGCATTTATCATGGAGAATGTTCTCATGAGAGATCTGTGGCGGCGAACCGTTGGTGGTTCTATGTTGCTAAGGGCAGGAAGCCAGTAGAGGGGGTGGTTTGATACATCCGGTAATTGTTCTTAATGAGACGTTTAGTACGGTGTCAATTTTCTTGGTGTAAGGGCTGTTTAGCCATACTGCGGCACAGTATTCGGCCGTTGAGAAAACCAAACTGAGTCGTGGATCGAAGGGTATCAGCTGTAGCTCCCCATGAGAATGCAGCCACCTTGTGAAGAATGTTATTCCTAGTCCGAAGTTTGGAGGCTGACTTTGTTAAGTGAGTTCTAAAGGTTAAGGTTCTATCGAGTGTTGTTCAGAGATATTTAGGTTGAGGATTGTATGGAAGTGTGACTCCGTTCAGGGTTACATTAATAGCGCTGTGGGCCATTCTATTGTTTCAATGGAAGCAGGAAGATTAAGTTTTTGTGGTACTGGGTGTTAGTCTCCAGTTTTTAAAATATATTCTGAGTAATTATAAGTCTTGTGTTAAAGTTACTTCCAAGATATCCATATTCTTGTTTTGGGTTGCTAGGTCTAAATCGTCAGCATATGCAAATTTTCGACTTATTGTTTTCGGAAGATCAGATATGTAGACATTAAATAATAATGGAGCAAGAACGGATCCTTGCGGGAGACCATTGTTTAGTTTCCTAACTGAGCTCTTTTTGTCGCCAAAAGTTTCTTGAAGTCTCCGGTTTGATAGCATGCAATTAATAAGAGCAATCGTGTCAGGGCATTTAATAATTTTTGTTAGTTTATACATTAATCCCTCGCGCCACACCGTGTCAAAGGCTGCCGTTAAGTCCACAAAGACTGCGCCTGTTTTAACTTGCTTTTCGTAGCCTCCTTCAATGTATGTGGTAATTGCTAAGACTTCTTCACAGCTACGCTGAGGTCTGAAACCAGCTTGCTCGATAGGTAGTGCCTTGTAAATATGGGGGCAAATTCTTGAATAGATAAGACGTTCCAGTAATTTATAACAGCTACTTAAAAGTGCTCCATTTACATGACTGATACCCAAGTAAATGACGAAATTATAATTGTTAAATTTGAGAAGAAAAAATTTAACACACACTTTTTTCTATTTTTGCATGAAAACTGATTTCATTAGTATATCAACAGTACATCTTAACTTTCTGTTTTGGAAGTACAAAAAAATTACACCTACGCGAAAAGATATTCATTTCTCAAAAATAATATTTTATGCGTAATTCCTTTCTAAATTAATGTAGTACAAAATTCACATAACTTCGATGTTTAAACCCTTCCAATTAAATTTTCAAGAAAATTTTTTATTTTTATATTTTTTTCAAATATCAGCAAAAGCAACACTGCATAGTACAAGTAGAAACTACTACTTCTATTAAGCAATTATTTATTTTGATATCACTAAAATGTCTCGTGAAACTTAAAGCACTCACTTCCCTCTCTGAATAATTGCTCTCTAAGTGGACTGTTGCCATTCGTCCAGCAAGATTCTTCCTTATTCTCCCGACCGCGTGAGGTTAAGTGAAGTCGTGCGTTATGATTCGTTTTTACTTTCTCGTATACATACCTAATACAGAGTGATATACGTAGTAGAGAGAAAGTTATGTAATGCTGCGGAAAATCGATTTCAATATTTCAACGGAAATACACTTTTTGGGGTCCCCTGCTACCAAAAAAGTGTTGTTTTTAACTTCGGTCCGTCTGTCTGCCCCTGTGTCCGTCTGAACACCACTAGCCCCTAAACCATACGTAGGATATTTTCCAAAATAGATATTTCCCTGTCAATGTGGCTCGACTCAAGGCGTGCGATTTTGAAAAACTTCCTCTACAATTTGGGGTAATTTACCTGAAACCCAAAAAGACATTTTCAAAATTTTCTCAAAAACGGCTCCAAATTTTTACTTTAAAATTATCTAGACGATAACAATTTAGTTTTTCTTTAACAGTCATAATTGTTGTTTTGAATTTTATATATATTTTATTTCAACATGTCCCCAAGAACAATTGACAATTTATAATGTTTATTGAATTCTAAATTCATCACACGTATGTATTCCATAAATTTATTCGTTTTAAATTAGATTTTTCAATTTTGAATTACTAATTTAGATCACGAATACTTACATCTTAATTTTTAAGTTTGAAAATGTTAATGGGTTATATCCAGATTTTTAATTGTGATAGTTAATTTATAGGAAATATGATTTCAACATCATACCACCTATCAAGGTCAATTTTATCACGATTTTTCAATCAATTCTTTGTATAATATGAATTCATCTCAACATTTTAAATTTATTGTGAATTCCTTATATTGTCAAACAAACTTGTTTTTATCTTAATGTAAGTTTTAATTTTTATTTATTTATATTAATTTTTTAATATTTATTTTATTTTATTTATATTAATTCTTTAATATTTATTTTATTTATATTAATTCTTTCATTTCTTATTTTATTTGATATATTGTTGAAGGCCTGATGATGGAGGCACAACTTGACCTCTGAAATGTTGCCACGCTGTTTCTTGTTTCAAGATATTATTGTAATGTAAAAATCATTTATGTTTTAATAAATGTATTTGTGGCTGTCTATAAAAAGTAATCTTTGGAACTTTTATTAAGAAAAAATATATCTTTTTTGACTTAATTGTTTATTTCGTTGCTTTATTGGATTGTATTCAAGTATTGTTTTGCAAAATAGAAATAATAAATACCAGACGTGCATTTGAGTTTCTATATACATTCACCCGTCGCTTTGCGTCTCTTGGACCTGTCAAGAAGCGCACGTGATACTGCTCGCAAATGTAGCCCAAGATGAATAAAAACTAGGGAGATATTCCTTTTGGAAACAATGTTTAAACGAAGTCTTGGAATCTTGTCTTGCCGGTTGTGTTGGTTTTCTGAGTGTTTACATCAGATTATGATGTCTGGAATTTGGAATGTTAACTTTTGAACTCTGAAACGTTATCCTAATCTCTTCTTTATTGATGAAAAGGAAGCATTGATTGTGGAGGATACTGTTCATACAGCTGTATTTGTGGATCAAATTCCGAACAATTAAGACGTATCGTAATATCGACGTTCGATACAATTTATTCCTTAAGGGTTACGTTTGAGACTTAACTTCTGCAAGAATTTCCCGATTTTGAACCAATACGAACAAAATTATTCACGTTTAATAGTTCATATTTTAATTTCTCCCCTTCCTACTTACTTACGCAGTAATGAAAAAGTATTGTAATGCTGTTGTAGCAGAAATTGGTGACTTTTTTATTTAAAAAATTATATTCTGGTGGCGCCGGTGAAGTCGAAAAAGTGAATAAATATTTTTCTTACATAAGGTAAACTACTTCTTCTAATACGTTGTTAAGTCAAATACATTATCAAAATTTTCTCAAAAATGGCTCAAAGTGTTTTATTTTAAAAAAGGGGGTTTGTTAAATGTTGAATTTTCGTTGTTCAAGGCAAATTTTAATATAAAATCATGTACAATTTTTCGAAAAATGAATACTTGCTGCATAATTTTGCGTGAAATAGACACTTAAAAATATATATATTCTTAAAACGATTTCTATTTTTCCTTACATTTTATCCCAATATGTGCGAAAGATTGTTAATTACGCTGATCCTATATTCGACGACCTTGTATTTTCGAAAATTGTAAAAAAATAGCATTGCAAAAGTACAATATTGCGGATAGAAGTTTTTATATAAACTGAAATATTTTAAAAAATCGATCTTTTAAAAACGTCATTTACAATATTTGGAAAAGCGAGTAGTGTTGGCATAATTTCTTTTTGAAGCTATTGAAATTAATAAAAAAACATTTTCTCAAAAACGACAGCAATTATTTTTTTCTAATTTTGCTTTCACAGATTGAGCAAAGCACAATTAAAAAAATTCGCAAGTCTCAATCCCTTGTAACTCTTAATATTCTAAAATTGGATTAGTTATAAAATTGTGGGAGGCCTTGAGTTTTTGAGCGCGGGGAAAAGGAGCGACTGCGTGAGGTCGTCTTTGGGAGCTTTGTCTGCGGACCCGAGTTCGCATCTGCGTGAGTAAGAAAATTCTGCTGCTTGGAAACACTTTTGCTTGCTACCGGGAGCGGTAGCTCAGTGCATCAACTGATGTCACTGCAGCGCCTCTAACCGGGATGTCCTAGGTTCGAGTCCTGACGGCGGCAGGATTTTCGACACTAGCTTTTCAGCTATGTCGAATTCAGTCGGTGCCTGGAGGAGAATTCTAGCGGCCGGCTGCTCTGATCGGTAGTTTTCCGTTGTTTCTCCGATCAACACCAGGCGAATGCCGGAGCAGTACCCTAACAAACGGGCCACGGACCGCGCGCGATCTATCCTTCCTCTTCCTTGTCCTATCCTCTCCCCTTACGCACACACTTACACTAACATGCAGTACTCTACCACATATTATGGGAGACCGGTCGGGAGCTTAGAGCTTGTCCCGGCTGGGGCGGTGCCCCGCTGGTGGGAGAGTCCTGGTTATGGGGAAACCCCACTAGCCGACGGTAGGTCGGCGCCGGATCTCGCCATCCAGCGGGGGAAGACCACCGGCATCTCCCGAGAAAAAACATGTACTACACTAACGGGACTAATGACCAAAGCAGTTGACGCGCCCGGAAACACGAAAAAACCAAACCAAACCAAACGTTTGCTTGCTCATTTCGTAGTATAATATTTGTTAGTGATTACAAATAATGAGAGAATGTACACATGTTGTAGCACCATTCGTTGTTTTAGTGAATGTATATGTTGTGGGGGTCGAAAGTAAATTGGGGACCAACTAATCCCTTCATCTTTTCACGGGAAACTTACTTTCTAATTCTACATTTAAATCGAGGACTAAATCAACCCAGGTAAGGATAAGGACTGATTGGGCAGATCTGCGCGTTACGAGGGACGCCGCCACATTTTCCTTGTGCCTTATTGACAATCCTCTAGCCTTGCTCCTATATCAAAATGAAAAGCAAAAAAGAAGCACTGGAAGGGTGTAAAAAGGAAGCCTAAGCTAAAGTGGTGGTTGGCCCGCAGCTGAACGCGCTGTTCCGGCTGCCGCTGTACCTGTGGGCGCTGGGCGCGCTGGGCGGCGGGCGCACCGACACGCTGCGCGTGCTGTGCGGCGCGCAGGTGCTGGTGCACGCGCCCGTGCTGCCGCTCGCCCTGCTGCTGCTGGCCGGCGTCGCCTCGTAGACAGCCCAGCTCTCGCTCCACTCCCCCATCCTGCTGTCGCCTCCCACTGCCCAACTCTCTCTCTCTCTCTCACTCTCTCTCTCCACTCTCTCTTTCCCTCTCTCTCCCTCTCTTTCCCTCACTCCTCTCTCTCCCTCTCTTCTCTCCACTCTCTTCTCTCTCTCCTCTCTTTCCCTCCTCTCTCTCTCCCTCTCTTCCCTCCTCTCTCTCCCTCTTTCCCTCTCCTCCTCCCTCTCTCCCTCCCTCTCCCTCCCTCCCCCTCCCTCCCCCTCCCTCCCCCTCCCTCCCCCCCTCCCCCTCTCCCTCTCCCCTCTCCCTCCCTCTCCCTCTCCCTCTCTCCCCTCTCTCTCTCGCTCTCTCTTACACGAACATCCAAACACCGGATGTGTAGATTAGTTCATGCAATTTGCGAGTGCATTTAATGTAACACCCTCCCTTAGTGATTGTTAAGAAATAACAATAATGATGGACCGTGTTCATGACAGGATGAACATTCAAGGACGGAGACAAGAAAGTGGTCTGAACTACAGTGCGCCAGGAAGGTCCTTCCCCTCCGAGCCGAAACAGGGCCTCCTAAAAATTGATGTTTGATGATGTTTGCAGCAACCAAATCACTGGACAACAATTGAAGAAGACTACTTCCAGCACCTGTTATGATTGAGGCTAATACGCAATTTACGTTTTCATTTCTTACAGCTCGTGGTACCAACGATTTCTGTTGCAAACTCTCTCACCAGCCACTGGTGGCGCTGACGAGAGACTTTACTGGCGCACTGTAGGTTTTGCACAATTAACTTTTTTTCGTTAAACTACTTTAGCAAGAGAATTAGATATGTAGTGCTGTATCATTGGATGAGGGGCAAATAGTGAATTTTTTTTTCAAGAGTAGACCTACTCTGAACACGATCTGTAAATGCATGAGTCCTGCCGAACGGTGAGTGAAAATAATAAATATTCGGTATCAATATAATATTATTTTTTAAGATATTCATAATATATTCTAAATTCATCACAGAGTTAATACAATATTAAAGTCTATTTCCGTGACCAGAAATAAAATGAGATAGGTGTAACGCTTTTCGGATTTCTTCGAACTGGGAAAAATTAAACCTTAATTGAATGTAATGGTAACAAGTAAACAAAACACGTTTGACGCGTAAATATTCACAGAAAATAAGGTTTTGCAGTGCAAACATCATTAAAGGATGAACTTTACTCTATCATTTAGTTGAAGGCAGAGACTTCCTCATGAACTGATTAAAAATGTATAATGTAAATGGGAGACTTGAAGCCAAACAGACTTCCATTTCGACATGCAGATAGAGAAAGAAACACAAAAAATGTTAAAAGAGTGAATTTTTCAATGATGTATTTATTCTTTTATTCAGATATAAAGCAAAAATTCATACTTTTGCTTCAAGATCCTCCTTTAATAATAAATATAAACAATGTTGGAAATGGAAAAGTGAATAATATAAAAACCAATTATTTACTTTTTCTAAGAAAGGAAATAATAATTGTGGCAACCATAATATGTTTTTTTAGTTTGAACGCTTGGCAACTAGCCTTTTTACTGATTGATGTTAAAAATAACCATATACTATTTAAATTTTGTAGAAAAATTTCGCAGCTTTCATTAACTTTATTGTTCTGTCAGTTGCCCTCTTGTCTGCTCCGAGGTTATCGTTCAGGTCGCCTGTTTGCCGCATCTGTCCGTGAGGCTGAGAGATCTACACAATCTGTCGGAATGGGTTTCACTGGCAGAAGTCTTCAGCACCTGCAGATGGGTTGATCCTCATTCCTTAGTATGTATGAAGAAGTTCGTGGCCTACTCTGAGTTTGGATATGCACATTTGTTCTCGTCGAGGGTAGCTGACATAGTGACCATTTGCTGATGTTCTGTTTAATCGGATTTAGTTTCGTGTCAAGGCTATTCCACGTGGTCTGCCATTCTGTGAGGACTTCAAAGCAGCATTTATTGGATCTTGTGGTTGAACTTCAATATCCATTTTTGATTTGTTGTTTACGGAATTTATTTCTGCAGAATCGGCTTCTTCATTGCCTGGAATGCCCACGTGTCCAGCACATCAGATTAACTTAACTGATCAGCTATGATCATCTGGTGTCCTGGGCACGGGGGTCAACGCATCAATGGTCTTGATTTAAAGCACAACAGAAGGATCATTGGTAGTCACAGGTAGGCGTCCGTCCATGGTGGTGAGAAAGCTTAGCGAATCTGTACAGATGAAGAATTTTCTTGAATCCAGAGTTTCACTATATCGCAAAACTTGCAACACTGCATACGTTCGGCAGCGTACACGCTTGCTTCTAGTAGACGTGTCCACGTTTTTGATATGCCTTCAGGTACAAATGCACTTCCTACCACATGTTTTGTTTTTGATTCATCTGTAGATTATTTTGTGACTTGCCATATATTTTTCGAGAACTGATCGAAATCTGACTTTTAAATCTATGGGAAGTCATTATTTTTTCTTTACACAGGTAGTGTCGAGTGCTCGGGTACTACCTCGATTGCTCAGGTTTTGACTGCGCGAGTAACTGAAGGTTTTTGATCGTAAATCTTTGCCAAGTTAGGTCGACTCATCAGTTGAAGGTTTAGATGTTCTGGTAGTGACAGCATTTTTATATATAATTGAGTAGTAGTGTTTGTCTTCTGTGATGTATCGACATAGAGCTGGTTTCACAACAGAGACTTAATGAAGGATTAGTGCGGAACGCTCCAGATGCTTACCGGAGGCTTATATCGTGAACGGGATCTTTAAGCTTTACTTTCTGGCTGAGGAGTACACTGCACACCCATAATCTATTTTGAACACCACCTGAGATTTGTACAGGCAGAATAAGGCGTCACTATCTGCTCCCCAATTTTTATGGGAAATGCATCTGATTACATTCAGAGATGTTCTGCATTTGGACGAGGTATATTCTAGAGGCTGTTTCCAGATTCCATGTCTGTCAAAGATCAAACCGACGAATTTTGCCGTTTTCTTGTTCGCCAGTTGAACACCATGTAACGCTAGATCTGGATCTCAGTATCTTCTTCGTTTCCTACAGACGTGAACGCATTTGTTTTTAGCTGCTGTATATGAGAAACCAATGTTTTTCGCGTTTTGTTCTAATTTATTGATGGCATTGTGCATTTTGAATTTGAACGTTGCCGGTGATTCGGCTGAATAAAATATAGCAAAGTAATATACACACATGCACATGAACGTCGTTTTATTCTATTGAAATGCTTTTGATCTGAGTAAATCGTGTTGGTTCGCAGAACGTATAGGCCTACTGTCGCATTTACCAGAACATTCAACGCGAGTGTAAGTCCGTAAGCATTTTTTACTTATATTGGCCTTAGGAATTCAAAAATACTACATTAGGGAGACTATTAGTAATTTTGGGTAACTTCAGAATAAAAAGAAAAAATTGGTGAAATTTTAAAATCTCGTAGCTCTGTTACTATTTGCTTGATAAAAATAATTTAGTATGAAGCAAAGGGTATAGTGAAATAAGGGGGGTAAAAAGTGCCCCCAGACCAAATCGATAATCGCGACGCTTATGCAAAAAAATAAAAAATGACATAGATTCACAAAAAAATCAGCCTCCTAGGGCAATCTGTTGCAGATGTATAAAGAGAAACGTGTTTTCATGTTTTATTGTTTTCTCGGAACTGCGGAAATGAGTTTCTTGTAAGCACCGACATTGGCGTGTGATTGCCAGTAGCAATTTCAGCTTGCAATAATGCGAGGGACCGTTTATATTCCTTACAATAATATGTTCCATAATTGGTACGAAGTTCTTCTGCTATGGGAAGGGTGTGTCCTGCTTATTTTCTTGGTTTTCCTCTTGTCCATTCTCTCTTCTTTTTCTTCTTGCGCGAGATTTGACTTGGATCAATAGACTAGTAATTGTGGTTATTTTTCGCACGTACCATCGAGCTCGTCTTTGAGCCAGTGGTCGTGTCTTATCATCGGTGGTGGATTATTTGTTGTTTGAGGAAGTCCTCCTTAGTGAGCTTTGGAGGACGAGGCGATCGACTTCGGTGGCCCTTTGCCGATTCTCCTTTACTGGATGTGGCTGCGGGGGCAGCCACTGGATTTCTCTCTGCTTCTTTTTTGGGAGGGGTTTCTGAAGATTGCTTTTCGCTTACTTGTTCACGTTGAGTGTTTGTGTATAATTCTTCTATGTTGATTTTTTTGTTATAGATTTCATTGAAATACATTTCTAAGCAGCGAGTTATTGCAGGCACAAGTTATCTCACTACTAATGAAGGCAAAAGTGTGCTTTTAGTGACAGTTTCTGAGTATCTGGCTTTTGCTTTATTTTCAGAGCACATACGTTTTTTTAATATTCATTACAGCTGATTTTTGTCTAGCTTTTACTTGTTGTATTGCTGCCACCTGTTTATTGTTTGGGCAGTCCCTTGACCTTGATGAATGCTGTCCGCTGCAGTTGACGTCTTTGATGGTATCAAAGATCATGGATTATCACTATGAAATTGCTCTCCACACTGAAATACTTTGACTCTGGCACATCTAGATGATGGATGTCCAAAATGTAAGCACTGAAAGCATTGCATCGGTTGAGGAATGAACATTCGTACGTTTAGACGATGAATGCCAGCTTTAATCTTCTCCGGCAGCGTGCTACGGTTAAAGGTCAGGACATGGGATGCTGCCCGTCCCGCCTCTATGTTAACCTACGACAGGCAATGACTTCTTGAGAAGTCAGTTCTTGAGCTATTTTGTCTTCACTGCAGTTTAGTAAGTCACTACGAACTACACGACCTTTGCAAGTATTCAGCCTACCATGAGCCCTTACTTCAACATCAATAATGCCTAGTTTGCTCAACTCTAGTAACTTTTTGCGTTGATTCTCATGAAATGTTTCTATCAATAGTCCAGATGGAGTTTTCTTTATCTCCCTTACAGCAGATCCGGCACAGATGCTAATACTTTTCTATTAAAAATGGGCTTAGATTTCCAAAATTTTCTTTTCTTTTAACTATAAGGTATTTCAGTGGTGTTCTCGAATACGTCATCAGAGTTTACGGTTCTTCCAGCTTTCTTTCTTTTCGCTCTGAAGTGAGGACTTTTTCTGGGCGAGGGTTTTTAAAGTATCCCTCGGCCCTGCGATCGCATACGCGTCCCGTGAGGATTGCGACCACTCGTAGCAACATCTGCCGAGCGCCCCGCCCCCTTGGCGCTGGCTGACGACGCCACCGACCACCGCTTCCACCACGCTTCCCATCCCCTACACCGCTCCGTAATAGTGGATTCCGAAAGACATTCCATCGTAGATGTTATCTTCGGTATCGCTTTCCCCTAGCGTTTCTGAGCTCCCGCCAGCTAAAAAGGAAACGGAAGGAAAGACGTGGAATAGTTAGAACAGAAGAGAAGAATAGAAACTACTCCCTAACCCTCGCAACCTAATAGCATCGGGGTCGGAAACACAAGAGTTGGTCGATACGAAGATTGGCCTACAGGATAGAAAACAGAAGAGTGGCACAAGTAAGTGCAAGCAATGACACACCAAGTTTGTAGGAATCACAAGATGTTTAGTGAAGTGACAATGGACAGCTGCTGGGACAAAGGGAGGTCCCGTGGTGCTGTACTACTAAAACTCCCGACACAACACGGAGGATAATATTGTTTTATGTGGAAATATCAGTCAAGCTAATGTTATATTTGAAGAGAAAAATCGTACCACACGGTGCACTAGCAATTTTTGTTATTCAACTTTGTTCTGTCATTTAAAAAAAAATCAAAGTCATATTAATTTAAAATTTTTAAAAAAATTGGGTTGTTTTTATTAATTTTTCCACTAATAATAATTACAAATTGAATTTTTTACAGAGCACACTTATAGAAAAGTCAAGCGAATTCTTAAGTGGAGATTTTCGTTCAACATTTTGGAGCCGATTTTCAGAAAATGTCGTTTGAACTTTTCTGAAAATGAAAAAATTGAAGTACTTTTCAATGAAAACTGAAATATTAAGAGTTAAGTATTCCTGCTCACTTTTTATCTCTTTTACGCTAAGATCTTTGGCAGGTATTAATGTTGAGAGAAATTTTGTATCTCTCTCTCTCTCTCTCTCTCTCTCTCTATATATATATATATATATATATATATATATATATATATATATATAAAGTAACTGCATATTCTCTGCGAAAAATCACAAAAACGCACACGCTTATGGCAAAAGGAACTGGACAAGCCACCACGTGCACTGCGAGCGAAGCGAAGTGAAAATGCAGCCGGCAGCCGCCGATGAGTGTCGTCTGATCGGCCTACAGCACACGTTGCCAAATGTCAACAGTCCGACCTTCACTCTAGGAAGCCATGCCTGAACGGTTTAGACGCTAGCATTGACCAGAGACGGATAGACACACTTTTGGACGACAATCGATTTTTCTGGATCAAGGACCCCAAAAACATGTATTCACTTCTCCACTTGTCAAAGAATGTACTTGGCTAAATGTAGGAACATGATTTATCCACTTTTTCGTTACCAAGGCCCGAGAATAAGTGTTTTCATGTCGAAAATTCCCTGTTTTCTGGCGCACGATTACAATTATCTCCCTTCATACATGTCGGGAGAACGGGTGAGAACTTAGATCTTATCGCGGCTGGGGCAACGCCCCCCTGGTAGGAGGCAGCTGGTTGGGAAAACCCCGCTAGTCGACGGTATGTCGGTGCCGGATTTAGCCATCCACGGGGGAAGATCGCTGCTACTGCTTGAGAAAAAACATGTACTACACTTACGGGACTACTGATCTTCGCCCTTGAAGCGCCCGGAATCACTATCAATCAATCAATTAATCAACCTAACAGCTATGAGTCCGACTGTGGATAACTGTAGCGCCTAAACCGTTCAGCCGATTTTTTTCCCTAAATGATATTCCCCGATTGATCTGATTGGACTGAAAGCTTTGGGAGTTTCAATCGGATATTTTGGTCCTTGAGGGTTTTTTACATGAATTGGGTATTTACCTTTCCACGCCGTTGCCATAATTTGACTAACACGGTACTACTCGGGTGCCGGCACGGCAACCGTGAGGATCTGACTTCGGGCCTCGGAGTGGAAAAAAAACTCGCGGTTTAAAAACACTTTTGCTGATTTTTGTAATGGTATAATATCGCGTAGTATTTAGAAGCAATGCGATAAAGTATGTGTTTTGGTAGCACCACTACTTTAATATAGGCACTATGATTTTCAATGTACTCCGTACATCACGCCTTTACGTTTCTGACACCCTCGGATGAAAGGTTTTTCGTTGAACACCGTCCTCACCTGTGAGTCGGAAGCAAAGGGTATAGCCGAATAAAGTAATTAAAAATGCCCCCAAACCAAATTGATATTTGCGATGCTCATGTGAAAGAGAATACAAAATGCTAAGAAGAGAATACTCATGTTTTGCATGTTTTTTTTTCTCAGCATTTATTGCGTGTATCAAGCTGAAAAAAACTGTGGAGACGGGGAAACTTAGTTCAATTTGAACGAATATTGACGCCAAATTCATATAGAAAAAAAAATTGAAATTCATTTTCAACATGATAAAGGGGGAGTACTGTCTCAATTTTCCCCCTAAAATGGGTCTTATAACATTCTGTAACATCTATTTTTTCAGATTTTTAAACAATGTGGACGGTAGTGAAAAAAATTAAAAACAATTTTTTCAGTTTAAACATTTGAAATTTGCGCCTAAATGTGATTGGCGCGAACATTGCACCCACATTTTGCGCTGAAAATCTTCTATGCTCCAGATTTTCGTAAGATTTAAGATCACAAATAATGAATTACGAAAATCTGTTCTTATTTGGGGCAAAGGGAGAATGGTGGAGCCATATTTACGTTGCAACAACTCAAGCGGACATTAGGTTGTAACGCTAAAATCTAACATAAGCAAAGTAAATGGTCATCTTAAAGCTGATGTGTGCACTAAGCTACTCAATAAACCTTCAAATAATATGAACTGAAGTGCAGATACTTAGCGACACAACACCGTGTAAGCAAAAGTCAGTAATTTCTACTTAGGAACGCAGAGGCACATGCAATTTGTAGGAAAGTATCGACATCACATATACTTTCGTACGGCATTAGCGCCATTTTGTTAATATCAGTAAATAAAAAATATAACAACATAGACCTCATTAAAATTATTATCTCAATGCTATTAATTTTTTGTAGTTAATGGCTATGTTACGAAATTTTTGATATGCGCAGATATTGAACGAAAACAATGCAGCAACCGGTCATGCGTGAGGTGTCTGTATATTTTTCCGCGGGAGCCAATTAAATTCTCTTACTCGGTGCTCCACTGCTTACGTCACAGCTGACGACATGAGTCAGCGTCGCTCACCGGAAGCGGCCGCCTGCCTTTCGTATTGCGGTATGGAGCAGACACATTTAGATATTTTAAGAATGTAAAGTTCCATATGTGTCCGTAGATATTTTACGGTGTTCTTTCAATATTCGACACGACTGTTTTGGCTAACATATTTCATTTCTTTTAGTCTTACATGGCAGTACTTTATTTGTTGTTCTTGACGAGTGTGCCTGGTACTATTTGATAAACCTTTTTATGTGGTTTTGTTCACCAGCGTTTGTGCTACTGCAGTCCTCTAACAATAAAATAAACATGCATTTAGCTCATTCCTAACATCAACGTTACATTTTAACCCCTTTTACTGTGCCTTAATTTACACTCAAAATTCAACATCAGGAGCTTAATGCTTGAGGAATGTTTATACAACACGGCCAAATCATGAAACGCAAACTTGTGCGTGTGCCCGGGCGCGGCGCGGCGCGGCCGCTGGCAACTGGCGCATCCGCTGCGTGACAGTCGGTGCAGCGCGTCGGCGCGGCGGTTCCACGCGATTAACCCCGCGTTTTGCGTGCTCCAGGAATTTCATTCTCCCCGCGGCTGCTTTTAAGGTGCCTCCGCTCGCGCTGGCACACCCCATCTCTTTGCAGCCTTTGAGGTAATTTGGGGGAAATGCAGTACCTCGTTGATTCAGAGATATTCGCCCAAACGCTTCTCTGAAGAGAGCGTATTATGAAACTAGTGGTGCTCCTTTCTCGTCCGCATTTTCTCGCAAAATTTCGAGAAAAATACTCAAATTTTTGAAAAATTGTAAATGAACATATTTAAAAATCTATCTTTATAGAGCAAATTTCATTAAGAAACAAATCTCTAACTTCATAGTTATAGTTGTACGAATACTCCGCAAAAATTTTGAACTTTTGCAATTTTCGAAAAATCACGGTTTTCAACGAACATGAAATCTGCCCCATCCTCTTCACGTCCTTTGCATTATCCAACAACAAAATTATATTGAAAACGATAGTCTTTTTTTAAAGTTTGATAATATTCTAGGGGTTTCATGTAAAGTACTCGCAGAATTAAAATATCGGTTTCAAATTCAAGAGACCGCGACATCAGACAGATCAATAGGGGAATATCAATTTTGGATAAAATCGACTCCACGGTTCAGCAGCTAGCCCTGTTCACGGACGGACAGAGAGACAGACGATTTGCCGTCATTCGATTTTTCGGTATCAAGGACCCACAAAACGGATTCTGGCTACAACACGTGTTAGAGATTTTTTCTAATTTTAGCAACTATATTTATCTACGTTTTCGTACCAGGGACCCATAATAAGAGTTTCTTTTGCAGAAAATTAGCCGGCTTTTGCGCAGCATTACATACTCTCTACTTCGTAGCGAGACAGTGAAAGACAAAGCAAGGGGAATTTCATAGATTCTATTTCCTGAGACGCAGATTTCACATTTTTCATTTGTTAGTAATGAATTCGTAAAGTTCTTTTTCGACATTTTTGTAGCCTTAATTAAACGTAACCTGCGCTTTAATGTGATTAGCGTTGTGTCACATTCCAATCACAAAATTTTCCTTGATATCATTTCTTGACATCCTATATTCAATGAGTAATTTAGTTATTGGAATCTAATAATTTAATGTAGTAAATCAAACAATTCATGTAAAAGTATTCACGTTTAATTTACTTCCATTTGCAAAAAAAATTAACACACTTTCATTAGCACAAATTCTTTCGTATACAATTAACTTAAATCTATTCATATTAGGAAGCAAAAATGTGTATTAAATGAAACTGGCAAAAATTAAATGCGTGGTTGTTAATGGAACTAAAAATTAACTAATAAAAATTACATTTCAACTTATCAACTTACAAATATACTCACACATATAGCAAAACTAAAGTATTTGGATTCTTAAATATCGATTATGTAATTTTATATTTTATTGAATATTCTTTGATAAATAAATTTTACTAATAAGAAAGTGAGCACCATGATAAACTTCATTCACAAATTAAGGTGCTCAGAGAGTTTACTGAGCATTTATTTAGTACATGTATTTTGTAAAGTAGATTAGACATTTATTTAAATCGATAACAAATGATTTTTTGTGTGTGCATAATAAAAAAAATATTTGTGAGTCGAAATTAATTTAATCCTTCTCATCTTGAAACCTGTCCTGTCGATTTCGTCCCGAGCACTAGAGTACTTGGTCGCCGGCTTAGCAACTCGTGCCACTGCCCGTTCAAAGTTAATAAGCCAGAATGCAATGAACAGCACGCACCAATGACTCAACCGACGTAATGTGACATGTTATTGGTGCACGGGTGCTCGAGACAGCATACGGAAATCAACTGCACTCAATAGAAGCAGTTCATATTTTAATCAAAAGGCTTTTCCGATAATAAATGACGGAAGGATTTTAAAACGTTTGCTCTAAGTCATTATTTAAAATTGTCGATGTTCGACAATGTGTGTTGCTGTCAATGTTAATGTTATTTAAAATCGTCAAATTTTCACAAGTTATTGCATACTCCTGCATGCCCAATCATTTGAAACATAATTAAGTCTTCAGAGCACTCTAATGTCATTCTCATGCTCTCGATATGTGACTTACACGATATGTTTAAAATGCTTGGTGCAGAAACCCCTCAAGGGAAGAAAAAAACTAAATTACTTCACTCCGGAAGTTTCAAGTTGAAATCCACCTCAACCTCTGTAAACTGGTTGGGAAGCACATCTGTTACGCGAGTTTCCGTACTTCCTGTGGAATTCAGCTCCTAGATATACTACAATATTAAACTCGTTGAAATTAGGGATTTATTCTTCAAACATTAATTATTAAATAGAGCACGATAAATTTAAAAAGCTATTTTAGAAATATATAATTCCATCAAATATAACGTACTTACATATTTTTCTTGATCCACTTAAGTAGGTTTGGAATACAAATATGCATAAAAGGAGTGAATTTCTGGATCGTTAGGGTAAGTGTGGCTCTTTTTTTTTTTTCAAATCGGCCATATTGACACAAATCATTGCTACTTCAGACTGGAAAGATGAATTTGATGGAAAATCTGGAATCAGGTTTCCTTCCGCATGTCTGAAAGTAAGTTCTTGCAAACCTTCTATAAAATCTCGAGCTCTCAGTACGCAAGGAATTTGTTAATAAAAGGAAAACTCCATAAAATACGAAATGAAAAAAAATTTGCTTCATCGCTCTTGGAACCTTTTTCCCCATGTGGCACCACAAATAATGGATTTTTCTTACAATGAGTAGACTACCAAGATTTGATTTCTAAAATTTCTTCTTTTCTGACAATGTACAGTGAGTACGGACTTTTACTAGATGACATAAACGCAATTTTGGCCAATTCTTTTGTTTTTACAAAAATTACCAAAAATTATTTTTTTACTAGACTTTCACGTCGTTAATATTTACATTACCAGCGATATAATTACATTATTTAATTTATGAGTACATGTGCTTTCAATAATATCATATAAAATTTCTCAAAAACTCAAGTTTTCTATGAGAACGAGGTCAAACTTCTACATTTTCAGAAACGCTCAAACACCATTTTCTCAAAAACTGCTCCAAATTTTCCTTCGAACTTTTCGTACGGATAGTGCTAATTAAACTGTTTAAGATGACTAAAATTAATTTTGATTTTTCAAAAATTACACTAATGTAATTTTCATGAAATATCTCTCATGCTTTTAATATGCATATTTCCAGCAATTTTTTTGCATTTGTGGGGAGAAGCACTTCAAATATCTTACAATAATTTTTTCGAAAACTCAATACTTTTCTGTGAAAAAAGTAAATTTCGCAGTTATAGTAACTCATAAACGTAATTTTCATAAAAACTGCTCTAAATTTTTCAACGAAAATTTCTACATAGGACGAAGTTTTACTATTATATTATGTTCTTAAAGGAATTTTTCGTTTTTGCCATTAACACACCAAAAAATTGAGCAAATGTTGAAAAGGGATGTTTGAGCGGCAATAGATGGCAACTGAAAAGATAATGGGGACGACCAAAAAGACAGACACAGGCACAAAAAATTGGACACTAACTAGTAAGAAAAAGTTCGTGCCATTCTGTAGTTTTAGTTACTTTCTGTAGCCACTACTTTCTCGTATATATAAGAGTATACGGAATAATATACGTAGTATAGAGAAAGTTATGTAATGCCGCATTACATCGATTTCGAGATTTTAACGGAAATAAATATTTAGTAGCCCCTGATATCGAAAAAACGTAGTTTTTTCTAAAACGTCCGTCTGTCTGTCCGTTTGTGAACAGCACTAGCTCCTAAACCATACGTATTTTTTTTCCAAAATCCATAATCCCCGGTCGATCGAGCTCGAGTCAAAGCTTTGCGATTTTAAAAAAAACATTTAAAATTTCGGGGTACTTTACATGAAACCCCTAAGAGATTTTCAAAATTTTCTCAAAAACGACTTCTAATTTTTGCTTTAAATTTCTTTTAAGAATCAAGTAAACTACACTTATAAAGGTGGCGAGGTCTGAATGTCAGGGTTAACTCTGAACTTCCAAAAATTTCAAAAGTTTGATTTCCGGCGTCTTCCAACAACTAAAAAATTAAAGATAAAGATCTTTCCTCCAAATGAAATGTTTTGTTCATACTCAGTTCTTTCCATAAGGTCATTAAATTTTTAATGAACATTTTAGTAGTTTTTGAGCAATATTGCGTGCAGTATGTGCAATTTAAAAAAATAAAAACAAGAATGGAAACAATTTTTTTGTTCTCTAGTGTTTCATAATTTACTGCTACTTATCCACTTGCTTGGATTGCGACTTTGTCATCTCTGTAAGTAATGTAATCCGGGATGTTTTGTTCATTGTTAATATTAATATGCACACTATGTAAATTTTTCTATCATGTAGCAAGTGATGTAATGTAATGAGTAAACGCATTAATTTGTCTTAACAAACCGTCGGCATTCGAGTTTAAAATTGTTTTTGTTTTATATTCATTCATTAGAAGTAGAGGTAACATATTTTGCAACATTTGCTGAAATTGAGGAATTATTGTATTAACTATTTGAGTAATGATGTTTGTAACCAGTGAGTTTAAATTGAATGTAGTTGGTAGGGTTGCCAATCGTTTTATTGACGGCAGTTGTCCTCTCGTCCTTCTTTGTATTTTAAATGACCTCCTTTTAATAAATGTTTTACATATGTTGTCATGACTAACATGTGCTATATTTATTGTTTAATTTAAAGTAGAAAACATGGATATCCTTTTTCTGAACGCTGACTGATAGTGTCGATGTCTAGCGACTAAAAATAAAAAGACCATGTTCATCTGCATTTTGTGAACGAATCTTTTCTCTAGAATTGCAAATGGAGAGAAGAAACAAATTGAGCTGATGTTAATCTAAATCAAATATTTATAAAAAGAAAAGTATTGATGCGACCTGTTTTATATGGTTTGTTGAGTGTACTCCTTTTTCCATGAACATTGTTGGCAACCCTAGTTGTAGATGGACGAGATGAAAAATTATTTGTTAAAAAAATTGTGATTCGATGGTTCGAGTAGGTAGCCATGGGAAATTTCTTACATGTTTCACAATTGTAGGAGGCTGAGCAAAGCGCTTATTTATAGGTGCCCATTGAATATGTGAATGGCAGTAAGAGGAGGGGGTCTGTTGAGTTGAAATTCTGATTAGCGTTATTAAATGTTTTATTTTTTGTCATTAGTAAATGTAGTTTTAAAATAAGGTCATCCACTATAATTTGTGGTGTGAGCTTGGTGACAATTTAGACATTGTGTCCCAGAGCCTTTTGGTTTATTACACTAGATATTAGTTGAACGTTCCCGACGCAGTAAACTGCTTTGAAAGTATTTTCACATGTGGAAAATTTCTTTAATACTTCAGTTCTTTCATGCCTAGCTTTGTTCAAATATGTCCGTACAGTATCTGGCATTGGCCTTGCCAATGAATCGTAGTTACGGTTAATGTTACACTTCCGTTCTAAAATTCCCAACAACCAATAGCCTTGTATATTACCTCCATACGGCATACGAACTGGAAATATTGCAATTTCAAAATTATAATCGCCGTATAAAATAATAATGCAAATAGACTTTAGCATAGCTATATTTTTACGATTTGTTTTCTGAAATGAACGTAAATGATTACCTGTAACCTGTTCTGTGTTATTCTCTATTCCTATTATAAGATAATTCTGGATTACCTACTTCGGAAAATTCTAACGCAAAAGCTTCTACAACTACATTGGATTGCCCTGAAGTGCTTAGCACATCCATATTTTTGTCCCCTAATGTTTTAAAATTTTCAAACTCCACGATCTCAGTCTGAGTTGTGTTCAGAAGGCGAATATATAAGGCATTAAAAGGTTACTATTTTGTATGTTAATGTGAATATGTTTTAAGTTACATTAAATTGAAAATCGATCTTTGCACTCTTAAGAAATGTATTTTTTCTAGAATGGTACTTACATTACTGACTTTCTTCTTATTTATTTCATATTCTTCAAGTTCAATGTTCCAAGGCAATTTTCAAATTTATTGTAAAAAATACCCATGAAATACTTTGTATCTTACAAATTCTGATGCGCAATTTTCATTTCATATGGCTGGATGTTAAAGAACCAGGGTACCAACCTCATGGAAGAAAATTACGTTGCCGTGGACTGAAACCAACCACGGGGTTTAATCAACGCCACCTGCATAGATCTATTTAGGTGGCGTTGGTTTAATTCTCGGCATACTCACTAAGAACTCAGCGCAAAAACAAGCAACAAAACGTTTTTGGAAATGTCTTTGAATCTTCTGGCCGGATCCGAAAATAAATCTTCAGTTCCCCATCAGGAGACCGAGACGCGTCGAATGACACCTCATATGTAGTGACGGAACCGCACATCCACACACACTCGGGATTTACTCAAATACCGTAAAGGGATAATGGTGTTTTTCAATACTCCTAACACATCTAGGTTCCTGAGTGCACTTGGCTTGGGTATGATTTACTTGTCGGCAATTCTTACATTGTATAAGGTGATTAAATTTATTTCTGTAATTTTAATAATATTGGTAAATAATCTATCCAATTTGAGAATTTCTCTGTTGAGCTCATCAGGTAACTCAATGGCTCACATTTCTGTTTTTACCGTACAGTTCTTCTCCATTTTTACCGTATAGTCTATAGACCGAAATTATTGTAGCATCCCCACAATGGCTTATGACCCAGAATTTCAACTTGACCTCAAAAAAGGCAAACATCTTAAAAAGAATAATCTCAGGGAAATGGTGAAGAGAGGTGAGAAAGTAAAAAACAAATTGTCCTGACACGATTGAAATATTCACAGTAACAGTACTCACTTGAATACACTTTCATAAAAAAAAATAAAAAAAATTAAAAAAAATAAAAAAAAATTTAAAAAAACACAAAAAGAGCAATGGCAAAAATATAAAAATGCCATGATACACAGCAAGAATATAATACCCTTACAGAAATGTTCAATGAATTTGAACTTTAAAAAAAAAATTCAGATTCAAAACTTATCTAATTAATTTTCCGTAAAATAATACCTACAGCTATTCTCTCAATCCAATACACAAAGTTTCTCCTTTGAAAATACACTAAATTTTATCGTTAAAAGCTCAACTGGCCTCCGTTCGACTGTTTTTCTCCCCTCCGACTCTGCGAAATAAACGCAGCGCGCGCCGCGTCCTTGGCCGGGCGACGGCGCAAGTAACGGGATTCGCCCCTCCTCTGAATATTTCCGAACGACATTTTGAAGCGATCTGACTACTGAGCAAACAAATTGCGAGGCTAGCTTCCACTGAGGGCTTCGCGCTTGTAGTGAGCACTGGTGCGTCTGAAAAAAAAATGCCTGCGCACGAAACAAAAATTTAAGAAGAACGTAGCACCTTACTTTCTGTGAATCCAGGGGCGATTGGCGTGGACGAATAATACCTCTGAAGAATCCTTGCAGTCCGTGGGCCGCCCCTCGTCCTCGTCGTTGCTTCCAATTGCGTCATCGTGTGGTGTAATTCAGCTTCGTGGCTCTCACTTGAAGATGCAGCTCAGGAAAACAGCGATACGTATGCCAAGGGATACGTAGATATGCCTCTCGCCACGTTCCCGCTCGAAAACGTATACGTTTCAGAAGTATAGTCATTAATGTGCTCCAAAGCAAATTGATGCAAATACCATTTACTTTGCCGTTCAACTAAGGTAATTGGAAACTATGGTATTTAATTCACGATACAAGACACCATTAAAAAAGGCTGTGAAAGAGAAAACGTAGCATCAGAATGCGGCATTGCTCGTGCTTGCCCCTCTCACATTACAAATTTCAATCATTTATTTCTCACAATTCCACGAATTATTCATCAAACGAAATAGTACCGTAAACATAATATTTACCTCAATGAATGAGCCTTTTTGATGTGGTTTCACAGTGGATGGAAACCGATTCCGGATTCGTCGTGGCTCTCAGAACGAGGCTGTTCAATACTTACTAATCGTTCAAGTGGTCGGTCGAGATTTCGTTCGAATCTACTACTGTGATCTTTTCGTTACTGAACGATGTGCTTGCTGTGTCAATCACTGCGCTAGTCAGTTCTCATCTCGGTTCTGGATGGGAAGTGAAATGTGTAATGCATGTCAATATGTGATCGGTCACAGAATATCATAGGTAATAGCAGGCAGTGATTTTTGTTGGATCTCTGTATGTAAAGCAATGAATCCTTTTGGGATCATAGTATTTCCTGTAATTTCTGAAAACATCAATGATATTGAAGAATGTCTAAATGTGTTCATTTTTCACTTTGGTGCAGAAATCTTCCTTAGCTACAGTTTAACGACTAATGTAGTGTTATTAAAATTTTTAAGAATATCTTGGTTTATGAAAATATTTATTGGACGACTTTTAATACAAACGGTTTGAATCTTACCATCATCAGCAGCAGTTTCAGTTCAATACTCAAATCTATTGGAAGAATTAATATTGTAAGTAGGACCTACTTCGTCACTGTCGTCTTTGTCACTAGCGGATGTACGTTTCCTTTTTGTTGTAGGTCATGTTGATTTGGAAGTTGAAGTTGTAGTAGTTGGCGTAAAAACATTATTTCTTGCTCCACGGCGTACATTTTTGCATCTAATGTCAACGGTTGCGATTTTTGATAATTGACTGGATTATTGTTTTGGTTCATTGGTGTCTCTTCACAATACGGGTTGTTCACCGTATTCAAAGCTTGTGATATGCGAGGCCCCGTGAGTATAGATGGGTCAAGTAAGTTTCTCATTGTTCACTGAAGGCTTGCTAGCACACGCCGCTTGGGGCGGCTGACGCTTGAGGCGCCGGCGGAGTCGTGCCCTTCGGCCTCGCAGGCCGAGGCCGGCCAAGGTCGCGCGCGGCAGCGAACTCGCACTTTCTAACAGAGATAGTGCGGTTTCGGCTACGACTGAGGACGTTCTCTGTTTAGCGGTTGCTGTAGAGAGAACTGGTTTTCCGGCACCAAGTGGCAAAATTGACTGTCTTGCAGCTTGTTACTTTCTCACTACGGAGTAGAGAAAAAGTTAG
Source organism: Teleogryllus oceanicus (assembly GCA_964035755.1). Classification (NCBI taxonomy): domain Eukaryota; kingdom Metazoa; phylum Arthropoda; class Insecta; order Orthoptera; family Gryllidae; genus Teleogryllus; species Teleogryllus oceanicus. The sequence goes on along the minus strand of CAXIVR010000006.1, from coordinate 59,243,287 downwards.
CAATGCTTTGCGAGAAAACGACGAAATTTTCAGCAGAAAAACTCTTCTTAATGGGCCCAGGTAACGAAAAAGAGGATACATCCAGTTGCTAAATTTAGAAAAAGAATGTCTCTAGCACGTTGTGTAGACCGAATTCATGATTTCTGGGTCCTAGATACCCCAACCTAAGAATGACGACAAAAATCTGTCCGCCTGTGAACAACGCCTGCGGCTAAGCCGTTCATCCTATTTTCTCCACAATTCCTATTCCCCAGACGGTCTGGCTGATGTAGTGGCCCCTTGAATGTGAAGCCGATATTTTAATTTCGGGGTACTTAACATGAAGACCCCGCGACATTTTAAAAATGTTCAACAAAAAAAAAGCTCTCCAAGGTTTTTGATTAAATTTGGTTGTTGAATACTGTGACGGGCATGTAAGCTAATGATGCAGGTGTGTGTGTGTGTGTGTGTGTGTGTGTGTGTGTGAGTAGGGACCTGCTGCGGGCGTGGCTGCTGTGGAGTCCGCCGGTGCTGCTGGCGGAGGCGGCCGAGGGCGCCGAACTGGCGCATGTGACATGATGTGATGTGATATGATGTGTGTGTGTGTGAGCAGGGGCGTGCGCGCCTGCTGCGGGCGTGGCTGCTGTGGAGTCCGCCGGTGCTGCTGGCGGAGGCGGCCGAGGGCGCGAACTGGCGCATGTGACATGATGTGATGTGATATGATGTGTGTGTGTGAGCAGGGGCGTGCGCGCCTGCTGCGGGCGTGGCTGCTGTGGAGTCCGCCGGTGCTGCTGGCGGAGGCGGCCGAGGCGCCGTACTGGCGCATGTGATATGATGTGATATGATGTGTGTGAGCAGGGCGCGCGCCTGCTGCGGCGTGGCTGCTGTGAGTCCGCCGGTGCTGCTGGCGGAGGCGGCCGAGGGCGCCGTACTGGCGCATGTGATATGATGTGATATGATGTGTGTGTGAGCAGGGGCGCGCGCGCCTGCTGCGGCGTGGCTGCTGTGGAGTCCGCCGGTGCTGCTGGCGGAGGCGGCCGAGGGCGCCGAACTGGCGCATGTGACATGATGTGATGTGATATGTGTGTGTGTGTGTGAGCAGGGGCGGCGCGCCTGCTGCGGGCGTGGCTGCTGTGGAGTCCGCCGGTGCTGCTGGCGGAGGCGGCCGAGGGCGCCGAACTGGCGCATGTGACATGATGTGATATGATGTGTGTGTGTGAGCAGGGGCGTGCGCGCCTGCTGCGGGCGTGGCTGCTGGGTCCGCCGGTGCTGCTGGCGGAGGCGGCCGAGGGCGCCGTACTGGCGCATGTGATATGATGTGATATGATGTGTGTGTGTGTGTGTGTGTGTGTGTGTGAGCAGGGGCGGCGCGCCTGCTGCGGGCGTGGCTGCTGTGGAGTCCGCCGGTGCTGCTGGCGGAGGCGGCCGAGGGCGCCGAACTGGCGCATGTGACATGATGTGATATGATGTGTGTGTGTGTGTGTGAGCAGGGGCGTGCGCGCCTGCTGCGGGCGTGGCTGCTGTGGAGTCCGCCGGTGCTGCTGGCGGAGGCGGCCGAGGGCGCCGTACAGGCGCATGTGATATGATGTGATATGATGTGTGTGTGTGAGCAGGGGCGCGCGCGCCTGCTGCGAGCGTGGCTGCTGTGGAGCCCGCCGGTGCTGCTGGCGGAGGCGGCCGAGGGCGCCGTGCTGGCGCATGTGATATGATGTGATATGATGTGTGTGTGTGAGCAGGGGCGCGCGCGCCTGCTGCGGGCGTGGCTGCTGTGGAGCCCGCCGGTGCTGCTGGCGGAGGCGGCCGAGGGCGCCGTGCTGGCGCATGTGCTGCGCGAGCTGGATCAGGCGCCGCTGCTCGTGGCCGGCTACACCTGCGGATGGGTCGCCTACTACCTCCGTCAGTCCACATTCTTTTCTCTTTAACGCCTCCAGTGTTCTCTCTGGTAGAGCAAATACACTTACGAGAATGGCGCACGGCTTCTTTTGGATGATCGGTAGTTTTCCGTGGTTTCTCCGATCAACGCCAGACGAATGCCGGAGCAGTACCTTACGAAGCGGACCACGGACCGCGCGTGATCTGTCCTTCCTCTTCCTTGTCCTATCCTCTCTCATTACACACACAGTTACACTAACATGCACTACACTACCACATATTCCGGGAGACCGGTCGGGAGCGTAGAGCTTGTCCCGGCTGGGGCGGTGCTCTGCTGGTGGGAGAGTCGTGGTTAGGGGGAAACCCCTCTAGCGGACGGTAGGTCGGCGCCGGATCTCGTCATTCAACGGGGGAAGATCACCGCCATCTTCCGAGGAAAAAGTATGCACTACCTTTACGGGACTAATGACCTAAGCTGTTGACGTGCCCGGAATCACCAACCAACTTGCTTTGAATGCAAAACTGTTTTCTCATCAACAGAGTCTAAAATGAGATTTTAAACTGCTTACGGGCTGATCTGTTTGCCAGATGCCGTATTTTCCACAAAGCTATAATGAATAACGACGGTCTCCAATTCTTTAGTATGCACCCGATAAGCGTCGGAACACGTAACTCGCTTGGGATGAGGGAGAATTCAGATGATAAAAGTCGTAAACGATGAAACAGCAACTCTCTTTCCAAAGACAGAATTAAAACTAGGGCGGGATCAGTTGGCCCGTCTTCTATCTGTGACATTTGACTGCTTAGTTTGACCTGGATTTATTTTTGCTTCATATGAATTCTCTAAGTTAGACAACAACATGAATTCTCCGGGATGTCAATTTGTACAAGGTATATTATTGCTTAAAAATGTTATGAGATAGACTCCTGTTTCTTTCTTGTCTGCAGTAAAGTGTTGGAAGGTGTGAACTGAATGTCATCGAAAAAGAATGCGTATGTGGCGAAAATTTGAAATTAATGCTGGAGTTTTAAGAATTAGTTATTGCTTTGTTCAGTTAGAAGTAAGGCATGTTCTCAAGTTATCAAGTATTAGTTTTTGTTTAGTTCTTTTTGTCGATGCTTTGCTTATAAACGTTTTGTTTTCAAATGAACTTGATTAATATTTATGTCAACAGTAATCAGTAACATTTCATTCAAATCACATTGTAGAAAATGATCAACTCATAATTTTTCAATATCATTATAATTTTAATTCATACATTTATTAATAATTTATCTAAAACGAAAAATAGTACTCTAATATCATTAAGGAGTAGATCACTGGATAGTAATTATACACTGGTATTGTTCAAAACGTTGCAAGTACATAGACAATCCGCATTTTCTGCACCTGGGCACCACTGATCAATTCCACAACAAATGTCAGTGAATTAAGAATTCTCTTGATGCGTTACTGTGTCCACAGCCCAAGTTTAATGGAGAGAGAGACGTCAATTTGTGTCTAGAGTTGCGGATTTTCCACACACCTAAGTATCTGGGAGACAGCCTCAATGATAGCTTTGGAAGGCGCAGAGCCGCTGTTTCGTCATAGAACTCCGTTCAATTCCGTGCGAGTGCCAAAAGCGCAGCGAACAGCGCGCACCGTCTTCCACTAATGTAAATCAATATTCTTTCTCAGGGCTTGGATGACCTACAGCCTTGTCGCTAGATACACGACCCAGGGAAAACTCCAAAAGCATTTTCCTCTTAGGCTCTTTTGAAGGGAAAGCTTCAGGGAAAACTCAACAGATTCCTGTAAAAAAGAGCTTCAAATATCACAATTACAGAAACGGTTAAACGCCATTTTCTTAAAAACGGCCCAAACGTTTTCAGAGAAAATTGCCATATAGAACGAGATTTTACTCTTCTTTAATATTCTTTATATATATATATATATATATATATATATATATATATATATATATGGATCTTATATCAGGAAATCGAAAAGAAGAGAGACAATGTCAAAATGCAGCTGGCAAAAGAATGGGGCAATAACGTGAATCCAGTCCACACCAAGGAAATTAGAACATTTTACTACGAGAAAGTCTGTGCCATTCTGTAGTACTACTAGTTACTTTCTCGTATCCATACGTATATATGGTGTAATATATGCAGTGATATACGTAGGATAGAGTAAGTTATGTAATGCTGCGGAAAATCGATTTCGAGATTTCAACGGAAATACACATTTTGGGGTCCCCTGATACTCAAAAAGTGGCTTTTTTCCTCAAAACGTCCTGTCTGCCCGTCCTTCTGTATGCCTGCTTGCCGGGTGTAAGTGAACAACACTAGCTCCTGAACTATTCGTACGATTTTTTCCAAACTGGATAAACCCTTGTCGATCTACCCTGAGTCAAAGTTCTACGATTTGGACATTTGCCCTTTGGGTGCCCTTTGGACATTTTCGAAATTTTCTCAAAAATGGCTCCAAATTTTTCTTTAATTTTCTTGTAACAATAGAGTAAAATATACTTATAAAACTGCCTTAGCTCCGATTTTCACGGTTAACTCTAAATTTTCGAAAATTGAATATATTTGATATTTTTCGGCGTCTTGCTACAACTACAAAATTGAAGATTTTTTCCCTCCAAATGAAATTTCTTCTTCATACATAATTCTTTCAATGAGGTCATGCACATTTTTGGAAACTTTTAGTAGTGTTCGCGCAATGCTGCGTGCGATATGGGCAATTTTAAGAAATAACGAAAACACGATTTTCACAAAACCGGCTCCAATTTTTTTTAACTTTTGGTTAGAATAGTGCAAAATGCATCCTATAAGATGACATAAACGCTATACTGCTTTATTCTTCTGTTTTTTCAAGAATTACCATTTTTTCACTTGTTTCTTTCATAGTTAATATTTACATTAGTGGAGATTTGTTCATAACATTATATTGACGAGTACATGGGATTTAAATAATGTCATACAAAATTACTCGAAAACTCAACAGTTGTCTGTGAAAGTGAGCTCAAATTTTCCCATTTTGAGAAACGCTCAAATATGTCTCAATTTCTCAAAAATGTCTGCTACTTTTTTATTTAAACTCTTCCAACGGATAGTGCGTATTACACTGTATTTCAATATGACGTAAAGTTCATTTTCAGGTATCCTTCTGTTTTTTCAAAAAATACACAAATTTATTTTCTTTGAAATATCTCTCACGCTGTTAATTTTCACATTTCCATTGATTTGTATGCATTTGAGAGTGAAAGTTTTCCAAGTGTGTCAAATTAAAGTTTTTCGAAAACAATTAATTCCTGTGAAAGAGCTTCAAATTTTTAAGAAAACATTTTCTTAAAAACGGCTCAAATTTTAATGAAAATTGCAATTTGAACAGGTTTTACTTTCTTTAATATTCTAAAGTAATAATTCGGTTCTACTATTAGGAAACCGAAAAGTTGGGAAAATTTCGAAATAAAAGTATTTTGGGCGGCGATACATGGTAGGTAGTAAGAGAATTTGTCCAGACGGTAACACCAGTCCACATCAAGGAAATGAGAAAACTTTACTACGAGAAAGTCTGTGCTATTCTGTGGCTCCACTAGTTTATACTGAATGTCAGCTACGTTCATTAAATTTTGGGAAAGCGTCTTCTATCCATTATGGCCGATGGTATTTTCCTATTTACTCGGTCGAAGACTTTTTCAAAATCAATGAATGCAATGTGCGTGTCTAAATTAAACTCTTCTTTTCTTTATTATTTGGTTCAATGTAAAAACATCTCTGCAGAATCTTCCCTTTCTGAAGCCATTTTGTTCTTCTAATAATATAACTTCATTGATCGTCTTAATCCTCTTTTGGATTATTTTAGTGCGGATCTTAAATGTTGGTTTTAAGAGAGAATAATTTTATTTGGATTATTACGTATGTTTTCGACCTTCTCGTCTCTCTGAACCTGCCATGTAAAGACCGGTTTCTGTCCCCCTGCAAGACCTCCGGGGCAATGGACCCCCTGCCGACAGACAGGGTGATAGCGGCGGCTCCAGCCCATTTCCGCCCTTCGATAGGCGGCAGGTCGCATTAGGGCCCGACACTAAGTGTGGCAAAAACTACTTGCAATATTCGTAGCTCCATGAGTTTGAAAGGTGTTGAACAAGCTGATAAAATTCCATATCAATCCAAGTATCCAGTTAGTGTTGAACTCTTCTGACAAGCAGACAAAAAACTTTATGAAATTAGAAAAACCATTTCATTAAATGAAGATGTGCAATAGCATTTACCTTAACGGCCGTTCACAGACCATGGGTCACACGCAAACTTTCCTTCCTCTTGATTCCAGGCACACCAATTTCTAAGGTCACTAGTACCGTGAGTGTAGTGCGTGATTTCCCCTGACCTTCCCCCGCTGGATGGAGAGGTACGGCGGGGTTTCTCCCTAACCAGGACTCTCCCACCAGCGGGGCACCGCCCCAGCCGGGACAAGCTATAAGCTCTTGATATATGTGGTAGTGACGTTCTTGTAAGTGTAAGGGCGTAAGGAGGAGAGGAGAGGACAAAGAAGGGAAGGAATGATCGCGCGCGGTCCTACGATAATTCTAGCTGCCGGCTGTTCTGATAGTTTTCCGGAGTTTCTCCGATCAATACCATGCGAATGCCGCAGTAGTACCCTAACAAACGGGCCACGGACTGCGCGCGATCTTTCCTTCCTCTTTCTTGTCCTATCCTACCCCTTAATTACACACACATACGTACATGCACTACCCCACGAGACATGCCGAGTGAGCTTAGAGCTTGTGCCGGTTGGGGGAAGGCCCCACTGGTAGGTCGGCGCCAGATCCAAGAAGGAAGATCACCGCCACCTCTCGAGAAAAACGCACGCACTACACCTACAGGATTAATTACGTTGTCTGTGGACGCGCCCGGATTCATTAATCATCAGTCAATTATCAATCGGAACAAACTCCAGGCTCGGACTGATCTCCTGAGATGTCCAATAGTGTAGTGCGTGAAAGAGTGTGTACTTAAGGCGGAAGGATGAGGAACAAAAGGTAATGCGCGATCAGTGGTCCGTTTGTTTAAGTACTACTCCGGCATACGCCTGAGACTGATCGGACAAACCAAAGAAAACTACCATTTAGAAAACCCGACCATTAGAATTCTTTCCCAGCCAACGGCTGAACTCAACCTATCTAGAATATGGCTAGTGCCGAAAATACGCCACCGTCGATACTCGAACCCTAGGACCTCCTGGTCAGAAACTTTGCAATGGCCATAGTTCTTCCTCTGAACCATTTCAAAGGTAGAAAAACGGTAAAAATCACAATGGTTTTCCCCAAAATACCTGTATGATTCTACTGAAATACTTTCATGAGAAAAGACCGGTATAACAACTTTAAATATAGGTATTTTATCGGAATAGACGTCGGATAAATGTAAAATACCTCTACAAATACCAATATTTGACGTCATATACCGGTATTTTTAAAGATATTTTCAATAGAATGCAGAAAATTCACTTCTCTCTATAATATGTCACTTTTTAACTGTTTTTGATGTAAAATAAATAAATAAATAAAAGTATAATAGAGATAAAGTATTTCTACACTGCTATAAATACCTTTACCGCTATTATTTCGGTATTCGGTGTCTGCCGCAAACTGTTTTATGTATTATTTAATAATGTCAGAAATATATTTTTTTGTTTCCATTACATATGGTAATACTACAGAAGTTACAGATTTCCAAATACAGTTATGTACCCCTCACATCATTTGTTATGACGGAAGCTGCCTCTCGGTAAAATTGCACTCTCCGTACGCATCGAGATGTCTTTCTCCTAGAACGACGTTGGTGAACAGTTTCTTCACAATTCTAATCCTGTCGAGACTTCACAGAAGCAACCGAAGTTCGCGTGGACTACCAATGTATTGGTAATCAACACTAATTGCAAATGTATAGCTACCGCAGAAGATGTTTGCTTAGAAATAGGATGTACCACCTCTCTTCATTATCATTCAGTTCAAGAAAAGTCTTTCCACATTGCAACGGGACAACTTCTGGTAGAGAATAGGCCATACATATCTAGCAATGTGGCCAAATTAAGTCTACATTACGGGCTGGTTTTGATCATATTTTGGTTAGCTCAGGCTGAGTAAACGCGTTCGGGGTGTTGATAATTGAACAACGCAAATGACTCATCCGTCGCAGTCGTGAAACTGAGGCCCCACCCCCAGGCGTGTGCCGCAGCCGGCGGGGCCCACGGACGCCGTTCCTCAGCGCGCTCTGGCGCTTGGAAAGCACTTTTACAGCACCGCGTGGCCACTCCTGGCCGTTAAATTCACCGGTGGGCGGACGCCGTCTTGGCCCATGACGTGGGCGCCAACAGCGAGGGCAGCCGGTCTGGCCCGCCTCAACCACAATCGCCCCCGCCTTCCATCCTGGACGCCCGGCCGGAGCTCTTCATTTATTCAGCCACCCTCGCCGTCTTTCTTTTTACTTCCTCGCTACGGAGTACAGAGAAAGCCGTGTAATGCTACGCGAAACAACGATGAATTTTCGGCAGAAAAACTCTTATTACAGGGCTCTGGTCCCGAAAAAGTAGATAAGTTCAAATGCTATATTTAGAAAAATTCCTCTAAAACGGAGTGTAGCCAGAATCCATGATTTGTGGGACCTTGATGCCGAAAAATCGAATGACGGAAAAACGCCAGTTCATCTGCGACCAACGCTAGTGATTAAACCGTTCAGCCTTTTTTTCCCTTCAAAATTGATATTATTCAATAGATGTAGCTGATGTCTCGGTCTTTTGAATTTGAAATTGATAGTTTAATTTTGGGGGGTACTTTACATCAAGCCCATGGAACGTTTTCAAAATTTTGAAAAAAGTTACTCCATGGTTTTTGATTAAATTTTGTTGTTGGATAGTGTGAAGGACGTTTAAGAGATGGCACAGGTCTTATGTTCGATAAAAACCCTGATTTTTTGAAAATTGCATAAGTTAGAAAATTTTTCGGAGTCTTCCTCCAACTAAAATATTAAAGATTTTTCCCTTAATGAAATCGGTTTCTTAAAAAGAAATTTCGAAATAAGATCATGTAAAATGTTTGGAAAAATTGAGTATTTTTTTGCGTAATTTTTGTAACAATACGGTCGGAGAAAGTACGTTGTTTTAGTGCCTCTATTTCCTTTTCTTATTATAGCCGTATTCTTCGTCTTCCAAATTGAGTTCTGATCCAATGTTCAGGTACATGCAAAACTGTCGCCATGAGACGGACCCTTCCTGCATCATGTCGGATGGCACGAGAGCAGAAGGGGGACCAAGCCAGTGCCGTTCATGGGAGGATTGGTCGCACAATATCCCTTGAGGGTTCTGCGTTGGAGCTCTCCTCTAGGAGGAGCTCACGGCGAACGTCGATCCGAGCACCCGGCGGGAATTTATACTTATGTATATTTACACCCAGACATTACACCGTCGCATTAGTGCTTCATTCTTAAATCAATATCTGTGTTTAGTCATTTTCTGCAATTTATGAACTTAAGAACAGAAATACGCGGTCTGTCTTTTCTGCCCCCTCTACATAATCCAAACATCGCTTGAATGCTTTGTGGAAATGCAACGTTATGGTGCTCAGTCGCTTATAGATAGGTGTTGCTAATTTTTACAGTCTTCTGGGATAGCCACGTACTACGTGTGTACAGAGTGATTCAGTCCTCGATGCTCATTCAGGACCGTGTCGGAGAGTATTCTAAGTTATTCATGTGTGCAAAAGACAATAGCGTCAACCCTATTCAGAATGTTGACAAAAAAGTTTTCTCTGGTCTTTTTTTGCATAAAGGTGGTCCAAATATTACATTAATTATTGTTCCCTGTTGCTATGGCTACCTACTCATCACATAAATTTGAAAGCAGAGAGAAAAAGCCAGCACGCGTGAACGCAAGATGGCTGAGTGCCACACAACCTCCGTGACGCGCACAACTCTGCCTGGTTGTCCCTTTATATCCGCCGCCACGCGTTCACTCACGATATACGACTTCAGTAGCATAAACGCGATCTCTCATTAACCCCGAGGAAAAAGTCCAGCAGATTCAAATCCGGAAACCGAGGAGACCATGCTATTGGGCCTCCTCACCCGATCCACTTGTCTAGAAATTACATTATATTCCCATCTGTGCCCGTACAGTCAACAGGACGTCTTCTATAAGCGTACGGAATATCTGAATTTTACTATTCAAGTATTGAACTCACAAACACTCGGATAAGAAGTGAAGACCGATGATAAGTTCATCCACATTGCCAACCCACACAATTACATTGCCAACCTCACTCTTGGTGAGGTACGCTAGGTGCAACAAGAGAATTTTCCTCGGCCGTTCCAGAATTTTTAAAAGACGCTTCATCCCTCCACCGAACGGTTTCAAAAGTTCCTGGTTTTCTTTGCATCTGCGTAGGAAATGCCTCCTGAATTCAGAACGACGTAGTAAGTCTGTTCTGCCAAATGCTGCACTCGCCGCAAACAAAAGGTCGCCGTCGCTCCGCCTGAGTGTTGCCAAGTGACGATCCACGAGCGCCACCTCGCGCGCACATTATTAATAAATAAATAAATAAATAAATAAATAAATAAATAAATAAATAAATAAATAAATAAATAAATAAATAAATAAATAAATAAATAAATAAATAAATAAATAAATAAATAAATAAATAAATAAATAAATAAATAAATAAATAAATAAATAAATAAATAAATAAATAAATAAATAAATAAATAAATAAATAATAATGTCTTTATTGGTGGCGAGGCTCAGGCCATTTAGCCTTCTCTTCCGCCTGACCACGACATATGGGACGTATGGGAATGTTCTATTTTAATTAAAAATGCTCAAGTTCATGCCAAATAGCGTGTAAATTATTGTTCTCTTCTATATCACTTTCAATGCTAAAAAGTAAAGTTTTGTAAAACATGAAAGGTTTTCGTTTACGAAGTTATTTGAGATGTGTATTGAACTAATTTTTGGGGGCGAAAGGTAGCGGGACCTAGATGTGTTATTACTTGCTCTTATTAACTGATTCTGTAAAATAAATACTAAAACTAAATATCTTGAAATTTATAGAATGAACGTGTATCTGCCGTCATTTGTTCGTTCTTTTAATGTATGAGTTATAATTGATCTACGTCTTGAAAACTTTCGACATTTTTTCTTCGCGAAAACATGTAAATGTATATTTTTAATGAAGCTAAAGCAGATTAGGTTCGAAGAGTTTTTTTACTCGAATTATTTCTTAAGAAGACCTCCGGAAAAAACAAGTACCGATGTTTCCACTCACTTGACACTGTATGAAACAATAGCATAGATAGTGTAGATGAAACAATAGTAATCGTCAATTTCCGTTGGGTGCATACGTTGTAAATTTTCTATACTTCTTCCTTTTGAGCGATGTAAGAGATAGGGTTCATTTAGTTCAAATTAATTTTCGAATTTGGCCTTCACCTCCAGTATTAAAGCCAGAGATTTCCGTCTCAATGCAATTCATTCCTCAATTGAATGGCTTAAAGCAAACAACCCCAACATACGTAAAAACTACGCAATACCAGGAATTACCATTCCTTTCATTTTCGAAAAGTATCCAAGCGATTTAAGATGGAGGCAGAGGTTCCAACACGAACTGTTTATTCTGTTTAACAGATGTTACAATCGAATTTCTCTCCCTGACAATACAAAGAATACTTCTGAACTTCTACTCGCCCGAAAGATTATACCCTCACAGCTAAGTTTCGTACCCCGAGAAGACGTACCAGTCGACCTGCCGACTTTACACTAGCAACACGTTTCCGCAATGTCTTTCAGCAATGGGTTGCTGTTTCTTGCGGTCATTCTTTACTCTGTTGATTGATTGATTGATTTTTTCGTGTTTCCGGACGCGTCAACGGCTTTGGTCATTAGTACCGTAAGTGTAGTGCATGTTTGTTCTTGAGAGAGAATGTGGTGATCTTCGGCCGCTGGATGGCGAGATCCGACGCCGACCTACCGTCGGCTAGTGGGGTTTCACCAAACCAGGACTCTCCCACAAGCGGTGCACCGCCCCAGCCGGGACAAGCTCTAAGCCGCCGACCGTTCTATCGGGATATGTAGTAGTGTAGTGCATGTTAGTGTATGTGTGTGCATGTGAGGGGAGATGATAAGAGAAGAGGAACGAAAGATCGCGCGCGGTCCGTGGCCCATTTGTTCGGGTACTGCTCCAGTATTCACCTAGTTTGATGGAGAAACCACGGAAAACTACCGATCAGGGCAGCCGGCCGCTAGAATTCTCGTCCAGACAGCGCCCTGAATTGGACCTAGCTGAAAAGCTAGTGTCGAAAATCCTGCCGCCTTCAGAACTGGAACCTAGGACCTCCCGGTCACAGGCGCTGCAGTGACATCAGTTAATACACTGAGCTACCTCTCCCGGTCTAAGCTGATAACGTGCCCGGAATCACCAACCATTTAAAGTTTTGGAATAGATAGTTCTGAATGGCATGCAATCAGTGCAAGCACTTCAAATGATTTTTGATGAATTGATGAAGTGTCTCAAAAATTGAAAAGTTTTCTAAGAAAATGAACTCAAAATAGTACATTTTCAGAAACGTTCTAACATTTTCTGATTTCTACATTCTACGATTTTTCCAGTAAAAATTTGTATTTAGCAGCAGGTTTTACTCATCAATATTCATAAAGTCACATTTCAATTGTGTCATTAGAGCACCGATGAAAATGCGAAATTGTGAGAAAAAAAAACACAGTCGCCGGCAAGTAGAAGCTGGGGAGGGGGTTGAGCCTTGGTTAGGAATCTAAGTAGAAGGAGAAAGTGTGTGGAAAGCAGCTTTGTTGCTGAAGTGTGTGTGTTGTTGCAGTGCGCATCTGCGGGGTGCTGCTGGCCTACAACTTCTGCCTGCAGGAGCTGCGCGGGCCCCTGCCTCCGCGCCCGCCCAAGTGAGCAGCTCACAGCCCCCCCCCCCCCCCTCGGCCGCACCTGCGCAACGGGCCTTCGGGAAGCGATGCCAAATCCCACTCTGTGGCCTGCCGCCATCCTGCGTGTCAACATCGGTTTTGGGCCATGTCTGGCTAAAGAGGTTAGACAATGAAGATCGCACGTACTCGGCTTGTGAAGATGTCCGCTAGGGCGTCTCGAGGCGCTGCTCCACCCGCCAGCCTCTCCACTTCGCTCCACGCAGGGCATTCGCTGCTCGCTCTATCGGCCACGAGGTGGAAACTCAGGGAAAATGTGCAATTGCCCACTCTGGCATTTACACTCTCAAATGGATTTGAATGTTAGCAACCAACAGAAATTCTTGGTCAAAAACTTGTTCAAAATTCTGGATTGACAACATTTCTTAACATAACTTACAACCACAATTAAACGTAATAGAAAACATTTGTTTTACGTGTTTTCTTCAAGCGGACATCGAATAGTTATGCTGCTTACGCAGTGGTTGCAATTTGTTCTTCCAACAGAATTATGTAGGTGCGGACAATTCATACTGAGCGGAGCGTCAAGAAAACTGTCAATGGTGCTGCTCTGTGAGTCGCGATTTCTGTGTTGAAGCGTTCGTTTTCTAGGAATTTTAATCGTACACTAATTTTAATTAAAGTACATTCGTGGCACGGCAATTGCACTATGTTTCTTAATAGTTTCTAATAAAAGAAATGAGGAATTGTCTCATTTTAATTAGGTAGCAATGAAGTTGCTAATATAGCAATAAAACTGCTAAAAGTCGCATTTTCTTTGAATAGTCATATGTTTGGACAAATCTTGTCTATTATTTACAAATGCATTGCTTCTGTCAATCTTCAATTTTTATAGATAGTGTATGTGTTTCTCTGATTAATGGCCAACTTCAAAAAGGACAACTCTACTATATTATGTTATATTTGTAATGTTCCTGGTAAAGAACATCCTTATTATTGGTAAAGATTCGGTTACCTACTATGATGAAACAAAGATAGGTCTAATTATAATACTTTTTTAATTTGTTGCGTCGCTGTTGATACAACACGTCTCTTAACCTATGTCGGGCGTTGAGCGCTTTTGTTGGAGTAATCCTCCGTTACCTCGTAATTACTATTCATTACTGTTATTGTGTAATTGTAGGTTAATACTAATTACAGGTATTTCGAATTTAGTACCATGTATTATTTCCTTTAAAACACAGAGCCAATATCTAAATTTATGAAGTCAATAGAGACTCGGATCTAGAAATATAGTTATCTTAAGACGATATAAAGCAAAACCCGCATATTGAGGTAATCCAAACACATCAGGCTTCTGAACATATGTTTGACTATTCTCTGAAAGTGTTACGATATAACACAATATAAAAATACAATAGAATATCAACCTTCCCTCTAATTTTATACAGTTCGTAACTGTCAGCTCATATGAATTCTAGCGCAATGGTACAAGTCCATTATCACGCAAAATGCGATGTTTGTTTAGCTGTCCACGGTCCGTCTCTTTCCATTGTTTAACACCAAAGTTATTGTCTTGAAGTTTACTTATTCATGGGGATAACCAGGGAGCTTTCATTTCTCACACAAAATCGACGCATTTTTGAACCGTGATTACGTTTGCTTCTACGACAGTAAACTTGTGTTGTGTTGCCATGGCATTGAAAAGTTTCTGGCCAGATCCAGGTAATAACAACTCGTCTTTACTGCCACTACAGAAAACATTTGGATTGAATTAGGAAGCCTTTTGATTATTTCTGCTGTCATATGGGCCTCTAAACAAAGTTTTGACTGTAGTGTTCTTAAATTCCACCAATCCCTAAGTACATTGATAAGAGAAATCGTATTCTTCAGGTTTTGGAAGATCCAGTCGCAAACCAGGGCCATTTCGATACCTGGAGAGCACCAATGCGAGCTGCAGTTCTTAATGAATTGCAATAGAACAGAGAGGAACTTTTTTAATTATTTAAAAACTAATACTGCATGTGTTTATCACTACATTACAATCGGTAGGTGTGGCGAGGGCACACATACTTTCAACATTTTCTGCACTCCCCTCGATCCGTCGAATGCCCCCTCCCTTGGTGTGCGTATGGCTGCCAGATGTTCACCTTTTGAGTGATCTGTTTACTATTTCTGTTTCAGATTCATTAATTAAAATGGAAATAGAGAATATGAAAAAAGATCTTATCCAATGACGAAAAAACTAACTTTCTGTATGAGTGAACAAGAGAAGAGTGTTTTGTTTTGGCAAGTTTTCTATCTCGATTAGAGCTGAATTTACTCTGATGCCAATTGTGGCTATTGCACAGGTCTATGCTGTTGTCTTCGTTTGGTAACTATCCTTAAAACACTGTTCAAGTGCACTGCGAATGTAAGCTATAAGTGTTCCAATAATGCCTTTCGTGCTTACACTATTTTAAGGAACTCCTGATGTGTGCTGACCCTAATGCACACAGAGAATTTTTATTTGAAGATTTGAACTAATGTATAATAGATTTATTCCATTTTATGCAAAAGCAAAGCTGAACTTCACATTTGGCCGTGTTTTAAATATTAAGAAGAAAGTATCTTTATTATTCAAAAATCCCCTCCCCCCGGTTCACTATTTTCTGAAAATATTTCTGAAAACCCTACGTGTGCGATGTGTTAAGACAGCTTAGATGTGAGAAATGTTTTATACGAGAATCAAATGAAACGGTACGTTTCGGATATTTATCTCCCTTTCCAAGCGCTAAAACGATTCAAGTATAAATATAACAATTAGAGTGTACAATTTGCTTCTTACACCTAAGCTATCATTTTATTAATCCCTCAAGATTTCAATAATGCGATTTCGTATGAGCCGTATTTTATATTCAAACCAATACTTTTTATTTTTGAATTTTTTTATTGGATTTTAACGTCTTTTTCACAGTGGCTTATTGAGTAATCTGCTTTCCACAAAGGAAATGGAAGTATTTTTATTCCCTAACGTTGTCATTATATATGCCTCCTGCCCAGCTTGACCCTGGCTATCCCCATTCTTTGCGTTTAACGCTTTTGTATTGAAGAATTTATAATTCACAAACACAAGTATTCATAAATAGAGTGGAGAAGTGAATAATTATCAAGAATTAATATGTTTGCGAAGGACAGGATTGAGAATACAATTTGATAGCATTTCATACATTATATGGTTTGCAATAAAACATATCAAATTGTCCAGCTATTTTTTTAAACATCTGAATTGACCAATTTCTTACTATCGACGAGTTTTCAGTGTGTGTTAATATGTGATGCAATAGATAAATGCTTTCAAGTAAACGAAAACACAATTCAGAACTATTGAATGTCAGAATTTTTGATGAATACGATTATAGTATTTGTTTTGACTTTTCCGAAAGTAAGAACGTAATCACAGACAGTGACATTTAAAGATAAAATAATGCCTTAGTCAGACGAAGTGTAGTATGTATAATATTATTTCAAAATTAATAATAGCAATATAAATGCGACATTTTTACTGAAGAACATTTTTGATGTCTTGATTCTTGGCAATCGCCTCGAATCCATGGTGACCATTCCTCCTACGATCATCTATGAGTGATATATCTGCACAGACAAAACAAGTAAAGTAGACATTGAGAGAACAGGGGTGGCCCTCATAATTGCCGCTTGCGCGATAATTGCTTTCATAAACATCATGCAATTTTTCCCCTACGCTCTTCTAAAGAAGGTGTGAGATTTCCGCAGTGCAGTGCTGCGAAGAGTTCTGGTGCAGCAAAGTGTTCTTTCTTCTTCACGTTAATCTTCTCGCTGGTGTAACATTCTCAAAAGCGAGATACTTTCTCATTTGAAGAGGTTCCCAAAATATTTTTTACAAAAGAGATTCCCTCTATTTTACAGATTCTCAGTATTAGTCACGTGTCTCTGAAGTAAACAGTTTTATAACAGGGAAAATATTTTATTCTATGTATACTAGAAGTGAGCACAGGGTGTTTTTCATTGAATACTGAAACTATTCATTTTCTCCCAACAAATAGTTAAAAGTAATGGTGAAATTTCCGGCTATTGTGCCACATTGAATACTTTGATAATCACAACTTGTTTAGTGCATATTGCTTAATTTAATAACATAAATAATGTTATCAAGAACACTTTTTTAAATTTACATTTATTGTATTGTACATGTGCTACGAGTATTTTTTTAAAGCTTGAGATTATCCTTAAGCCATTTACATATGACATGGTATCCAAAAAATGACTTTAATTTTAAATGTTTTCTTGATGTTTTACATGACAATCCATATATACGATTCAATTATTTAGTATAACATAAGGTGTGTTGTGCACAGTATTCAATGGCACGTACGACACAATTTCCTGCAAGTCCATAATAATTCTCCGCTTCCACAACACAAACTTTATAACCGCTGATCTAAACCCGATCGATTACTTTGCACAAAAGGAAGAGCTACAGAAAAGTTTCAGAAGAAAGCAACAACATTTCTGGGACGTGGAAAACTGAAACTCCCAAACATTTTATTTCATATCGTTTAGAAATTGTTCTCCAAGACCTTTGAAACGAGAGGTTTCCGTCTCCTCACATAACCACACTCATTCTGACCGCAGAGTAAAACTCGCTTCTGAAAATGTAATTGAAAAGTTTTTTCATTTACCAAAGTCTGTACATTAGGATGTTTCAAGACATACGGGAGAATTTTTTTCGCAAAATCAGATACACATACCTTTTTTTCTGTTTGACCTCAAAACTCAAATAATGAATATTATTGCAATTCGATAAGGATAACCCGTGTCAACTTGATGTAAAACATGACTGAACATGATGAACCTCATTTTGTACCAAGTTAATAAGGAAGGATTCTAGAAGACACTTAATTATTTGGTAAATAATGCACGAATATGCCTAAATCATAAACCTATTTAAAATGTAAAATATATTATTCTATAAAGTTTCTTTTCAAAGTTTGTTTTTACAGTCAGGATAAAGGATGATGTTCTTGTACACAACTTTATAAAGTTTGCTTCTCTTCCTCTTTAACCGTAATATGAACGTTTTGCATCAATTTCACCGCTTTTTCAGCTGAATTGTGCACTGCTCTGAGCGTTGAAACCTTCTTGCTAGCATCTTTAAGCGAAGCATTACTTGGTCTCAAATTAGGACATTCGTGAAGAAAACTATTATTTTCAAACAAGAAATTGCTTTTGACCTAAATGAAGTATTAGATGTCTTTCTCGTGTAATGAACCACTAAGTTCTCCCTGCGTTGGGATGTATCGTTTACCATAAGTTGATACATTTCTTTTTTTTTAATTTTAAAATCATTTTTACTTTGTTTTCTTGGTTCTCATCGTCGTCAATTAGTGACAACCCAGATACTTCATCAGTCAAATACCGTAAATTAAGCTTAGCTTCTGTAAAGTTGCCTTCGGGATGCCACGGGATGGCCGGATGATTAATAACAGCAAATGATAACACATCTAGCATTTATTTAAAGAAAAAATCACAAAAATAGTTGAATAGAAAGCTCAAATTCTTTCTAAACAAACATTCTTGGAGTTTTAAACACATACTAGAACGTTGATGGATAGAAATGTCAATTTTTCATCGGCAATGAAAAATCAGCAAAATAATGTCTTCAAATACATTAGAGCCAATGATAATCCTATCACATTTATTTACTTACAGTGTACGCGAGCAAATGTTCCTAGATGTGGTCTAGGCATTAATTTTCACTATTCTCGGATGCCCAGCGCTACAAACAGTTCACGTACATAATGTAGCGGAAGTCAACATCAACTATCAGCATCAGTTTGATATTTTTCGTTTCTGCTGCTGTGTTTACTGCTTGAAACACTGGCATTGCTTTTAATAATATATTTATCACTAAATGTTTTTTTTTACTTTGGTGTAAGTTTCGGTTTCCAACATCGGGGTTGAAAAGTAAATCACTTTTTGGCATCTTCGAGTACACATGTCGGTAACGACCCTCCCAGGAAAAATATTTTGGGAATTTCTCATAAAAGTATTTCATGTTTTCGCCCACTTGCGTGTTACGAATATCATAGAAATTACTCCATTTTCCTCCTTTCCTACTATTAGGTGTTACAACGCATCAAAAGGAAAGCGTATTAAGTTTGACTTCGTGGCCCATGCACTCACTTTAAACTTTAAAACGTTTTTACTGAAGAATATAATTGCAATGCGCTTTTTCAAAGCGCTTGTCTGACATGTGGAACACAAGTCTGTTATGATATATTGATAACCGAAACTTATTTAAGCGAAAACCTTTTTTCACTTGCATAACACTGTAGATTGAAATAACGCGTCTCCTCCGATGTACATACAATAGCAATTCTAAGTTAAAATATTCTAAAATGCTATTTTGTAAAACCTAGTTTTGATTAAGGTGGAAAATAGCATAAAAAAGGATATTATATTCTACTTTTCTATCAAAATTGTTTTAGAAAACCCTTTCATCAGAACTTATTTGCCATTTTTTTCTTGATAGTGTTCATTAAGATAAAAACTTACAATTAGTGTCTATTAAATTAACGTAAAAATAATCAGAAATTATTACAAACAAGGAAAATTGTTTTCGTAAATCATATCCAATACATGAGTAATCAAGTCACGTTTTCAAACGTACGTGACGCATTTGAAATGTGATTTCCGTGTTTTGCTGTACTCTCTTTCTCTATCGTTAATACTTCGTGCATCAAGTGTATTAATTTTGATACACTTCATGCTCATTTCAGATGGCCAACTGTATAAAAATGACACACACTGTCATGCATCATCAACAATATCAAACTTTCCAACAATCAAGTTTGCTCAAAGCTTTGTCACCCCAACAGGAAATCCAACCCGGATCTCCTGGTTTAAAGCAAATTGCTGTCACCACTAAGCTACTTACACGACGTCTTCTTTCATAGACGTAATGCATTGTCCTGTGATATTCAGTTGTGTAATATGATATTCAATTGCGAGCACACTAATACCTTTTTTGGAGAGGTAATCACATCGGAATGTAATTTCCTCTTCAAAAGGGTGACAATTGAATTTTCTAATAGTTTTGAAATTAGTCATTCCTTACTTCCGTCTAACATGTGAGAATGCAAGACATTATCAATAGATAACAAAAACTTAACTTAAAAATTATTTCATGTTGCATAACTGTATCATGATCAGTAGAGGTCTGATGCGCAATTTGAATGTTAGTGACGATAATTTGAAACAGGATGACGAATCAATTGTTTTCGATTGTTAGTGTCTAAACATTATCTTGAACCCAGAGTTATGACACAATGTGCATCTGTTTTTGAATGTGCTGGGTGCATCACTAGTATATTGGCCCCCGAAGGGACAAAATGACGCTGGCTCTCAGAGTGTTAATTTGTAAAGCTGTGGCTCGTCTTCCTCTGTGTTGTAATTGATTGCAGTGCTGGCATGATATTCAGTAAACTCAGTCAACCAAAACGAAAAGAATATTAGATAATCAGCTTTACAAAACGAAATGAAAATTTAAAAAACAGCTTTACAAATTTAAAAACATGCTTTAACCAATATCGGTTTGTGGAAAAGTGTTCTTAATTGAGAGGAATATTACGTTAAGAGAACTACAAACATTTGTTTTTATGACTTACATATATTTCCTGTACGACACTAATTCGAATCGTAATAAAGCAATGCGTTTGTTCTGTAATATATAACTATGTCATGGCAGCAAGGCAATCGAATTTTTTAGTATCTATTTTGTTGCTTCAATGGTGTTACAAGGTACAATTGATATGGGAAGATATTTTAACCATTGTATAAGGACATAATTAATCACATATGAAGTTTGAATATTTTTGTTCACAAACATGCTTCCTACTGAATTTGCATGGAATATCTCAAGGAATTACTTATTAATCATTTCCAATATAATGATAATAAGATGTTATATAATTAACTGTATCCAATTAAAACATAATGCAGCTTTTTCCTCTTCTAAATATAAGTCTATATTAGAAATTGAGTAGTAATGTTTTTCTTTTGGCGTATTCATAGCAATAATGATAAAGCTGAATTTTTACACAATTGTATTGATCGAAGTCATTTAAGACATTTTATACCTATATATCAATATCATTGGTTTGTTGATCAATGAAATTATAACTGAAATAATAATATGATGGTTGTTAATCGCTAATATTTTTAATCTATTTTTGAATGCAAACCTATTTTGATTTAGAACAATAATGTATTTTAAATTAACTTAATACTTTTCTCTAAAACAAATCAAAACGTTTAAGATTACAACTTTCTATATAGCCTCTGCATTGTGGTAAAAATGTGTGACGTTCGCTTCACATGTTCACGGTTCAATGTGTGACGTTCAGTTAAGAAAATGGTACAATTGACTCAAAATCCAAGCAGAAAATCTTTTTCAAGTTGATTAGTATTCACAATAATGGAATCAATTTTGTGTCCTATATTTACATAGAAAATTTAGTTTCATTTAGGATATAATTTTTTATTATATTCTGGAATTAATAATTAACTTTCATAATAATACTCACTGTCTTTGACAATCGTAAATTATTCACATTATTGTATCTTTGATAATTCTGTGAAATTTTAAAACGTTTTTCTGACAAATTTGTGTTAGTTTACAAGCTATCAAATGGTTTGATGATTGTTGACGGACAAAGTCATGAAATGAAAATTACTTAATTATCCAAATGTAAAATCTGACTTCGGTTAACTGAGTTCCTCAGGGAGAACTCGAGAGGTGGAGATCACTTTATTCAAAGGAGAAAATAAATGGATTTCATTCTACTTCTGATTTCATTATTCCCTAGGACAAGTTCAGAGCACAAATGAATGTTTAAACTTCCTGGAGTTCCTGCTATTCTAAGTGATAAGAAATAAATTTCTTATTCTTTGGCGATTAAAACACTGAAGCGCCCCCTGGCGACATTCAAGGCCTCAGGGGCGGCGCTGGATGT
Source organism: Teleogryllus oceanicus (assembly GCA_964035755.1). Lineage (NCBI taxonomy): Eukaryota > Metazoa > Arthropoda > Insecta > Orthoptera > Gryllidae > Teleogryllus > Teleogryllus oceanicus. The sequence continues at coordinate 59,221,471 of CAXIVR010000006.1, read as the reverse complement.
CAATGGCGGCTGCTGCAGCTGCATCGATTTTCGGGGATTTCCGAAATTTAGAACACTAGTACATAATAAAGCGTAAGCAACTCATGTAGTACATTCATGAAAACTAAGTTTAATAAAAGTCTGCACTCAAGCATCATTTACACAATTTTATGCTTAGAATCCGGTGCACATGGTTCCGGCTTTGGCTTTCAAAGTACACTCGAGTGTTTGTATAAGTTCTGAATTCATACAAAATTAAATCAGACTAGGGTTCCAAACCACTGTAGTGCAACACTAGCGCTTTGCAACAAGTATTATTGTTTGGACACTTTTTTACACTAGTTCACTGCAAGATGTTTTTTTTATTCCTGCTGGTGATGGTAATGAAATGTAATTATTTCATTTCGAACATTACACTTGCCTAGTATCGTTTGCAATAGCCAAAGATTTGTATTTTTCAGTAATGTATGCTCTCTTATGACCTATTTTTTAGCATATTCATAACTTTACTGCTTAAAGCGATATCCAGTAACTATTTTTTCAAAATGTGATGTACGTTCTCATGATATTAAATGATTTGTCCGTCCCTGTTCGCAAATAGCAGTGACTGGAGGAAACCACATCAAAGACGATCAACAACAACAACTACACTCATCACTAACAATAATTGGTACCCGAGATCTCGTAGGCACAACGACGCAAAACGACTGCACAGAAAAGCACCACACCCCCTGAGGTCAATTAAAAGGATATGGGATTGACTGCCAAGGCGGTCAACCTTTCAACAAAAGAAACTCCACTTATAAAATGCACATTTGGAATCAATAAGCCTAATATAAATGTATACTAAATACCACAAATATCTTAAATAATGCATTCAATACCGTCCAGAATCGACCGAATTTGTGCACTTTAACGCACGAATTCAAAAAATTAAGATGCAATGTTCAGACGAAGGCAGGAAACTGGTATTCCCTTGTGAGATCCCATGGCCGCTGAGGCCCAGTGCCTTGCGACGTGAGCCTGTGGCGCATTCTACGCCTCGTTGCGGTACTAAAAGGTTCGCAGAACGACCGAGCGCGCGCGACGCGGACAGTGTTGAACGACCATGAGCGTGACGTCAGGCGGTGCGCTGCCTGGCTTTCAACTGGACGCCGCGCCGGCGAGAGGTGGCACCCTATGATGTCAAACCCATTTCACGCATATCTCGATTATTGAATGGCGTTAAATCGGAAAGGCATACGGTGATTCCTAACGTATGATAAGTATTTTAAGATTATCCGCATGTTGTACAACTTAAGCAAGTGCTGCCATTGCTACATGTAGAGAGCCTGGTGACGTATCACTTTTCATTCATCAAATAGAAAAATAGAATACAAAGTCCAAAATACATATTTAAAAGTACCGCTTTCTAAGCAATAATAATAATAATAATAATAATAATAATAAAATAATAATAATAATAATAATAACTTTTATTGACAGAAAAAGAAATGTTTACAGAGTCAAAACCCACATTAATAAGATGGAATTTAAATGCTCGAACAATCTAGAGATTAAAGAAACAATAAATTACATAATAAATAACAAACGAAGAAAATCATATTCACATATAAAATATAACTAACAATGACATAATGTTTCTTCATGTTTGTAATAAATTTTACGATAATTAGGGTAATGTATTTATCCAAAGTAGATGGCAATGAAAAAACAGAAAAGGGATAATACTAAGTTTGCGCAACATAAACATTTCTTTAGTATCTAAAGGTTTCTCATCAGATCAGGGAAACGTAAATATTGTGCCATTGGCCATAACTAATTCTTTTGTTGAGTGAGATGACGTCAAAGAACTGAATTGCGCATGCGCAATTGTTTTCTCAAAGCGAATCGTTGGCGAGTGGGGGAGGTCGAAAGGTGACCAAACTCTCTTGTGACCTTCACTATTCTTAAGTTGGCGTGGTCCAATCTGCGGATTCCTGACCAATTCGGTTGTCTCCTGCTCTCTTACTGTACAAAATATATTAAACAACTGCAAAAAATTCATATAACCTTCTTCCTGCTCAGAACTCAAAATAAAACAAAAAACAATAAAAAGAATACACTGTGTGTGTGCAAAACAGGCCCTTAAACAGTCATTAGGTTGTGAACTCTTTGGAGGTGTTGAGTAAAATTCAAGGAAACGCCATCAGCAGTGTTGGCAATAGCAATTTAGGACAGAGCGACCAATGCAAAACATTATCCCCCCCCCTACGCTGCAGAGCATACGAAGAAGTGTATTTTAGAGGGAAACCACTGGCCAGGGGCGCCTGGAAGGAACAAGTGGCCTGGGGCAGTAGGTCCATGGGGGACCCTTATTAACAGCAAAAGTTGCCCTTATAATAATAATAATAATAATTATTATTATTATTATTATTATTATTATTATTATTTCAACTATTATTATTTTGATTTTATCCCCTGCTCGCAGTTGTAAGTTACCTGGGAATACGTTTCCCGTTTTGCAATTGTCAACTGCCGGTGTGAGCCCAGAGCTACTTAGCAGAAGTCGTTGAACAAAACGACGCAAAAGCATTGCATTCTTGCTACTTCTATTATCACGATTCTTCACCTCAGAATATTAATGGAGGATCAGTCACTTATCAGTCATTGTCATTTCAACGCTCCAATCGAAAGGAAGTGGCGGGATGAGTCGAATTCTCCTTACTATCCCGCCTTACTCCGTCAAAAGAGAAGGTAATGTAATCGTGCGCTGAAAAACTGTTTTCGACAGAAAAACTCTTACTACCAGCCCCTGGTAACGAAAATGTGGAATGTTTTAGTCCTTACATGTAGTTACTTCTTCAAACACGTGATGTAGACAGAACTTATGTTTTGTGGGTTTTTGATACCGAAAAATCCATCGACAGCAAAACATAAATCTGTCTGTCTGTGGCCAACGCTAGCACCACTACCATTCAGACAATTTTCTCCTAAATTGATTTTCCCTGATTGATCGGGAGAACTAGAGGTCCTCCGAGTTTGAAATGGATATTTTGATTTTGGGGAATACTTTACAGGAAGCTTTTTCAAAATTTTCTCAAAATTTCTCCAAATGTTTGCATTAAACTTTGTCCTCTCACAGTGTAAAGGATGCTTAAAAGAATGGCGCAAGTCTTATTTTCGTCAAAATCTCTGATTTTCGAAAATTGTCAAAGTTCAAAATGCTTTTAGTATCATCCTAAAAATACAATATTTAAGATACAGAGTTTTTCTTAATAAGTTCTTCAAACACAGATGTTTAAATAAGGTCATGTACAAATTTTCGAATATATAAGTAGTTTTTGTGTAATATTGTATGAAATATAGGCATTTTTAAGCAATTATTTTCTGAAAAACGGTTCCAATTTTTTTCTTTACATTTTCAAATTTCCATTATAAGCCCTCGTGAGGCAGCTTGCCGCGTCACACCCTCCCAACCAATCACGCGCCACCTAGCTAGCACGGTCGGGTGCCGCTAGCTCTACGCCAAGCTTCCGATGCGCCCCCTAATTAACTGGATGCGGACACTTCCACTATTACGCCCCTTTCAGCCACGTAGTTGGGAAGGGTTACTGAGCGTGCTCAATATGAGCTTCGTCTCAATATTGGTGTGTGTGTGTGTGTGTGTGTGTGTGTGTGTGTGTGTGTGTGTGTGTGTGTTAAAGAAACAATGAAAAACTGAAAAATTGAAGACAAAATCGATGAAATCAGCAAAATATGCACAAAAAATTACCGAAAAAGGTAAAATATGATTTATTAGTCGAAATCGACAAAAAATGCTAGATAATGACCGATAAAAATGAGTCATTTCCTTTTGTCGTAACATAAAATGAATTTTTGTACTAGACAGCATTGTTTTAAGGCGAAAAAATGACATTTCATTAAAATCCGCCCCCTATTTATCACTTTATATTAGTATCTGCTTAAAGGTTTAGCATGATTGTGAATGTCGAAATGTAGGAGGGGACAACTGCCTAGCTACACCCATTGTGTAACACCTGCTTCATCCACCACTGGTAATAACTGGTATGCTTAAAAAATAATTTTAGACTGCTGGCCAGCTAAAAAGCCGAACTAACGGGACAACTTTTGAAAAATGTCACTGTCGGATGAGAACATACATTTATACTCGATTTAGGGTAGTTTCGATTCGTTTTATGTTGGCTAAAGTTGTTGCCAACCGTCACACATATACCCTGAATATATTACCTCCAAGCGGTAGGGGCATTTTTTAAAATTTAAGTTTGCAATGAAACAATGACTACTTCCGTAGATATCGCCAACATTCAAAGCCATCCAAGTGAAATTGTGTTAGTTTACGAGTGTTGCTAAAGATTTGCATTTTGCGTTTTGGTGCTCTTCGTTCTTTGCGTTTTATCGTTCAATTTATTTATTTAGTAGTACTAGGCGTTTTTGAGTTTTATTTCTTATTTTCCAATTGTTTTCTTTAGTAATAATAAAGTTAATTGAAATAGTTATAGTAGTTCATTATTTGTTGTTGTTAAGTGTCCCTTTAGTATTTCTTGTTTTAAATTAATTATATTATAATTATAACTGGAAAATAATGGTAAGCCTAACAACATCTGGGTCTATACTTAATACTGAACCTTTGAAGATAACACGTTATCAAAGACTGTCTCTGGTAACAATGGATTTATTTTTTTTAACTTACTTTTAAAAACTAATGAATAATTGAACAGATAAATTAAATGGATGTATTTGCATTGATATTGACATAACTGGACTATTAGGAACATTTCATTAGATCACTTAAAAACTACCATGTATATCACGTTAATTAACTTCAATAATTGTGGTATTTATTTGCGTTCAATAAAACTCATTACTACCACTTCAAAACGTGAAGGAACTGTTGACACACATCTAAAAAGCATTAATAACATAGAAGTATGACCGCAGATAACTTTTGAGGTTGTATTTTTCATTTGCACTTGACACTTTTGAACACTTCTTAAGCTCGCAATAGTTGATAATGATAATTCTTAATTAACTTAATAATTATTCACAGAGTTAATATTCGTTCATTGATGAACATCTCTTTTTAATTCTACCAAAAAACGAAACATGTATTATTGAACAGTGGACAAGACTCGAGACCGCGTGAGGATTGTGAATGAGACAACAAAGAAAACAAAAGCGAGAGACTTGATCAGAGTTATAGTTTCATAAGTTGGCTATTCCGACAGGAAATCTTTCAAGCTGCCATATTGCGAATTTAGTGAGGCCTGATACACGGCCTGGAGTCTAAATGTCCAATCATCAATGTTTCTTTTAAGTAGAGTGCATAATGAGCATATTTGGGTAGAATTTAGTACTGTAGGATAATATTCACACTTGTAATAATTTATGACGTAATCTAAAGTGTTTTCAATAATGTATTCATAGAGATATATAAAGAAATTTGTTACAAAATTGTAGAAACGTTTTATCAATTGAATTAGAGGGTAGACAAATTATATTCAATAATGACTCGAATATATTTAATAAATTGGATTAATTCCATTTTTAATTTTCAATTCAATCCTTGAATCTTGGCTCAAACGAGGCTGTGATAAACGATTTGGCTCAAACGAGGCTGTGATAAACGATTTTCCCAGGGCAAGTGTGTGTGAATATCAAAAGCAGAGCAGGACAAAATGTGACCACGTTCAAGTAAAATAATGATGTTCGTCTTACCAGGCCTTTCATTATTAAAAATCATTTTGCTATTGCGCAAAAAAAGGAAACTTCAAGCATATTTATTATAATAGTCTATAAGTGACATTCACACATTGAGAAGAAATGTTAGGAAACTATTTTCAGATGTATTTTATATTTTCAGAAATGCTTTTGTAAAAATGTAATATTTCCACATGAAAGGAATAATTAATATTATTATTTATATGTACATTATTACGCATGTGTCCGTTGTGTTAAATAAAATAATTTAAAAATGAAATTAAATAAATATTAAAAATATTATTTATGTGTGACCATAATAAATATTTAAAAAATGTTAAAATAAATATTTAAAACAAGATTATAGCATGTGTAGTTCTTTATATTTTGTTTTATAATGTCTCCCATACTTAGTTGTAGTTATCCTCTTTCCCGTCGAGCGAAGAGCACTATATTAATCATTGCGCAGCAAGAATGCAAAGCCCTCAGACCAAAGAAAGCAAACCCTGTGTGACATATTGGGAAATAATATTCACACACTGGGATTATCTTTACAGCATTTAAGTTTCTTTTTCTTAAGAACACTTCACGTACTTGGTGCAATCCTAAGATCACGCTTCTCGATCGCCCAGCTGCGAAGAGAGGCGTTCAGTGCAAATCAGGGTTGCCAGACTGGGGAACTCTTTTTCCACCAAACGGGGATTTTTTTCGTTGTGGAGAAGGAATGGGGAACATTACTTTGGGTGAAATTACTTTCATCCGCAGTTATATTATTTTTCAACTATTATGAATAAAAAAGAAACAATACACATTATTCTAACTCATTTTTATGTATCAATGGAGAAAAATAATGACAGGCATAGTGTTCAATCTCGCGATGAAATTCGCTACCAGGGCGCAGCCCCTCATTGCCTTCTACCCACGCGGCCACCCGCCGTTCAGAACATGCTTTAGCCAACCTCACAGAGCCCGCTCCCAGAGCATTCCAGCCCGCAGCCGCGCATAGAAAGAAAGCCGAAAATACAAGTGGGCAGTGAAATCAATTACGAAGTGTCTTTGTGCGGCCTCTTTCCCACGGCGCCGGCACCTCCGCCGAAGCACGTCTTTTCAAAGCAAACTCCTCTCCGAGCCTCCGCGAGCACTGACTCCCACGCCCCGGCTGCCGGATGAAGACGTCATTAGCAGGGGCTGAGCCCACCCCGGCACGTGGCGCGCTTACACACACCCATCGGTTCACTCCCTGCCACCGACCGCAAAATTTATACAAACATTTCTCAGAGTCGCTACTTCCCCCCTCGCCAAAGCAGCACTTTTAAGGCATCTCGCCGAACAACACATCCACATCGGCACTGCGGACGTGCCCGCGTAGCCGCCTCGCTCCTTCTCTATCTGCAATCCAGATGCAGTGACAACAAACGGTAGCCGCCATCGCGGGCACCTCACGTGACGCGCCTCTCTCCGGACCCGAAGATGCATCCCGCAAATAGGAAGCGGACCCTCTGGTACACCGCCTCACCATAGGTTCAAAGCCAATGTCATGTGACTCTCCTCTCCACGACCTCAATAACACCGCCAATTAATAAATACAGTAACTTTGCTCACATAGGAGGGCAGAGAAAGAACAGTCTGACAGAACATACTAACACTTCGAACAGAACTGACACTACTACTCATTGTTTAACTATTCATTTGTCAACAATGGGCGAGTGTATGAATACTCGCTCCACGAAAACTTGCTAGGCAGACAGCCTGTGAACGAGTCGCCAGTTCCTGCTTCGCCTACCAAGGTTTCATCAATCAACCAGCGCGGCCAACAGGCCGCTACCTCAAAATTCGGGCTACTCGCGTGCATCAGCCGCCACCTGGCCGAATTGACGGCAAACTCCGCAACCAGCTCCGGTCAACTGAATCTGCGCCCATTGCAGTTTGCATCGCCGAATTGCCTTCAGCGAACCTCACCTCTGACGGCATCCACCACCATTTGGGTTGGTGCTTGCAGTATAACAAACTGTAAGTAAAGTGAACTTTATGAAAGATAAACTGTATACATTTTCATTGGTCCTCCAGTTTACTACTCACTAAAACAACCCATTTGTATTTATGCAAACATTAAACTTCAATTGACTATTATTGCGTATTGACTTTCATTCACCCTGAAACCCGTTCTGATCCCTATGTAGTCGCACTCGCAACACACCTCCTAACGTGTTGCATCTGCTACACATAAAGAAAGACAAATATGAGCAAAAGCTTCCAGCAGCTCAGAAGTCGTTGGATTGAAGAATTTTAAGGGGCAGCCAATGGAATCGTCAGCGACAGCTCATGTCGTTGGTGCACAAGAGCCGCTGCCGCAGCCGCCTCCGCAGCTCCCGAATCCTCGGCTGCCCTTCGCCTCGGCCAGGAATGCAAACAAGTGCGCTGCTGTGGCGGAATAATTCGAAGGTCGCCATTGCAGCGGACACGTTGCGCCCCTCACAGACATAGGCTGCAATCACGAAATACACAGGAAGGAGACTCAACTCCGGTCTCGGAGGCAGGGTGGGGTATGTACGGAAAATGTCGGCAGCAACACTTGGGTTTTTCTAACTTGGAAGCTGAGAGTATTATCTGTGAGATGGAATATGCCACCACTTTTTGCGTCTTTCTCGGTCCTGCCGCAAGATATCGCATGATCACGACCGTATCAAGCAGTGCTGCAGATCAAGCGATTCTAGCGGCACGACCGAGAAAGACGCGAAAAGCCGTGCCATATTCCATCTTGGAGATAATACCTCGTTAGAAAAAAACAAGTATACTTTAAAAATAAAAGAAAGCTCGACCCCTCTTGCTTCAGCGACATCACGCGGTGAGAGAAGGAACTTATCTGGACTTTTTTAGTCCAATATCCACAAAATTCATTGGGTCCAGGTTGTGTCAGTTCGCGCCGGTACGAAGTATTGTTATCAATTATTATTATTATGAAAAGCGCGCACCTTTAAAAATAAATATATTATTGCTTCCCTCGGAAGCGTTTTGCTTTGCTGCCATTGGATGCATTGAAAAGTCCACGCCTTTTCCCCCCAAGAAACTGCCGACGTTTTTGGTACATACCACCACTACCATTGATTAGTCTCCTTCCTGTATATCTTCGTGGTTGCAACTGTGATAAGAGCACGTTAGTTATTTAGAACAACGATTTGCTCGTTTCGGTGCTTGTATTATTTAACTGTATGAAAATATACTAGGTGATTATAATATGGTTAAGAGTTGTCTGGCATATTTTTAGTGCACGAACAAATTCATTGTTTCACGTTCAAATTCAGTGCACAAGTTCGTACAGTTTGGCTTTTCAGAACGAAATATTACGAGGGGAAGATGGGTTCTTCCTTAATTGCAAATGTTTCAGACCTTTCGTGTGAAAACTTGCATATTTGTATTGTTAAACACAAATGGCAGCGGGCATTGGAAACATGTATCTACACATTATCCGTATTCAGCTAATGTTTTGGTTTTTCATTATATATTTTTGCTTTCTCGTATACATACGTATATACGGGATTAATACACGTAGTATAGAGAAAGTTATGTAATGATCTGGGCTGTCCGGGTGCCGCCGCGTCGAAGGCTGGGGTGCCGCCGTTTCGACCGACATATCGCGGTATAACTCTGGCCGCCTACGATATCAAAGTTATGTAATGCTGCGGAAAATCGATTCGAGATTTCCGCAGACGAGAGCGTCTATCCGTCTGTCAGTCTGCCCGTCCGTCCGTCCGTCTGTCTGTCCGTCTGTGAACACTACTAGCGCCTAAACCATCCGTACGATCTTTTCCAAAAACTCTTTTCAAAAAACCTTTGTCCGTCTGGTTCTAGTTGAAGTTTTGAGATTTTGAAAAACATTCTTTAAAATTTGGGGGTACTTTACATGAAGCCCCACGGACGTTTTCAAAATTTTCTCAAAAACGGCTCCACATTTTTTATTTGAATTTCTTGCAAGAATAGAGTAAAATACTCTTATAAAGGTGGCATAGGTCCCATTTTCGCGGTTAACTCTGAACTTTCGATAGTTGCGAAAGTTAGAACTTTTATCGGCGTCGTCCTACAACTACAAAATTAAAGATACAGATTTTGCTTTAAATGAAATTTGTTGTTCTTAATCAGTACTTTCAATAAGATCATTTCATTTTTTTCAAACTTTTGTAGTTTTCCCGCAATTGGGCGGGCAATATTTGCATTTTTTTAAAATAACAAAAGCAAGATTTTCTCAAAGCGACTCCAAATTTTTTTAAAATTTTTTGTATATTCATTGCTAAATGCACCGTATAAGACGACATAAACGCCATATTGCTCAATTCTTTTGTTTTTTCAAAAATTACAAAAATTAAATTTTTTAACTTGTCTGTCACGTCGGTAATATTTCGTATTTACATTAGAGGCGATTTGTTCACGTTAGCGTATCTATGAGTACATGTTCTTTAAAAAATTTAAAACAACTTTTCTGTTAAAATTTTTTTTTTTTTTTCAAAATACACAATGTATTTTTTAAATATCTCTCACGCCGTTAATATGCACATTTCAATGGATTTGTATACATTATTGACTTTGTGAGTGGAAGTTCTTCAAATTACTGCTACTGCTCGTTCTACTCTTTTTACTCTCTACACTCTCAAAGCCGACCTTCTGAAAGCCTTCACACACGTAAGCAATAATTTAGATCAACATATCCGAAGGTTGGAAGAGGTCGTTCTCTACACAGACGGTTGGGTACAAGTCGGCAACACTGCGAATAATACCAACCGTACACCCGTGACTGTACAAAAGACACAGACACCGCATCCAGTCACAACTCAAAACAAATTTAGTGTTTTAGATTATGAAACAGATTTTCCTCGCCTTCTTGATCCTCACCACCCTTCTCTACCATCGACAAGTACAAGCACAAACCAACGCAAACAGGCTAGGAAGCGCGTCAAAACCAAAACACGTAAAGCTGCGCATCCTAGCTCACTTGAAAACAAAGACATTCCTACTGAGCCTAAAAAACGGGTACTTATTTTAGCTGACAGTCATGGCCGCCATCTTTCCTCCATTCTCAGTAGGAAGTTACCTCCAATTTCTCAGTCTCATCTATTTTTAAACCTAACGGGAGGTTTGCAGATGTGACTGCAGAATTGGACACCCACACGAAAACACTGACCAATCAGGACACAGTCATTATCATAGGAGGGCAGAATGACATTAACTTGGGCGGTAACTTTACACCTGCAAAACATGTTAATAAATTACAATGTGCCGCCCAAAATACTAACATTGTAGTCTCGACTCTGCCCTTCTGGTACAACAGACCAACACTATGCAGCGAGATTAAGCATGCAAACCAACAATTGAAACTGCAGCTGAGAGAAACAAATGTCACACTTTTTGAAATTAATTTCCTCTCAGCCAAACACTTCACCCGGCATGGTCTTCACATGAACCTTGCTGGAAAACAAACAGTCGGTAACAAGCTTGCACAATACATCAACTCCAGTCCTACGCAGTCTCCTGCCAAAAATCTATCCCTCTCACCTTCCTTACGTTCTCCACCCCCCACGCTTATTTCGAACCCTGTTGCCTCTTCCTTTGAACCTACTCCCGTTTCTCCCATTCCCACTACCAATTCGTCTACATCCGATGCCCCATCTTCCTCACAACCTGTCACTGCCGGGACACACTACAACCTTCGACCACGCACTCGAGGTAAAAATGGAGTAAATACATAGCAACTACAGTCAGATGCAGCAGAAAAACATTCGTGTAGGTACTTGCAAAAAATAAACATTCTCCACCATAATGTTCAATCCCTTTCAAATAAAACTGAGTTTATCGAGGCAGCTCTACAGAGCGATCTAAATCAAATGGACGTTCTTTGCTTTACAGAACATTGGTTATCTCCTAATGAACTTAGCATTTTCCAAATTCCAAACTTCTACCTCGCAGGCTTTTATTGCAGAGAGAAGAATCCATAAAGGTCCTACGTATGGGGGTTCCTGTATTTACGTTAGAAATAATATTGATTCTATCCTTGGCGGAATTAAATGTGTACTCCATTGAAAATATTTTCGAAATTTCTGTTGTACATCTTACTTCACTAAAAGTGATAATACTTTGCATTTACAAACCTCCAACAAAGAGAACTGCAGATTATATTTTGTTCTTAGAAAACCTGGAGATAACACTTAACAAAGTCAGAAATCACTCTTTTGAATCCATTGTTGTATGCGGAGATTTTAACATTGATTTTCTGGTCGAATCTTGCGAGAAAGAAAAGTTTCTCAATTTAATTAATTCCTCTAATTTAGACATTACAATTAAAGTACCTACACGGATCACACAACATTCGATGAAGGCAATTGATCAAATTATAATTAACAAAACTACTACTCGATATGAAGTTGAAACAAAAGATTTAGGATACAGTGACCACGATGCACAAATTCTTACCATTATAAGAAATGCGATCACTGACACAATAAATAATACACGTATGACTAGATTGTTTACTAAAAGTAAAATTAAATTATTCATTGATTACTTGATGCAGGAGTCATGGGAAACGGTTTATAATACTGCTGATACAAACGACAAATATAATTATTTTTTTCAACCCTTTCATTTCATTTTAACACTTGCTTTCCTCTTCAAAAACGAAAATTAAATATTTCACGGAAAAGCAATTCTTGGATAACACAAGGGATTAGGACATCTTGTAAAAACAAGCGAATTCTTTCTTTCATTTCTAAACGTCATGACGTATCTCAAGATTTCATTATCTACTTTAAAAAATACAAAACATTGTTACGAAAAGTCATAAGGCAGGCTAAAATCATGAAAAACGATCAGGATATTTTGAACTCAAATAATAAAACAAAAGCAATGTGGAATATAATAAAACATACTACCAAATCAACTAGAAAACCGTAGAGAATGTTGTTTTAAAATATAACGATATAAATGTGAACGATCCGGCAACAGTGGCTAATCTCTTTAATCAATACTTTTCGAGAATTGCTGCCGATCTCACTAAGGGTCTTCAGGCACAAAATTCAAAAACAGACAGTTCACCCAAAATTGTAGACACAATGTTCGTTTCCGAAACTTCTTCCTATGAAATTCTCAAAATAATCCGTAAACTAAAAAATAAATATTCGTCCGGTTTAGATGAATTCCCGGATTCTTTGTTAAAGACTTGTACGTATGCCATTATACACCCGTTAACTCACATATTTAATGCATCTTTATGCACTGGAACGTTTCCAGATATTTTCAAAACAGCTCAAATTAAGCCGCTTTTCAAAAAAGGCAACAAAAATGAAATTCAAAATTATCGGCCCATTTCTCTTCTATCAGTTTTTTCAAAAATATTAGAGAGACTTTTTTTATGTACGAATGGAAACCTTTCTCAGTAAACACAACGTGCTTTCAGATTGCCAACATGGATTTAGAAAATCAAAATCAACGGAAACAGCTATATTTTCTTTTCTTAAAGATGTCGCCTCATCATTGGATCAAAACGAGGCACCTATTGGATTATTTTTAGATCTCTCAAAAGCTTTTGACGTCATTGATCATGACATTTTACTTTCCAAATTACCTTCATATGGAATTCGTGGTATTGCTCTAGATTGGTTATGTTCGTACCTTAAACAACGATCTCAGAGAGTTGAAATACCTTACTGGAATGATGGAACATTACGTACGCACCTTTCCGACTCCTTGCCCGTTGCATGTGGAGTTCGTCAAGGATCGATTTTAGGCCCTATTCTGTTCCTACTTTACGTAAACGATATGCCCTCGACGATTCGAACGGAAAACGGTTCTTCTGCGGATGATACGAACATCCTTTGCAATAAAGAAACCGTAAATAGTACAATATCAGATGTTTCAAATTGGTTCCGAAATAACAAATTAATAGTAAACGAAAAGAAAACGGTTTTAATGCAGTTTTCCATTTCAAATAAACAATTCTGTGCTCCATTGAAAATGAACGGTGTACCATTGACTGATGTTAAGGCAACAACATTTTTAGGTCTCTCAATTCAGTCAAACCTTAAATGGAACGTCCATTTAAATGAATTGAACACAAAATTAAGTTCATTATGCTACGCGTTCAGAATTCTTGCAAATTCAGTCAGCCTTCATACTGCTCGTTGTGTATACTTCGCAAATGTTCATTCCCGCCTGAGATATGGCATAATATTCTGGGGAAATACATCTTATAGCTCCCAGACTTTTAGATTACAAAACGAATTGTACGAATAATAATCAAATCCCACCCACGTGATTCATGTAAGCTCTCTTCATTAATCTAGGAATTCTACCATTACCGTGTCTTTTTATTTACGAATCAGTGGTTTTTGTAAAAAATGACTTGCTCAAGGGCGGGAACATATTTTCAGAAAATGCCGAAGTCTATTACTATAACACTCGACGTAGAAATCATATTCACCAGGTGACAGTATCAACAGCTCATTACAGAAAATTCACATACAATACATGTACATTATTTTACAACACTTTGCCAGATGACATTAAACGATTAACTTCAAAAGAAAAGTTTAAATCCCTTTAATTAGAGATATACTGAGCATCACAAGAAAAGTAACATTAATTTTACCAATGATACATAATGCATTATTTACCATTTGGACTGTATAAATGAGTATAAACAACCTGTAACAACTATTGTACTACAGCTTCCGTGTCAATGACCCCCATCTCGGTCAGGTTTTTCGTCCAGTTTCCCTGATCAATTGAGCAAATGCTGAGATGGCCCCTTGTTTTGCTTCTGGACATAAATGTAACTTCATTTTCTGTGCACGTCTTCTAGAATTCAGTGGGAAACACAATTGTTCAAATTATCGTTTCCATGTTGTCGCGGCAGGAAGTAATAAGAGCCAAACTTTATTGCTTATTTATCCTTGAAAATAGATTTTATTACATGGGAGTTTTTTTGTTGTTTTTTTCTCCCTTTCAAAATTCAAAATTTAGCTTTTTATCCTTAAAATAGAAAATTATTACATGGGAGTTTTTTGTTTTTTCTCCCTTTCAAAATTCAAAATTTATTGCTTATTTATCCTTGAAAATAGATTTTACTACATTTTGAAAATGTGCACACAATTCACTTTTCCCCATAGCACGTCATACGCAGTTTTTAACTGTTTTTTGACGTAAAATAAATAAAAAAATGAAATAAAATTACTTCGAATGAAGTTTTTGGGTTGTGTAGTCGTCGTGTGGAAGTCAGGTGTGTATCTTTTGTTAGAAATTGTTTGAGCGCAAAATGTTGCAGCGAAGGTTTGGTTCGACGTCCAATGACTTAATAGAGGAAATTAATTGTAAATCCAAACCAAATAACACACTCAACAACAGGAAATATATTTGGAATCAGTTTAAGAAATGTTGTGAGGAAAGGAAATATAAATTAACCGCGAGTAATACATATCAGGAAATATCAAATATCTTAAAAGATTGGAGCATGAATAAGAGAAAAGTAAATTGTGAGGAATATAAAGAATATTTGATCATATAAAATAAATAAAAAGAAAACGATATGTAACGCGACTGCGAAAATGATATAAGGGAAATTTTTCAAAGAATTCAATAGAAATATTAACCCCTTTACAGATATGGAATTTCAAGTCGCTAGAGAGGCTAGAAATGCAAAGAGAAATTTACTACAAAACATTCCGGAGAAACGAAAGGTTAGTGCAGTATCTCTTAAATCTCAAGAGTACTAATTAATGATTGATACATGTGAAGAAAATACGCCAGAAGGGTTGCAAATAAAGTTTTTTCTTGCCACCTCACTAGAATTAGCGTGGCGTGGTGGAGAAGCGACAAAATGTTTAGTCTATTATTTCCAAACGGAATTAGGTCATGATGGTAAAGAAACCGGTAGAATAGCCTATAATCCCTATTTTCCAAGACTTGTCAAGGAGGCGATGGAAAGCTTACAGAGACGAAATGGTTGACACCACATTAAGAGTCGCCTTTTAGATGTCCGGTAAGATTATACAAACTTTAGGCAGAAAAACGCACAGGTAACATGAAAACTGATCAATTTTTTGTCACACCTAATTCTTCCTACCAAAAGTCAGGTATTTGGTACAAGAACTGCCCTGTTGGGGAAAATCAGTTGTCTACGTGGACGAAAACGTACGCAGCTAAAATTGGGTTTGACACACACACACAAAAAAAAAAAAAAAAAACAACTAATCATTCTTGTCTTTCAACTGCAGTTTCTGAAATGCTCCAAGTTGGCATACAAGAGCAAGAAATAATAAAAATTACAGGACACTCCCAACACATCGTCACTCAAGACATCCCCAAATGAATGAGGAACACCATTCTTCAATTATTAATAAATTAAGACATAGTAGGGCTTCAAATTCAACATCTCCCTTAAAATTAAGCGAACAAAACACGTTTTCTTCGAATTTAAACTTAAAAGATTGTGTATTAAATAACTGTTTTCAAGTAATTTCGCTCTTAGTTTGTCTTATGTTTATTTTGTTGTTTATAATTGCCCTTATGTATATATTTCTGTTCGATATAATAATAAGACGTTCCCGCCGAGAACATTCTGGGTGCCTTCCAGGCGCGGCAGACACGTCTCCGCAAGTATATTGCAGGGGAAGAGTGTTTTGAAGGATTTTAAGCATTTGTACAGGTCCGATCAGTAAATCTATTTTTCCCAGAAAATACGCATTACTTTTATAATGGATTCTGTGGGCCATAGAGATAAAAATAGTAGATACGTAGTAATATGCTGTGTTAGATATGTAGAGACAACTGAAATATGCATTAAAGCAGACATGGCCATAATTAATTTTCAGAGTCAGAATTATTTGAAAGACACAAAGTTGTTTCTTTTAAAATTATAGATACAGTAGTGGCACAGATGGAATATAGGTTTCAAGATTTTGAAAACTCATTTTATTGAATTTCTTGACGAAAAGTAGTTTTCTTCCTACAATCCGTCCTTCCGTTTAGAAAAGTTTTCTTTCTTAATAAAAAAATATTCATTCTTTGACAGTGAGCAGCTTCGAAATGAATTGACAAATGTATTCATTGATAATCCAAAATACATGCCTGCAAATTTGATGAAGTATTTGCTGGACAAATTGGTCTTCAAAAATATTATTAAGAGACGGCTCGGCTGATACGATTCAGCTTAACTTTCCCTATAACTACGGCATTATAAAGACATATGATTACATTAAGACATTTCTGAGAAATTCCATGGGAAATATGAAGCGGTAATTTCAGTACACTGGCCATTGAGAAGTCTCTACCAAATTAACTTTCAAGAAATTACAGCTTTTAAGAACAAATTGCAACGTTTTTACAGAACAAAAAAAACGGATAATGGAGCTAATTTACAAAAAAATGTAAGATAAGATTTTCAGAATACCCAACTGCATGACTCTAGCTTCTCCACTGGTGCTTATCCTTTTCCGATCGCCTGTATTTCGTTGTAATGTTTTTGTAATTATTTTTCTTTTTGCCAGTTTCTTAACTGCTACTTCGGTCTTCCGTCTTCTTCTCCAGTCTTCTCTGTTCTTCCAGGAATCAGGAGTTAATTTCCACTTCTCGATTATCTTGATGATCCGATCGTTCCAGCCTGGTCTTGATCTTCCTCGTTTCGCCCTTTCACTTAGTTGCCATTCTAAGGATGTTTTGGGGAGTCTTTTCTCGTCCATTCACTGCACATGCCCAAACCAAGTGAGTTGTTTCTATTCAATTCCCTCTATAATGTTATATTGCAGATTCATTACTTCCTTAACCCGTCCATTTCTAATTCTTTTCCTTCTAGACATTGACGCTGCTCCTCTGAGGAAATCCATCTCCAGGATTCTTAATTTTCTTTTCTGTTGTTCTGAAAGTTGCCATATTTCTGCTCCATACAATGTAATTTGAGATATTTGGTTTTAATCACGCCAAAGTTAATTGTAATTTCGTTTACTTTTCTTCTTCTTGATGTTTAGGATATGGTAAATTTATTAATTTAATTTTTTTTTAAATTTAATCTCTTTTT